>OZ038506.1:8730627-8778127 GCA_964036315.1 Acanthosepion esculentum
CTCTAGCCATCATCAGGCGTATATTAACCTGGGTAACCTGCAGGGTATTCTGAGCTGAACTGTTTCTTTAAATAAACAGGGGTAGACTGTTCTCAATCCTCTGCCCACATCGAGGGAATTCCCTGTAGGCTACCCGGATCAACATACACCTGATGAAGGCTGAAAGGCACAATGTTGTGATAACAATAACAAAGATGAGGATAATAATCTGTACGTAAATATCATAAATACTGTAAGCTATGTATGTTATACTTTGCTGCAAATTAGATTTATTTGATTCACTCTACATTTCAGACAGGCGTGAATGCTAAAAGCAAAACCCAAAATAAAAAAAAGTCATCCTCTGTGCAGGGGCTCTGAGCATCATCACATCCGACATTTTGAAATCTATCATCACCTACCTTCTCAAGGAACATGGTATTTTTATTAAATCTCCACAAAAAAAATTTTTCTAATGCAGCAGTATATCTGAATTTAACAAAAGATTTAAAAATCAATCTTTCAAATTTAACGTTTCTTAAGTTGGTTGGGCAAGTCATGAAAATCTGGTATTTTCTCTGTGTGTATATCGCTATCATGCAAATGGACCAAGTTAGAGAAATTAGATCTATCTCTTAAGTAGAGAAATTTTTTTTCCTATCAAAAGGTAAAAAGAAAGATGAAAAAAAAAACCCAACTAACCCAAACATACATGGCTGTAAGGGAAGAAGTAAAAGTGACATGATGCTGCACAACAGTCACAACAGAAAAATGCATTTCTGGAAATACAGAAACCAATGTAGTCATTGGCTGAATGCCAATCAACATGTCTTCTGATAAAGAATGGTGGCAGATGTTTCAAAATACATCAGGTAATAACTCTTAGAGTTGATAAAATCAGAGAGAGGAAAGCAATATATATATATATATATATATATATCACTCTCTTAAATGTCTTAAAATAATTGTCGGACTTTGTCCATTTCATAATGTGTGACATCATTTGTTTACATCTGGATATGGTTGGAGCAGATATGAATGCATGTGAGAGATTCATTGAAGATTTTAGTTTATAAACAGTAAAATCAACCTTGCTAATCGAACGATCCTCCGTGGCTCAGTCGGTTAAGGCACGTCAGGCTATATGACGGTTCCGTATAGGATACAGGTTCGATTCCTGTCGGAGGACAAATATTTTCTATGAAAATTTCTCGGACATTCAGGCCAGCAAATGTTATTAACACTGCTTATTATAAACAGAGCATTTACTTAAATATTTGTATCTATAAAAAGAGTTTATAAACATAAAAATGTTGTAATATATATATATATATATATATATATATATATATATATATATATATATAGTAGAAAACATTATTTTTGTAGAGAAAGTAAACTAAACTGATATAGGTTATAAGTCAAAAGTTTAGGACCACCCCCTGGATTTTGTAGAATCGGCTAAAAACTGGAGCTTTCATACCTTTTTCAAAACTAATTTACTAGTTCATTTCCAGACTTTCTCTCCCTGAACGGTTTTATTATATATTCAATATGCTTATGGCATATTATTATTACATTGAAACATTGGTTCTTGTATGATCACCGAAGTTAAGCAACATAGAACCTGGTCAATACCTAGACGGGGCGGGGGTGTCTTTTAGGAATACTAGGTTCTGTAAGCTTGCATGTGCGGGTGGTGTAATGCATAATGGCTTGGAATTGAATATCAGACACAGCCAAATTGTAGTTCCAGTCAGTTTCGTTATATTCACTGATATAGGTACGTCCACAAAAACATCAAAAATCAGCAGGCTGCGATAAAAACAGGCTCCAAATGTAATGAAAACATCATTTTCTTGTCAAAATCTTTGTTATTATCAAGAGGAAGGGTTAAAGTATTTTTTGATTGTTTTTAATCAAATCTTTTACTCCTTTTTAGAATGAAATTTGTATTAAAAAACTTTTTTTTTTTTTCATCAGTGACTGTACTAACTTTTAACATAGCAAATTTTAGCCTTTTTTTTGCATTGACAGACACATTAATTTGAAAATTCTTGCAAAAATCAACTGTAAGATTTTAATGAAATTTTCAGAACTTATTCACAAATAAATGGAATTATTTTTGAAATTTTTTTATTAGAAAATCTTGGTAAAACTATTATTTTTACATGTGTTTCAGCTGCTTGCATAATTTTATGAAAACTTGAGAAATTCAACGCGATAATTTGTTTCTGAAGTTTTTAAACATTTCAGGAAGGTATGAAAAGAACCCAGGTATTCCTACTACAAGATATTTTGCTCTAAGTGTAGAATCCGACTGCATTTCTAATAGTTCCATCTGCAGGCTTTCTTCTGTCTTGGCAACACCAAATGTGAATGGTGATGAGGATAATGCAAACTGATGTTCAAATGGGGAGAAATCACTAAATCTTTTCTGAAATTCCTTTGACAACAATTCCAGGTGATTGTCACACTTAGCAAAACTGAGTGTTTTCCAGCTCTTTGCACTTAGGAAAATGAATTAAATTTTCATTTGACAACTGTGACTTTCATAAGCTTAGTTTTGTAATGAAGCACTTGATGTCATCATACAACTGAATCATAAGTTTGTTTTTACCTTGTACTGTCAAATTAAGATCACTTTATTCTGCAGTAATATCCACAGCAAAACTGTCCTGGGTATGACGATAAACTACATCTGTGTCCTGGGTAAGACAATAAACTGTGTCCAACAGCAAGACCTATAATCATGAATGGAACCACCTCTTAATTGCTGGTGTTCCCAGGTCCACCCTGACCCGAGGTGGTAGCACCTGTTAGGGTCCCAGCTATGGGCAAATAGTTAACCCCGAAACTGAGATAAAAAGCATTATAAAAGTGTAACAATAGGTTTTAATACCAGAAACACTTTGTAAAGATATTATTACCAGAAATAAATTTTTGAAGAAAAAAAAAACTATTACCATATATTGTATTTTTTGAAAATAATATTACCAGAAATAGACTTTTGACAAAACAAAATATTACCAGAAAAAAAAAAAAGTTGTCGGCATTAAATAACCCATTGAGGTTGATATGCCGTAAAACACAACAAACCAAACCAAACCACAGCAAAAGCTATAGAGAGATCTGAACATAGATAAATACACACCTATGAATAAAACCAGATGGACATTTTGAATAGAGCAAAAACAAAAAAGTGACACATGAAAAATGAGAAGAGATATGGAAAAATCTTCGATAAAGAAAAAAAAAATATGGGGCAGGTACAAAGAATGATAAATAATTTTGACTGTATTCATGCACTCTCTCACAGTTTTCAATTTCAACGACTGATTTTGTTGAAGAAGTTCACTTCAATCGATCAGTTCTCTCTATTCTCTTATTTCAATTCCACATTCCAAAATCCAAGAGTTTTAAAATGTTATTAATTTATATACAACCTTCTTGAATTCTGTATGGTGCACAGCGCCACCCCTTTATAAATGGTAATAAAAAAAATTGCTATGCACAAAATATCTACCAAGTAGCTGGAATCATTTTCATGATTTACCTTTTGAACTAAATCATACTGTTAACAAGCATAAACATTTGCTTTGGCCATATAACGTATTTCCCACTGTACAAGATGCTGTGGCTTGGAAAACGCACCCTAATATTAGAAATATATTTCTAAAAAAAAAAGTCATTCTCATACAGCAACACATTCATCATGCGTCCCTCACATACTGGCACCACGTATTGTTTACATTAATCACTCGTCCGATTTTGTTTGCATCTTGTAAGCCGGAAAATACGGTATTTCACAACTCTTTCATCATTTGAAAGATTTTATCAGGTGAAAGTAGAATAAAAAAAAAAATTAAAAAACCTAACAAAAAAAAACAAAAAAAAAAAACGCTGTCAAGTTCCAGGCATACCTTGGAGATACTGTTAGTTCTGTTTCAGACGATCACAGTTAAACAAGTTACAGAATATTTTTTGGTTTGTACAATAGCATTAACTCTCGAGAAAAAGCAATGTACACAGTTTAATTAAAGATACTTTAATTCTACTCAAATGAAACATAACGAGGCACCTAGGGGGCAAATGTAACTGGCAACATGACACTGACTAACTTGCGCAATGCTACATCGTCACAAACCTTCTATTTGGAATTTTAACAAAAAACACAAGACCTGCATATTTTTAGCACTTCTGCTACTGCAGATATACTTATACATCTTTGCAATATAGCATCTCGCAAGTTCGGTTCTAGAAATTATTGGCAGCTCTGCAAGAGTATGCTAAACAACAGCAAATCCTCAATCCATCCTCTATTCAATCAATTCAAAGACCTGACATCTGCAGCAGATAAGATTGAATGTTTGGCTCGGAAATTCTCTTCCAACTCAACACTTGATTCAATTGGAGTAGCCACACCTGATTTCCCTCATAGAATAAAGACTACTGAGTGATACGTGTATAACCACGTCACAGGTCTTGGATATTATTTCTAAATTAGACCCATATAAGGCAAGTGAAGGTGACAGAATCCCAGCCATTGTCCTAAAGAAATATGCTCCCAAGCTAGCTCCAGTTCTCTCCAAACTCTACAACTATTACCTCATTGCTTCCTGCTTTCCTGCTTATTGAAAATCCTCTTCTCTAGTTCCTGTTTTTAAGAACTCTGAAGAACCTTCTGACCCCATTAACCATTGTCCTTTTAGTCTCTTACCACTTTTCGGCAAAGTCTTCGAGGCTTTAATCAATGCTGAAGTGGTTAAGCATCTTACCTCTCATGACAAACATTATGGCTTAAATTTTGCCAGGTCTACTGCTGATATGCTAACGGCCATCACTGAATATGGATATCAAACTCTTGATAATAACAGTGAAGCTCGAGCTGTGGCTCTAGATATCTCAAAGGCATTTGACAGGGTTTGATGTCTACTGGTCTTCTACGTAAGCTCCAGGGCTACAGTATTACTGGAAGATTGTTTGATGCCATCCAATCATCCTTATCAAATTGTGAAATGATGGTTGTTTTGAATGGGCTCACTTCCAGATCGTTTCACACGAACATTTAAGGGCCTTATCTTGGGTCCTACATTGCTTCTGATATTTATCAATGATCTTCCTGATGTCATCAGTTCCCAAGTACCATTTACTCCTGTCTCAGTGGCAAATCCAGCAAAGTTGACAAAGTTAACCTGGCCATTGCTCTTGAAAAGGACCTCCAATCAGTAGTTCACTGGGACAGGAAATGACTTATAAATTTTAATGCCTCCAAAACTAAACTGCTCTCATTTAACCACCACAGAGAAACTTTCCTGCCTGCAGTCAGCATGGCTGATGCTAGACTTCTGGAGAGCAACACACTGCACTTTCTTGACCTCACGTTTTCAAACTGACTTGAAGGGGAATGACTACATTGAATCCATAGCTGCATCTACTGCATGGAAAGTTGGATCACTGTGTCATGCCAGAAGGATTTTCTCGTCAAAGTCCATCTTGCACATTTACAAATCTACCATTCAAATGGTTATTGAATACTGTTGCCATATCTGGTGTGGTGCCTCTGCTACTCATCTTGAGGTTCTTGACAAAATCCAAAGAAGGATCAGCAATGTAATCAATCCTGACATGGCCTCTCAAGTTTCTCACCAACATGACATGGCTTCCCTCTGTTTTTTCTACAAATATTATCATGGCTACTGCTCTGAAAAGCTATTTGCCCTGGTGCCCAGACTACGTGAATTTAAGTGTGCTACTAGATTGGCATCTAGGTTCCATATATTTTACTGTTGAATTAGGTAAATGTAACTGCCACTTCTACTCCAACAGTTTCTTTTCTCGCAACCCCCACCTGTGGAACTCCCACCTATTTCCTTCTTCCCTGATAACAATAATCTTCAAAAATTTAAATGCATTGTCAATCACCATCTTCTACCTTCTTGAACCACGTTCAGCTTTTATCCTTTCCTCGGTCCCCAGTTTTTTCTCTCATTTTCACTCTCTGTAACTCCCTGCATACCAGTGGCATTCATACCTTGCTTGGTGTGAAATGATATATATATATATATATATATATATATATATATATATATATATATATATATATACACACACACAATAATCAATAAAATCCAAAATCACCTCATATGGGGAATAGTCTATTTCGGCAGATGAAGATATCAATTGTCTGTCTTATCAACCCCGGTGTGAGGACTGAGTTAATGTCAGAAATAGAAATTTAACTGTGAAAGCTAAGAAAAAAAATAGTCAATAAACTAATACAGAATTTATCCATTTCAATGTTTCAGTCAGATGAAAGGCATGAGACTGAAGTCATGGGAGAGTGAAAGAGAAGAAGTTTTATAAAATTAAACCCAAATATTAACCTTCTGACATTCATTTGATGTTATATAAAGAATGAAATATTAATTTATAAAATTAAATATATATGTGTGTGTGTGTGTGTGTGTGTGTGTGTGTGTGTGTGTGTGTGTTCAAGACACCATGAAATATCAGGCACTAGCATTTGTGTTATAAACAAATTAGCACTTAGTGTTAGTTCCACTTAGTATCAGAGATCAAATAGTAGCATACAATATGACCTGTTTTGTTAGTCCCTAGCATCTGTATTATAAACTAACTAGGGCTTAGTGCTATTTCCAATCCAGCAGTGACAAATAGTAGCATACAAGATAGAGAAAGTATGCGTGTATTGAGCACCTTGGAAAATTAAACATTGCAGCACATATTGAAGAGTTAAGGAAATCAGGAAGAAAACATGTTTTTGTTTTACATTATTCCACATTCATGTCAAATCTAAAGACAATCTAAAAACATATTTTATATATATATATATATATATATACACACACACACACACACACACACACACACACACACACACACAAGTATAGGATTGGTGTATATGGAATAAATTCCAATAACCAACAAATACTATTCTTAAAAGAGTGCTCAATACAGAGTAGAGGAAATACCATATATTCTAAATTTATAACATGTTATAAAATCAATACAAAAATAGCCATTTTGTTTCAGCACTTCTGGTGTCTTATCAATGGCTATTTTTGTATTGATTTTATAACATGTTATAATTTTAGAATAAATTATATATGTGTGTGTGTGTGTGTGTGTGTGTGTGTGTGTGTGCGTGTGCGTGCGTGTAAAAATCTCTCAGAATTAACCTGTAGAAAAAGACAATATGTATAAAGAAAAAAACAAGCCATCATACACAACAAATATATCAAGAAATTCTTCCCTCAATGGAAATAACACTGGATAAAGTGAGTGGATTCAGAAGGGGACTCCTTCAAATGAGATTAAAAGCCAAATTAATGTGCTGGCGATGCTTTTTCTCCAGACATATTGGGTCAGAAAAATATTTAAAATATGTTTAGTTTATTTATTTTAGATTTCCTCATTATCAATAACTTCTTTCCAATGATTCACAAGATCCATGGTACCATTTTTGGAAAGGTCTTTTGGTTTGGAAAAAAAGAATGTAGAGAATAGATTTTATTTTAACAGTTGTAAGTATTTATAATTTATTGATTAACGTAGGTTCCATCATTATCAATAAGTTCCTTTCAATGATTTACCAGATTCATGGTGCCATTTTTGGAAAGGTCTTTTGCAAAGAATATAGAGAGGGTGGAATCTACCACTTTATGAATTTTAAGAACAAGTCCATCAAAATGGTTTTGTAAATTCCAGTATAGGTGGTAATCAGATGAAGCAAAATCAAGAGAATAATGCACAGATAGTGTAAGCATAGGAAGTGGAATTGTCACGTTGAGTTCAAATACTGACATACTGTTGCAAACCCTTCACACTAACGTCCTTGTGAAAGATATGGATCCATCTCTTCTCCCTTACCCCCTAGCTATGGATTAAACAACAGAGCTGGTTGTGCTCTCTAACCTTGGATGGCAACCAGTCTAAGAAAGGGAAAACTGAATTAGAGAAGGCAATGAGAAATCACTCCAATATCTTTCCCAAAAAGTCATGGCAATTTGCCCATATTAAAGAAAAGAAAGCTGTGGAAAGCCATGATTGTCTGCCTCCTGAAAGTACATGGCATTTAACCAAAGGAATAAAAACAGAGATTTTTCCCCCCCTACTGTGCTCTTCAATCTTTCCAAATGTAATCTGTCGTGTGGCATTATCCTATATGTTATCATACTGAAATGCCACACCTTTATGATTGATAAAGTAGGTTACTATTCCTTCAAAGCCAGTGTTTAAACACTAACTGCTGACAATAGATGGTTCGCTGTAAAAATAACACAGATTCAAAGTAGCTCAAAGAGGATTGCATGAATGTTATCCCACCCAAACTTGCTTTCCTTAGATGGAGGTCAATTTTTTGGCTTCAGTCCACTTGTTTCCCCTAAGCCACTATCTGATTTCAACTGTTGAGATAAGTTTTCAACCATGACAGAATTATTTCCATTGAACTGAGACAAAAGTGAGTCACTGTTTTAATCTCAACATGACAACCCATTTGTGGGTGCTGCTTTTAATCTTAAGTCTTCACTTTTATTCAATTTTTCAAATTTTCTTTTGACAACCTGTCACCTTTAACAAAACTATTCTATAAATATATCTTAGGTTGATTTTGTAGCATTGTTCCCTTTTCTAAACTCAGAGCATTATGTGCCGTGTGTGCTTCCTTAGACACATGTCCATCTTTAGGGGTGTTAGGAGACTTACTAAATTTATAACAGCTTTAATCTGAAGTCAACTTTATTCAACTTTTTCTTTGAAAACATCTTTCATTTAAAGAATCTGCCATATAAAGATTCTGAATATGCATTGTCACCTTTTCTAAACTGAAAGAGTATATATATATATATATGTCTTGTGTACTCTGTGGACACTTCAATTATTGGTAGGGTCAAGTTAGTTACTAAGTTTGAATCATACTGGAACAACATCATTTATTTGTTTTAAGACACCACAGACAAGTTATCATTTGGGCACTTTAGAATAAAGAAAATATCATTCAATTTATAGCTATCAGATTTCAGATATTATTTATAGAATGACCTGTTAGCATGTATCATTAACATTTTGGCAGTTTGGAAGAGCAACAATATCCTTCAATCTATCAATGTTAAATTTCAAATGTTACTAATATTTTATTTGTTCTAAACAATCTGTAAAGCAACTCAGATTATAATTTACCAGTAAAAATGTAAAATATCCTCATTTTTGATTACATTGAAATGTTGATATTAATTTTTTGCATTTTAGTAATAGTACCCATCTGTCGAAGTTGACAACAGACATAGCAGCAAAGCAGCTGGTATTGCCTGAGCTAATAATTAACAAAAGGAGATTGCTTACATACTTACATATTTTTTTTTCCTATCTATTATTGTGACACTACTAATTATAATTCCATAATTAACAGAGCATAGGGAAAGTTAGCTTCATGCTTTTCTCGGAGGTATTAATATGGATATGACACGAGCAGTTGCACATACTGTTCAAATTCAGTTTGCTCACAAATAATTCCAAATGACATTCAGAGAATCTTTAAAGCTTTTTATAAATTCTATCACGTACGATGCTAATAGTTTTCATGAAGGCCACAAAGATAATAATACGTTGACGAGATGATAAAAGAGATACTACCAAATATGATGTGTAAAGTTCATTGGATTTCAATTTGCAGTCATACTGTCTACTGTTTAGGATTAAAGCAAGGAAAGATGAGATGTGTTTAAAATAAAACATGTTCAGCACATTCATAGAATGTCAGCATTTTCAGTACTTTATATGTTAAACATTAAATGAAATTAATTACATAATGTCCCCTTTTTGAAATTTGCACCTTGTCTTTATTTTGTCCTCTGTATACTGCTGTAAGTAATACCAGCTTTTCATTAATGTTATTGAGTCTCTATCCTATTCCTGGCCTATACATATCAGAAAAAAGTATTGGCACTGAAAGTATTAATTTATATCTGCAGGGACTTAAGTTGGAAAAATGAGTCTATCAAGAGAATGTGTTGGAAAATTGATGTAAAGGAATAACCAGTCACTCCCATGAATGATTACACTATAGGTAGTAAGTACCTATAAAGTCAACTGTCTACAAGAGACTCAAGGAGGAGTGAGAGAGAGAGAGAGAGATGACGCAAACATGTCCGACATTCCAATTAGTGGCACTCACTACTAGAGTGACCCGTGTGTATAACTGTACCATATTTCATATTGTACTGGTTGTGTGTATTTTCCTTGGTCAATCACGTATCACATACAGTCAACTTTTAAAACCAACATTAGTATAATTTGTGATGTTCTAAATTAAAGATTAATTATTGTATTTTCTGGTTTACAAAATGCACT
The DNA here is from genome assembly GCA_964036315.1 of Acanthosepion esculentum. Classification (NCBI taxonomy): domain Eukaryota; kingdom Metazoa; phylum Mollusca; class Cephalopoda; order Sepiida; family Sepiidae; genus Acanthosepion; species Acanthosepion esculentum. Next base: position 8,740,981 of record OZ038506.1, read on the forward strand.
TTTTTCATAAAAATACCCTGAAAAATATGTGTACATCTTCCAAGATGAATGTAAGGCAATGCCCAGGATCAAGTAAGTTTGGACGGCCACCTAATTGGCTTGACTGATAGGGATGTGGATTTATATGTTGAGTCATTACACTATAATGTTAGCTATCTATCTAATTTAGCCTTTTATACGATATAAGCTCAGTACTTAACTGTTACAAGTATTTCTAAGACTATAAACCTTCCTGGAGCCGAGCCACAATCTTAAGCATGCTCTGTTTATTAGCAGCATCAGGAGTCTTTCTGCTCTTAACTAATATGTCATTGCCATGCAAACAAAATCAGACGCCTGATTAATGTAAACAATATGTGGCACCAGTATGTGAGGCACATATGGTGAATGTGTTGTTGTATGAGAATGTCTATATAACTGTACTGTATTTCATATTGCACTGGTTGTGTACAATAAACCTTTCTTCTATTATCCACCTGGTGTTAAGTATTTATTCCCTTAGCATGGCATATAACAAAAATCAAAGTCTAATTAGTTTTAAGATATTCACAAATGGAGCATACTAAAGAAGGAAATCCAAAGCTTTGTTTAAGGTGTTGGCACACTGATATAAAACGACTAGGGTGGTCTCTTTTAGTTTTGTATGTCTAACAAAGAGAGGACGTGTTCTCTGAAAGATGGAACTACAAAAATAATTAAACCATTTCTATTTAAAGGTTCAAGCCAAGAAAATAAAAACTGAGAAGAGACTTCAAGATGACTTTTCCTCAGTTGTTAAAAAAATATCCATCAGTTTTATTTCGTCAGTGTTTGTTAAACATCATATATTTCTCTTTTCTTACCTCTTCCTCGTATTTATATATCTTAGCCTCTTAAAAATAGGTAAGTGTATATTATAATGATGCAATTCCGAACAGAATGAAACTCTGTTACTATGATCATTGGCCAATGGCATCTCAAGCTGTATTTCTTACTATTCACACTAGTCAGATTAACACTTCCAAATCTTGTTATACAATAGAGAATAACTGTATAACTTACATCAAAGTTAACTTTTGTCATCATCCAATCACACTGCTAGTATACATTCCTGTGACACTGTCACCATTCAATTATATTGTTAATTTGCAGTTTATCCCAGTCACAAATCTGCTTCATATAGGTCTTGGCTTGTCATCCTCTGCCAACTCTTCCTAGTTTATATGGTGGACTCTCCTATCAATCAAATCATCTTGATCTCTTCCATCTTCAAAGGATAAGATGTTAGACAAATGCAGTCTCTGGTGGTACATAAACTTATAAAAACCATCTAACATTTTAGTGGCTCATTTTATCTAGAAACACACTGTTGTTGATATTGAGCACTCTACTTCCATAAATATAACAAACTTTAAACACACACACATTCAACTAATCAATAAAAGTGCAAGAGACTTATCTGGTTAGACAATTCATATATATATATATATATATATATATATATATATATATGTGTGTGTGTGTGTGTGTGTGTGTGTGTGTGTGTGTGTGTGTGTGTGTGGTGAACTCTCCTATCATGAATGATGCATAAGGATCAGCAGTGGATGGTGCCTTTCGTTTTACACTTATGCATGATAGCAGGCAGCTATTGTGGAGAAAATCAGGTAAGGGAAAAACATATTTCATTTGTGCTTTCTTAAGCGTGATACTAGCTCAGCTTTGCTTCAGGCAACAAAGCCACACTGACAGATGAAATTTGTTAAAGCAGGATTTTGATGGTATCTCTGCTTCAGAGCTTGATGAAGCTGATCACGGTGCTTCAGTCTACTGTCTTCAAAACCCTTTAACTTAATGAAACATGTCTTACGCTACTTCTTTCGGTTTGATGCTTGGGCTTCCCAGGTTTTTAGATCAAAGTTGAGACGTTTCAAGTTGTCTTTCAATTTGTCTTTGTAGCGTAAGAGTGGACGTCCAACTGAACACTTGAAGTTTGGTAGTTGTTCATACAGCACCTTTTCTGGAAGCCTTTGCTCTTCCATTCTCACAACATGACCAGCCCACCTAAGTTGTATATTTGCTAGAATGGTTTCAGTGCCTGTGACGTTGTTACATTTCTTCAGTATTACACTATTCTTGAACCTGTCATCCCATTTTCTATCACATATAGCATGAAGACAACACATGTGAAAGGCGTCAAGTTGATTTATGTGCTTGTAGTACAGGGTCCAAATTTCAGCACCACAGAGAAGGGTTGTGAGAATGACTGATCTGTATATGTTGATCTTTACTCTGAGAGACATGTCTTTGTTGTTCCATAACCTATGTTTAAGATACTTCCTTGTTTAGACTCCTACTAAAGAACTTCACTAACATTCTTGTCTTTAGCTCTCCAGCAATAAAATGAATCTGATTCTATGCTCTTTGATGAAGTCTGATATCAGACAAATGTTCCCATACAATCATTCATTGGTCAGACAATCTCTCCAAGTGACATTCAACGCCACTCTTAGCCTGTGAGTGTAGGTTCCATCCAATCTTCTTTCCAGTTTTGAGGTAAGGATCCATGCTGACCACCCATATAACAGAACAGAGGTAACGGTTGCTTGAAAGAGGCTCCTTTTCATGTGGTCTTGAAATCCAAGCCTCCACACTAGAGATAAATTGTCAGTGGCACTCCAGGGTTTACCAATGCATGAAAACCTCTGAAAATATTTTCTTTCATAAAAAAGTATGCAAGGAAAACTTTGAATCTTATACCTCCTATTTATTTATATTATTGTTTTTCTCTATAATGAAGAGGAGCCACTATTTAACACTTATAAAATTCTCCACCAACAAAGCAACCCACTTTTTTACTGAAACACATTACCCCCCCCCCTCCAACTGTGCTCACATATACTGTTTGGTCTCCAGAAATGTTCAACAAGCATTGATTTATGTTAATGGACGCAATTTGTTCCAAATGGAGAAAATCAATGGCATACCACTACTTCATATGCACTTTCATGTCAGACACCATTTTGCCAGAATGACACCCAACAGTTAGCTATAAACAAAGAAATATGGGAAGTTTCAAACTTGACTGTCATACTCCCAACATCCTCCCCTAACATCATTGGCTAACTCAAGAACACATGGCACAGCAGATAAAGGCGTTAGTTATATCCAGTGACAGGACCCAAAGAGTGTGTATGAATTTCTGGGTACTATATGCTAGGCCACAAAAATCTCCTGAGCCATCCAAGCATAGAAATGAATACCATATGGGAACCTGTAATAAGGAGTGCCAGAGAAAAGTGATAATAACAACAAAGTTGTAATATGAGCTCTGGTAAAATCTGCAATGATAACATCATAAAATTGCAATATGAGCACTGGTAAAAATGGTTGCTGAAGACATTAGGTTTATAATACCCAGAAATTCATACACAGATGTCCTCAAGGATACATGGCACAGTGGATAAAGGCGTTGGTTAGATCCAGTGACAGGACCCAAAGAGTGCGAGTTCAATACTTGGTTAAGGCAGTGGAGAACTTGGAGAGGGAAAAATTAACAGGAGAGAACTGATATCCATTAAACATGGCACGTGGAACTAGAACAGTCTACCCCAGTGAATGAAACCACCTGAAGAAGGCCAGATTGTACAACGGCCGTAACGTTGTAATAAATATGGCGACAAAGATGAGGACAATACTCCAAATAATGTGCAATTCCTTTGTCTATGCTGATGACTGTTACACTATTTTGCATCTATAACAATCAGAGTATAAAGTGCAGGGAAAGTTGCATTCATGCCTTTTCCAGGGACATTAATGCAAAGGGAACATAAGCAGGTTCAGCTGAAATTTGGACCCTGTTTGCCAATTCTATTTTCCATGCTGATAACTGTTACACTACTTTGCATCTCTAAATAGAATATAGAGAGCAGGGAGAAGAGGATACATGCCTTTCCCAAGGGCATTAATATAAGAAAATTAACTATTACACCATTCATACTCTTATTTTCCAAGCCTTTAATAACCTCCACATATATTTGGATTTCTGGTCCTCTCCACCTGTTTTCTCTTAAAGGGACCAGTGTTTCTTATATATCATCTATGGTAGTCACTAAATTACTGACAGAACACAGTATTTCATAGTGAAAGCAAATTTAAAAACCTGGATGTCAAATAATTACAACAATTGTCATCCAAGCTTAACCCAGTTTCACAATTGCATAGCACTGAAAAGGCTTATGCGTCAACTTCTGTGCTAAGAAATCCACAAATATCAAAATACAAAAGCTACATTCTGCCTTATCTAGAAAACTCCAAATACCAGCCTCACTAGAGCAGGCAGGCTGTTAGTTTTAACACTGGCCTTCTGTATTTACTGAAGATGAAATCATTTCTCCATTTTTTTTCTCTCTCTCTCTCTGCTCTTTTGCTAAACATTTTTCAATGATGTCACAAATTACAAAGATTCATTTCTCCAACTCTTTGCTTTTATAACCCAGAGCAAAATAGTTTTGAATTTTATAAAACAAGTTGAAAATTGTTTCTAACGTTAAACACATTTACTCTATAAACACATACAGACATGCATTTAAACATTGGCATAGACATGCAAACATTATAGCAGTTATCTTTGGCATAGATAAATGAATGAATATATACACTCAGTGTCTTTCTCTCTCTCTGAGTCAGATATATATATATATATATATATATATATATATATATATATATATATATAATATATTATATTTTTTTAAAAAATATAATTCCTTCGCTACATAAGAGTTCTCATGTTTCAAAAGCGAGAGCTGAGACCCTTAATATAATTTTTGAAATTAAGTTGAATTAAGGTGTCTGGTCTCGCTTCCTCGTCAAGCGAGAATTTGGGAATAAGTTATCTTGTGGTTTACGCGTGTTTATAAGTATGGTCTCTTGCAACATTAGTTACTATGGAAACGGCTAGGGTCGGCTATATTGGTTAGGTTGTCTAAGAATTAAGAATTAATTTTTATCTACAGACCAGTCCCCTTCGAAAAGTTTATGTCAGGTTATGCTGGGGTCCCTATTTCAAGTTTGATAGTAGCTACGCTGTCTAGTTGGTCAAAAAAAGCATTTTATGGCCTTGCGGCAGGTCGTTAAGTGTCAAGAGGATTCTGTTTCATTATTATCTGTCTATTAATCTACTTTATTTATTTGTTTATTCAAATGGCTATTTTCTTTTACAAACGTGTTGAAATGGATTAGAATTTGTTTTTTTTTTGGCAACTCCATAAAGGGTTTTTCTATTTAATGATTGGGCTGAGCTTTTAAGGCTTTTATTAAACTATAGAATTTATTTATATATATATATATATTTTTTATTTTATTTATTAATTATTTAATGCAAAAATTTGTTGATGTCGGCAAAAAACCATTGACTCCTGTCTATGGTTTAATAACTTTTCATTATTTAGAAACTTAATGATGTGTAGTTTTTCATGTAGGCATAAAGGGCATGGGTCATCCCAGGTTTTACAAGTTCTTGTTCTATTTATTATTTTCCATTTTACTTTCGGTGTTTTATTTGTTTCTTTTAAATGCCAGTAGTATTGGGATAGAGATGTCTGATTTCTATTCTGGATTTTTGTTGAAGGAGCTCTTGTGTTGTCTCCATCTAATTTTAAATTTATTCTTCGTTGACCCAATGTATATCCTGTCAGTGTTAGGACTCTCAATGGATGAGATGGTGCATTGTTATACCACGGATTTAGTGAGGCATTTATTTTCTAACGGGCAGTCATTAGGGTTTCTACAATCACATAATTTTTCATTATTTTTGTCTAATTGCAGTTTAGGAGTTTTATTGACACTGTTTTGGCATGCGTGTTTTTCCAGGATTTTATTATTATGCTTTTTTATGATTCTTTCTAGGTTTTCAGTAACTTAATTTTAAGATGTTTTTATTAAAGATTTCACTAAGTTTGCTATTTGTGGGGAAGTGTTTTCCAATTAAAGCTAGGAACTTATGCCTAAGTTTAGTACTGACCATTTGGTTGAACGAAGGGGTATACCATATGATCTTTCTTTTCCTGTTTTTCTTACTATTGGTACTATTGTTTGTATAGCTTATGTCAGCGCTTTTGTATCCGCTATTTTTCAGGGCTGTGTTATAAAAATTACTGTGTTGTCAAAATATTTCCTTATTTGTGCAGTTCATGCTTATTCTTTTCTCTATTGATGTGGGTATATGCTTAATTATAGATGGAGGGAGGTTTGACTTAGGGTGTACATACAAGGGGTTAGTGTTAGGTTTTCTGTAGGGTGTGTAATTGTTGTTTATTAAGTCTAGAGTTACGTCGAGGAAGTTTACCCTTTTTAATTTAGTGTTTACTATAGTTTTTAGATCTAGTTTTCCGAATTCACTATAAATTATCTTTCTAATCTTATCTGTTTTAAAATTTGTGGAGCTTCTCACTACCATGAGTCCGTCATCTCGGTATAGCCCGATGTCCTTATGTCTAATTCACTGTGCGTGGTTAGGTTGTACAGTATAAATAGACCGACAAGGTCCGAAGATTCTGCAGAGTCCAGAGATCCCATGGTGATGTCAAAATTGTCAGTAGTGTTTTTAATTCACTGCTCCCCATTATGGATGAGGACAGATTCCTTGGCACTGAGGATTATGTTTGTTTCTTCCTTAGTTAAGTCAGAATATACTGTAGCAAACTCTAGGTTATTAGATCTAGATTATTTACCTAACGTGTTCTTCCCTATTTTTCTGCATACCTGCACACACACATTATATATATATATATATATATATATATATATATACTATGGGTATGTCAGCTAATATATACATATACATATACTATGGGTATTTCAGCTAGTATATATATATATATATATATATATATATACTATGGGTATGTCAGCTAGTATATATATATATATATATATTAATACATGTTTCATTAAATAATATAGATAATCGTTGTCTATATATTTTATGTAAGTTTTAATGAAACATGTATTAATGAAAAAATGCTGCCTAAATACACACTATATATATATATATACTATGGGTATGTCAGCTAGTATATATATATATATATATATATAATATATATATACTAGCTGACATACCCAGTAATTCCTGAGAAAGCAGATGTTATCTCCAGTTCCCGTTCTCATATACTTTCCTTCGGTTATCCAAAAGTAACAATTCAAATAAGTATCACTGAAAATGGCTTTTGTGCATTCACAGAGTATAACCAACCACCGCTCCTAGGATTTTTAGAGAAAATACCAATAAGTTATGAATACCAAAATTGTAAAGTGACTTACATAATAACAAGCAAATCAGTTATCCAAAAGTAACAATTTAAAGTAGCCCTGAAAAGGGCTTTTGTGCATTCACAGAAAATATAGCCCTTAAAAGGAGTAGTGTTAAAATAAATTTACAAGGTATGTAGAAATAGACTGACATTTTGTTTCGCAATAGACCTGCAAATATATTTACACATAGATTTACAAATAGAATTACATATAAATTTACAACACTGAGAAATCGTACAGTTAAATCATAAACACCTGATGATCGGGTGTTTCTTATCAAGTTTGCAGAGTCTCTTGATAAACAACATTTTTGGTCTTTCCGTGTGGGGTATAAATAAACAAATATTTGGGATTGCTGACTCTAGAACATCCAACATAAAGTTGGCTATGGGAGAAAACCAGTTCTTCAAGGTTACCGCCTACCACATCCAAAGACTGCCCTTAAGCTTTGTTAATGCTGATTGCAAAATTGTGGCCACTTGAACTAGAAAGGCATATCTGAAGGAATAAGTGAAATTTTAGTAATAAATGCAGTCTCATTGCTTGCTTTGACAGTCAGCATTGTCACCTCCAAGACTGTTGGCATTATCTTCTTAATTGTAAGTCATGCGCCATTGCAAAGCTTTAATGGATCCGGGTTTATTAGCAGCACCATTGGTGCTCCAATCTTGAGGTGCAAATTGTTAGGTAAGGAGGCCTGCAGCTGTTAGGCTATTCAAAAATTCAACTGGATAATTGACAGCTTCATCAACATTTAGTACAGAATTGTGGCAGCAACAGTCACCTGGCAACTGTTTCAGAAGTTTGATGTTCAAATCATCAACTGCTATATTCTTTGGAGCTAAAATGGCATGGGTTCTCAACCACTTGTGGTCTGTAAACTGATTCCTCAGGTTAGGAAACAGGCAAATCATTAGTTCCTTTAAATCAGATACCATATTTCCAAAAGGCAAACTAACCTGCCAACCAAAGTGCCATTGCCAACATCCAATAGTTGCTTAGAATAAGTACCAGCTTCCTCATCACTACAGAGCTGTATTCTCATGTTGGTTGTGATTTTCAGCCTTTTCACACTGCTCCGCAGGTTGAACAACTTTATATTGGCATTTACCATATCGGTTCTTGCCCCTTTCAGAATCACTGGAAGGGTTTGTTTAAAGTCTCCCACAAGCACCTCCCATGTGGTGTGTGTTGTGTCCTGAAGAGCCATGTCAAAGGAACCCTTATGGATCATTGTCGCCTCATCCCAGATGATCAATTTAAAATCACTGAGGAGTTTGCCTTTTATAGAACCACAACTGATATTGCAGGTTTCCTTCTCTTTCTTGGACAGGATCAAAGGGAGTTTAAAGCACGAATTAGCGGTGCTGCCACCGCTTAGCAGGGTTGTAGCTATTCTACTTGATGCCATTGCTAGTGCAATATGTTTCATTTGGAGCAGTTTAGCCAGAAGTAGGTTGATGATAAACGTCTTGCCAGTTCCACCTGAAGGCATCGAGGAAGAATAGATTTTTCTTTCACCTTCAATGCTCGAAATAATCAAGTTATAAACACCCAGTTGATCCTCCATCCGTTTGTGTTCATTATCAGCTATATGCACCGTTATTTCCTCATTGTCATAGCTGATCTCCCACAGGTACTCAATTGCAAGATTGTTTGCTGCCTGCTCACGTTGAGGTAGGCCAAGTGTGGCAATTTCATGCCCCTCCTCCATAGCTTGCAATCGGGTGTCCAAGTCAATTAATGCCTCATTGTAAATGGCATCATTGAACATGACAATTTCCACTGATGTTTGCCTTTAAATTCTTCATAGAATATTATCTGCCATGCTGGTTCTGTGGAAATTATATCTGTCTTATTGATAGATTATATACAGAGATTTCAATATTGAATAGAGTGAAAGGTTTAAAAAACAATTCTTTATTAAATGTTTTATTTCAGCTTTGCTTTTTGCCGCAATTTGAATTGAACTCATCTAATTAAACTGCCATACTTAAAAGTAAAACTTAACAGGAAAGGGTATGTTGTTCATGCAGATTAAAGATGTTTGGATTTTTTAAGAAGGATGTCTATTTCCACAACTAGATTTCTTTTTATGCAGACAGTAAATAGCCTGAAAGTGTCCTTCAAACAGATTGTTATTCCACAGACAACAGCAACAACCACAATATGCCTTTTTAAGGGTAGGTTAAAAAAAGAGCTTAGGTAAATAATCTCAATTGAAATGTTATTTTACATTTAAAATCACTGAATGGATCCAGCCAATTTCTTTGTATTTAATAAATTCAAACCTGGTGAATTTAATGATGCACATGGTGAATTTTGAAACAGATTATTTTTTTTACAACATAAACACACCACAGAGATATATTCAAAGAAATTATGCTGAATTAATGTTAAATAAAGATTTTATTTAGAAAATAACCTGCGATTCCTTCAGATGTTGTCTCCTAAATTTTAAAAATGAAACAAAGATCTATATGTGTCTTGAAATAGAAGCTTTATAAGAGTTATTATTTCATAACACGTGTATCTTAATTTCTAAAAAGCCTGTGAGACCAATTATCTCCCATGTAAATAGTGTTTTGCATAGACCCAGCAGTGAGCTGCAATCTAAGGGCCCTAGTGGTCCCATTATAGATTTTTATAAAAAACAATAAGCCTAGTAACAAACTGGATGTGAGTTTAACATGTATGCAATGTTTTATAAATAAAGGTTCACAGGTTTAGGCAACAACTAGATTCAGCGGACAGGGGTAGGGGTTCTGTTCATGTAAATTTGAGAATTATTTTTCTGAATAAACAATTTTTTCTGTTTTAGTTTTCTCTTACTTTTCCTTCTTTTATTTCTTCTTTTCATTTATTCTTCATCTTTCTTTTTCTCTATCATTTCACATTCCTTTGTTTTCATTCATCTTTCTTTTCTTCCCTGTTTTTGTTTCTCATTCTTTTTCTTTTCTCTCTTCTTCATATATTTCTTATTTTCCATTTTTATTCTCTGTTTACCTCTCTCTTTTTTATTATTCATTCCTTCAACTTTTTTGTTTTCACATTCCCCCCCCCCACAGAAATGAAGAAATCTTTTCAAACACAGGAAATAGCTACTTGTAGAAATTCAACTCAGACATCCATAAGAAGTCAAAAACTGAAAGGTCATTAATCCAAGATGGCAGACAAGTAGTTGTGTGAAGAATAAAAATGGACAATCACACAGGGCAGAAGTTTTGCCAAGTTATAGAATATTTTTCAAGAAAAATAATTATACCATTTAGGTAGATATTACAATTATTTAACTTACAAGAAAAACAATCTGAATTGAAATGTGTGTATTTGCTCTGCTACGTGAATTTGTTAACAAGCATTACCAACCCAGAACTAGAAATAAAATTTTAGCCTTAAGAACCAAAAATGTTCCACTCTAGATATTTCTACGAATTGTGCATTGCAGCTTTTAAGTCAGACTAATTTAAAACATGCTCTTTCATCTCTCACTTCATAATTCAATGCTACGCATATATACATATGTCCCTTTAGACATTTCTATTCATGTGCGATATTATATTTTTAATTTCACGCATGTAAGTTGTTTGTTTTTTTATTTTGTCAACTGCACAGTACTGTAAGGTGAGTTGGACACCATCTGTGAGAAAAAGAGCACCATGATGCAATTCACTCCACCAGAAATTTGGAAATGGCATGCTGTACTGCTTGATATTCATGCTGGAAACCCCAATACGAACACTTCATAGTGTTTGGATGTCAATCTGAGAACAGTGCAGAGGATTGCGAAAGAGTTGGATGAGTCTAATGGTGATTATGAAGGTACAACAGCTCGGAAAACTCACTGATCATTCTGATAAGAAAAAACTCCCAAATTTGTTAGTAAGGACCTCAGACTCAACATGGAGGCCAACATCAAGTGCCTGCAAGAGATAGTGCTGCCCTGAGTCAAGGGAGTAGCTACTAGAAGACCCTAGATCTGGCAACAGGACTCTGCACCATGCCGCACAATCAGGAGAACCCAGTCATGGCTGTCAGACAATTTCAGCAACCACATCACCCCTTGCATCTGGACATCTAACTCCTCAGACTGCAACCCCTTGATTATTATGTGTGGGGCGCAGTGGAGCAAGAGACCAACAAAATCCTTGTAACACTGAAGACAAACATTATGGCAGCATTCACCAACTTAAACAAGGAGACAGTCCAAAAGAGCTGCAGTAGCTTACAAAGTCGTCTGGAGTCTGTGGCAATTTTATTGAATAAATTTACTCTTTCATATTTCAAAATATTTTGTGCAATTTTGGTAATATATCCGTTAAAATGAGATGTCAGTGTTATTTTCATTTTTGCATAATTTAGATGATAATTTATCTATCGTACCCTGTATGCATGTTCCTTTAAAAATTTCTTATTTAAACTGTATATATATAACAGAAATTTGCAAAGTACTAATTACAAAACAAAAAGGGTTATTTAAAGTTTCAACTTACTAATCTGTTTTAACCTTTGAAATATTCATGAGAGCCCAAGAGAGTTCAAAAACTCAATTGTTCTGAACAAACTCAGAACTTGTACAGCTGAACGTCTCTGGAAATCATTTGTGTTTATGTCAACTACATCATTATTTTTTAAATCAAGATTGTTTTGCACACATAGCCATTCTGTAGTTTGTTGTGGCCATTTTGTTTCACTTAGAACAACTGAAAAAATTCAGTTTAATCCTGAATATTTTAGAACTTTTATCTGAAAAACAATTTTCAGGGTTGCATGTTTTATGGAGACAGAAAACCATGTTTAAATTTCCTAATTTACAATTATTAAATTGGTATTACAGAGTTTTATAGCGGAAGACTGACTATTGAGAATAAAAGCTACTTTTGACTTTTCTGTCTATAATCCTATGTTCTGATTACAAAGATTGATTGTAATTGATATCAATCCAGTGAAAATCTCAGTCAATCAGTGCTCACTTGAGTGTCAGGAGGAAGGAATCTTTTCTCAAATTGTAAGAGGATATATAATTAAGAGTTTATGCATAAAAGTTCTTAATTCTCTTGTCTCAAAAAAGGCTTACTCATTTTATCAGATCTTTTGAATACTTGGGATATTTGTTCAAATATCAAAGATAAAACACATGGAGAATTGAAGATATTAAAGGACAATTTTTTCATCAGGTTGTGCAAAATAAAATTGCCAATTGTGTTTTAAGTTTGAGATTTTTCACTCTTTTAAAAAATAATTTTGTGTATAGAAAAGTTTCCAGGACTAGATTTTTTTTTTGCCTTAATATTTTTCAATTTTGAGATGGACCCTATTCTAATATCAGTTTAGATTACTGGATTTGTTCTTTTCATTGCTCTTCTTGTTACCATAGCATCTCGGCAAATCTATGGCCTTCCTGAAGAATACAATTCTTATTGAACAAAGTTTTCCTTATCATTCCAAGAATTGGTCAGACTCATTCTTTTATGCTGCTTTTGTTGAGCATCAAATCACAGTCCATATATTTTGCACCAGTTCTCTTAACTTGGTGGGAAAAGAAATCTCTTTCTTTTCATATACAAGTGAAGGCAGCTGTAAAATAGACCAGATAAAATATGGCAATCTAAAAGAATGAATGATAGTGAATCGTCTCAAAATTACAGAAGGTATCTTCTCTGTTGTTTCTCTGTGATCATTAGCAAACGTTTCTTTGTAGTCCTCAGAAAGAAATGGTTGAAAATTCCGAGACATAACGAAAAAAGAAGGTTTAGACTAGAGAACTTAACACTCATAAGGTGAAAGGAAGAGAAGCAGAGTAAAGCAGCAAGTGAAAGAGAAGGAGTACAAGACACTGGATAGAAGAAGGGAGTTATAAATAAGTAAGCATTGCTGAAAGTAACAAAAGAAAGGAAGTCGTGGAGAGCCATATTTACCCACATTGAGAAGAGACATGGTACCTAAATAGAGATCTTTATATGATTTGTATATCTGAAGATGGCCATGAAATGAATTGTTCAAAATATGAAAACAAAAAAAGCAACATAAGCAACAATAGTCAGGAAAACTTCTGGAATCTCTTTTTTTTATTTATTTATTTCTCGAGCATTGTGTATATGTTTGATTTCATTGTTGTTTTTTTTAACAAATATAGAAAACCTTTCAACTTCTAATTTTCCCATTTTATTGGTGTCCAACACAAAACTTAGTAAACCACTTTTGACACATCTAATCATTTACAGAATCTTCTCTTTAAAAGTGTCCAATTATTTTTTGCATTGGAGTTGTATTTCGACATTTCTTAAAATAAAAAATCATGTACCCAAAACTTTTTTTTTCTTTTATCTTCAATGTTAGAATCAATAAAAATACACGATTTTCGAGAAAATCTTTTAAAATGCAGATTGTAATGACGGCTGTCACAATAGAGTTGAAAGTGATCTTTTTGAATCAAGTTAGTTAAAGCTAAACGCTCTGAATACAAAACCTTTGGCCAACCCACTCTGTCCATATGTCCATACAAATAGAATGTTTTCAACTTATTCATATGAATAAGTGTTTGACAGAACTTGTTTCAGAACTACTTTCGGAAAAACATAGATCCAAGAATAAGTTAGAAAAAGAAAAAATCTTGTATCCATTACCAATTTCTTTTGTGAAAACTTTTCTTACCATTTTACTGTAATAGTGTTTCCTGATGTAAAAATGCTATGACTCTTGCTTCCCAGGAGAGGTTGTTTGTTGTTTGTTTTCAAAAAATAGTCAGATGGAATGGCATAGAGTCCCACAAGGGCTAAGAAATTCTTGGAAACTTTCTTCTTTGATCAAACCACCATCTTCCTCTGTAACTGGTATTAACAAAAAACAAAAACTACCTTCTCTCAAAATACTAAAAGCAAATGGAATATTGATTTACCAAGATTATGTCAAGTCTGGTAAAAGGCCAACAACTAGAGATTCCAAAGCAATTACATTATCATGATCACTAAGAATAAATAACAGGTTATAGTTTCACTGTCTACAAAGCATTTCAGCTCATAAGTGCTTTTGTTTCACAAGCTCTTGAGAGTGTACAATAAATGTAGTTTTCAGCCAAATTCAGTTTATGCTAGAGATACACGTGTAATCTCAAAACAAAAATCAATGTCTGATCAACATTCTTCTTTCAATCAACTTTACAGAATTTCTAAGAAGAATTTTGCATCTATGCATGGAGTCTGGGTTTTCATTGTTTTTGTTACCCACCTTTTTGTTATGAAATGCATTTTAATATGTCTGCTTTTATATCTAATAATTTTTTTTTAAGTAACCCAGTTCTAAAAGAATAAATTATGCCTCAAATTCTTTCCCACTAACATTGCTACCTTTATTTTTATGAGGAATTTCCATTCAAACTTTGTATATTAATTATTCTTGCAACTCAAGGATTTAAAAAAAAAACCATCAAAAGAAGATTGACATTGAACAGTTTAGGAACAGCTGAAAAGTGCTGCAATTCCTTTTTGATATAAACTAAGCAGAGTTACGATCAACAAGGACAGCACTGACATTTCTTTTTCAAATGTCCTTCACACATTTCAAAAAATTCAAATAAAAAAAATAAAGGGAGAGAAACTTTCGAACACCCAACAACTTTTCATAAACTCCTGAACAAATGATGTTGTTGAAACAGTTACCCACTTAGCCATTGAATTGTGTCACTTGGAATCCTCCATAACTTGCCAAGGCCTTTCAGCTAATCTGATGAATATTTATCAGCATTCTTAAATTAAAACCTTTTTGAAAACCAATAACATTTTTGCTCTTGTATATAAACAATTGTTACAAAATAAAATCCTTGCATTTATTTGATAAAGTCCTTCAGAGGAGAAAAGCTAAGATAAGTTTTCCTTTTGAGTTTATTCCTATTGTCCTTTTACAAATATACTATAATATCTGAAATTTTACATATAAATACATAAACACGCATGCATATATATATATATATATATATATATATATATATATATATATATATATATATATATATATATTGGACTCTCCCATCGCTTTCGACATATGAGGATCTGATAGCTTAATTGTTTCAGTTATGAAATATTGTGCGATAATCTTAAGTGGCACTTAAGACCCTCTAGTGATTTACAAAGGAGGCCACATATGGAGCAAGAGTGAGGATAGTCGGATGAGATCACTGTTAGATTGGCTGACCTTTTAGATCTTGCTCTTGCTTCCTGAAGACGAATATATATATATATATATATAAAGTGGGAAAAATTTTTTATGTGATGCATTTCATCCTTTAGGACTTTACTGGATTAAATTTGTTACATTGGTACGACTACACATGCACAAGGGATGCTGGGAATTTTATTTTAAATTAATTTTTTTATATATAATCTAGCCAATTTCATTTAGATTCTTTTTCTTCCCAACACTTTTGCTATTAGACATTTCACACTGTGATAATAGAAGATCTGCCAGGAATGGTGAAATATTGTAAGTGCCAGGGAGCAAATTTACTGTAGATGACTTTGCAATCAAGGCACTCTCTAGACAATTTTGTCTTATTGAATTGTTTTCTCCTTTGATCAGAGGAGCATTTTTATGTCAAAACTGTTGCCAGTCTCGTAACAGTGAGCAACTCATGCATTTGATGTATTGCTTTGTAAAATATCCCTTTCATATTCATATAATCCTTTATTTAGGTTTGTTGAGATGTATTTTTGTGACAAGTAAATTCCTCCTTCAAGTCTCAACATATGTTTTTGTTTAGTATTGACCAAGACTTATTACATCTTTCCCCCAATATGACAAAATAAAAACTTTGCATTTGCCTTGATAAAGTCCCTCAGAGGACAAAATACGTTGGCTAAGTTTTCTTTCAGGCTTTATTCATATTGTCCTTTTGCAGATATATTGTATCTGAAATTATATATATATATATATATATATGTATGTATATGTATATGTATGTATGTGTGTGTGTGTGTGTGAAGATTGTGTTCAAGCTTGAAACCGACTGTCATCTCTCAGTATTGAAAACAACTGACAATGTACTGTGGTTAATTTTTAATTTAATTTTTCTTGGGTTCTTATAATTTTTTTCTACTGGACACATAGATTATGTAGAAATCATCTGAATGTTCTGTATCTCTGAGTGCTTTCAGCTATCAAGGATGATTTTATTTTTACTTTTAACTGAATGTATGGATTGTTTTAAGTTTCTATCTAGATTTATAGTAATATTTGGTTTTCCAAACATGCTCAGCATATATATATATATATATATATATATATATATATATATATATATATATATATATATATTTATTTATTTATTTATTTATTTATTATAATTCTATCATATAGACAAAACCATTTTATTCACTACAAAGATGCAACTTCGTTTCAGTGCATTTCAACTGCACTTCGACGGATGAGAATCAAAAATGGTTATGAACAATCCTGCTTGTAGGTCCTCTTTTGGACTAATGCTGTGAACATTGGAATTTATATATCACTTTCATTCTCATTGCATCAGGTATATATATAAGTCTTATTACTATATTATTTACATTATTAATTCCTATTGATCATTGAAAGCCTTATTAAAGAAAATATAGCACTCAACACGAATGCTACTTTTTCTGGGAAACCCCCTCCTAGTCAAGCATGCCTTTACCATTTGGCTACAGAGGTCCTTACAGCAAGTAATAACTAATAAGGAACAGTGTCAGAATAAAAGTTCACTAATTACTTAAATTAGTTTCAGGTTTCAGGACATCAGCAGAGGATGTGAATTTCAAAAGATCTCAGGACCCTTCTTCCCCAATCTTGACAATTATCCAACACACCTGGTAGGTCTCTACTTTTGGAATGTAAATGTTCGTC
Organism: Acanthosepion esculentum; assembly: GCA_964036315.1. Taxonomy (NCBI): domain Eukaryota; kingdom Metazoa; phylum Mollusca; class Cephalopoda; order Sepiida; family Sepiidae; genus Acanthosepion; species Acanthosepion esculentum. The sequence goes on from OZ038506.1 coordinate 8,758,147, forward strand.
AGCAGATATAGACACCAAAATGTCCCAATGAGAGATCTCCATTTCTTCAAAAAGATAACTGGGCCTTGTCTTACTGTAAGGGCCCCCTATGGACAAATGATAATTTGCCAGAGAAGGTAAGCCTTATTCCCTGCCAAGAGGTATGTTTTCTTTAATGAGATTTTTCAGTTATCTCAGTCAGTAGATAATAATTTCCTTGTTTAAAAAAACAAACAAAAATAAGAATGTCTACTTAGACACATGCACCAACTAAATAATATTTATAGTAATGAGAAATAATGTGGGAGTAAAAATATCGATTAATTACTTCATTATATATATATATATATATATATATATATGGTGTGATGGGTAAATTGCCGCCATTCTATATTTTTAATTTCATGCATGTACATTGTTTTTGATTTTGTTGACTGCACAGTATAGTAGGGTCAGTTGGGTACCATCTGAGAAAAAGAGCACAATGACGCAATTCACTCTGCCAGAAATTTGAAAATGGCATATTGTACTGCTTGGCATTCCTGCAGGAAGCTCCAATATGATATTTCAGAGTGTTTGGATGTCAATCTGAGGACAGCGAAGAGGATTCAGAAAGAGTTGGTTGAGTCTAATGGTGATTATGAAGGTGTTTGGAGTGATCACTTGTGATGGCGACATTATGCCTCCATTCATCTTCTCACAGGGCCTACGACTCAACACAGAAGGCTGCATCAAGTGTCTAGAGGAGGTAGTGCTGCCCTAAATTAAGAAGGTAGCTGCTTGAACACCCTATATCTGGCAACAGAACTCTTAACCATGCTACACAAGCAGGAGAACCCAGTCATGGCTGTCAGACAATTTCTGCGACCACATCACCCCTTGCATTTGGCCACCTAACTCTTCAGACTTCAACCTCCTTGATTATTATGTGTTGGGAGCAGTTGACCGAGAGGCCAACAAAACTCTTTATAACACCAAAGATGAACTGAAGGCAAGGAGTATGGCAGCATTCACCAACTTAAACAAGGAGACTGTCCAGAAGAGATGCAGGAGATTCTGAAGTCATTTGGAGGCCATGGTTGAAGCCAATGGCAATTTTATTGAATAAATTTACTCTTTAGTATTTCAAAATATTTTTGTGTAATTATGGTAATATATCTGTTAAAATGAGATGTCAGTGTTATTTTCCTTTTTGCATAATTTCGATAATAATTTATCCATCGCACCCTGTATTCATGTTCCTTTAGACATTTCTTATTTAACACCAAAGATGAACTGAAGGCAATTATCTGTCTATATTTCTGAGATGAGGTATTATGTACACTATTTACATTATTCGGACTATTGTCCTCATCTCTGTCACCATATTTATTACAACGTTTCGGCCATTCAGTATTTGTCTATATTTCTGAGATGAGGTATTATGTACACTATTTACATTATTCGGACTATTGTCCTCATCTTTGTCGCCATATATATTATAATGTTTCGGCCCTTCAGTATCTGTCTATATTTCTGAGATGAAGTATTATGTACACTATTTACATTATTCGGACTATTGTCCTCATCTTTGTCGCCATATATATTACAACGTTTTGGCCATTCAGTATTTGTCTATATTTCTGAGATGAGGTATTATGTACACTATTTACATTATTCGGACTATTGTCCTCATCTTTGTTGCCATATTTATTACAACGTTTCGGCCTTTCATTATCTGTCTATATTTCTGAGATGAGGTATTATGTACACTATTTACATTATTCGGACTATTGTCCTCATCTCTGTCGCCATATCTATTACAACGTTTCGGCCTTCCAGTATCTGTCTATATTTCTGAGATGAAGTATTATGTACACTATTTACATTATTCGGACTATTGTCCTCATCTCTCTCACCATATTTATTACAACGTTTCAGCCGTTGTACGCTCCGGCCTTCTTCAGTTCGACATTCCAACAACATGAAGAAGGCTGAAGCTTACAATGGCTGGAATGTTATAATAAATATGGCAACAAAGATGAGGACAATAGTCCGAATAATGTAAATAGTGAAGGCAAGGAGTATGACAGAATTCACCAGCTTAAATAAGGAGACAGTCCAGAAGAGATTTTTTTTTTTTTTTTTTAAGCGTATCACCCCATGCAAGGCTGGAGGCCACTATCACGCATGGGGTTACAGAAGGGCTGGAGGAAGAGCAGATAGGAGTGATAAAGGAGAGGATGTGGAGAAAGAGAAAGACAGTGGGTCGATCAAGGCAAGGGGGTTACAGAAGATTTGGAGCGAGAGCAGATAGGAATGAAAGATGAAAGGATGTGGAGAAGCGAAGTGGATAGATCAAGGCAACTGGAGATGTCGATTGACGCTACACTTAAACCGTTGGAGATTGTATTTGTCAGGGAAACAGTAATAGGGAAGGGAGTTACATAGGCGAGATGTGCGAGACATGAAGCTATTGGAGTAGAAGAGACGTCTACATCTAACAGTTTCAACGGTGAAGGGGTGGGAACGGGATGCCAGCCTCGTAGGACGTTTAAATTCACGAGGCCTAGGGACAAGCGAAAGCAACTCTCGGAGCAATTACCATGAAAGTACTTGTAAAAAAGGCAGAGCGATGCAACATCGCGTCTGTGAGAGAGCGACTGCAGATGAGATGACAGATCAGGGCAAATCACATTGCATATCCATCTCTGGATCTTATCAAGAACCCTGAGGCAAACAGCAGGGGCCCCAGACCATATATGGCAGCAATACTCCATGCAATGCAAGAGATTCTGAAGTCATCAAGACTGTTGTTGAAGCCAATGGCGATTTTATTGAATAAATTTACTCCTTAGTATTTCAAGATATTTTTGTGTAATTTTGGTAATATATGTGATAAAATGAGGTGTCAGTGTTATTTTCATTTTTGCGTAATTTAGATGACAATTTATCTTTTGACCATGGAGCATAGTGATTGGTTTTATGCTCCCAGTAGGAAATGTGAAGGAGCTTTCTCAAGCATTTGTTCTCAAATGACTGGATCCTTTCTTCAGCCTCAACCAGGAGCATCCAAGTCACACACGTAGAGAAAGATGGATATGACCAGTGATTTGGAGTGTTTGAACTTGCTATGGGAGCTGATGTTGCTCTTCCATAACTTTCCAGCCTGGCCATCAATACTGTGACTGTGGCAATCCGTGTGCAGATTTCTGCATTGCAGGTGCCATCTTTTGACAGGGTTGCTCCCAAGTATTTGAAGCTGGATACTTCCTCCAGTGGTTTCATCATCCATATTGATGCTAGCAATGGTGTTGATATAAAACTTGCCAACATCCTTCTGAATCTTACAAGTGAAAAATCTCAATTTTTCAAACAGGATTTGTTATTATTCACAAATCTGTCAACATTTTGCTCAACAGGGAAACTCCCTCTCTTTCTTTCTCATCTTTTTATCAACACGACACTCGACACTCTTTATACAACAGTCCAATGCAATCTAAACACATAATTCTACTTTAAATCCACTGTATTGTTTTCTTTTCTTCTCTAAAGCAGATTAAAAGTTTACACATTCATTAACAGATAATTACCAAATGGAACAGAGAGAGAGAGAGAAACAAGTGCAACTGGTTCTATGTCCGGGTTTTGATATGAAAAGTTCAGAGTTTAAAATAAAAATAAAAATTAAGATAATGAAAGAAATTCTTATTCAGATTTCCTTCTATTACAGAAAATCTCAAACTTTCTTGAGAGACAAATCTCTTCACCCACTCCTAATTCTGGGTGTATATTTCATCATAAGTATATTCTGACTCACAACTTAATTACAATCTGCCAGCAGCAAAAATAACAGAAATTACTTGGAATTTTAATTCGTTCACAGCAAAATTCTTTTCCATATATTTTAATAGGGAATAATAAATCAGATGTTTTAATTTTTATATAGGATTTTTACTATTTTTTTTTGACTTTGCTATTTTTCTCATTCAAGTTGGGCAAGAGGAAGATTACTAAAAAAAGACACAACAAAACATTTGGGCATATTTTCTTCTTTAAAACAAAATCCCAGGAAAGACTGATTATATAAAAATATTATGGGTTGGTATAATAACTACTAGTACCAATAGGAACTACAGAACTTACTTCAGTCACCAACCTGCAATCCCCCCCCCACAATGCCTAATCACATACATACATACATACATATATATAACGCCTAATGAGATATGTTAATACACATCAAAACATGATTGCATTTGTGTAGAGTTATTCACATGTTTTTGATGTAATACTCTAAAATAAAGTATATATATATATATATATATATATGAGTTGGGATCAAATATGAATCAGAATCTGACAAAATGATAAGATAAAGAACAAATAGGAAACATTTATCAATCCAATAGGTTTAACTTTTATTCTCTGATGAAGCTTTAATAAAAAGGAAACATGTTAGGTTGATAAACATTTCCTATTTGTTCTTTATCTTATCATATATATATATATATATATATATATATATATATATATATATTTATAATTATTTTTAAAAAATATGATTCCATTGCAACAGAGAAACTACTATGTTTTGAAATTGGTCAGCAGTATTCAGGTTTAATTTCAATATTAAAGCTTAACTGCCGGGTGGCAGTGTCATCCTCAAGTGATCATCAATCTAACACTTTTTTCCTATTATATCAATATACACACACACACACACACACACACACATTATATATATGAAATAATGGCCAGCTCCTTGTTTCCAAGAACACCTGTCTGCTAGAGTGGCTAGCCAGTCCCGCTTGTAGATGCCTGCTCAAGCACATTTGTGTATGTCCTACACCCACAGAGCCCACCTGTGGTTTATACTGCAACTATGTTGAGCAGACCTTAGTTAGTGTCCGAGAGAGAGTACATAATCTAGCCAGATCAGCAATTTGACAAAGGGCAGTATGCTCGAACCCTCAGTCACGATGACTTGTGACTTTGTGCTAGCACAAGATATTCTCGTCTACCCAATTTCACTCACAAGGCTTGGGTCAACCCACACTACATGGTTTTCAGGAACTTTCCAACATTTTCATGTGCTGGGATCACCCCCCCCCATCCCCCCTTCCACATTGATAACATCAAGATGTCACCGTTTTGGCAAATCAACCATGGTGGGATTCCAATGTCATGTTCTGAAAGCAACATTCTAACCACACAGCAATGTGTGCGTGTGTGTGTGTGTGTGTGTGTGTGTGTGTGTGTCTCCTCGTGTGCTTCTTATAGTATGTAAAATAGATAGATTGGTTAATAAACAGAGAAATGGAGACAACTCATCAACTGTTGTCCTTGTGGCCGGTGTGACTGCTTCACCAACCACAAGGACAACAGTTGGTAAGTCTTCGCCGTTTCTCTGTTCATTTCTCGCACTGCTGATGTGCCCCAATATTCCAAACTTATAACCTTAATTTCCATGCTTCATTTCTGTCTTGTGGTTAATAACTAATATTTAATAAATTTTTTTTGTACTAATCACATTGGTACCCTTTCATTTGCCCTTGTTTTATTAACCAACCTATCTATTTTACATTATATATATATATATATATATATATATATATATATATATATTTGTGTATTTAGGCAGCAATCCTTCTTTCAAGCACATTTCATTAAAAACGACTGACAAGGTGCTTTTATTTAGTTTTTTATATAATTTCTCGTGCGATCTAATAAAGTTTTTCTTTTCAGAAAAACTTTATTAGATCGCACGAGAAATTATATAAAAAACTAAATAAAAGCACCTTGTCAGTCGTTTTTAATGAAATATATATATATATATATATATATATATATATATATATATATATTTTTAATGTACAATGTGTATTAATACATGCGATACCCTGTCTTCATCAGCCGCCGACCAGGGGTGATATCACGGTTTCGGTGGCTATGGCAGGACCTCCACCCCTGATGCCACCAGCAGCGTTTGCCACCAGACTGGGTATGAAGATAAGCTAATTGATCGTTCCTATTTGTAAATTCTTGTAATGAAATAAATAAATGATTGTTCCTCGTTGCAGCTTCTATCCGTAATGAAAGTTTCCTGAGCGCATTTGCCGTTATTGACGCGCTCGTAAAAATCGTTATAGACGACCACGCAAATATTTTACTTGCGCATGTTAGGACGTGATGTTGCGCGCGTTTTATTTGCTTGTTTATATGTATGCATGTATGTATATATATACCCGGATTTATATTTTCTGATTTCTTTTTTAATTTGCAGCTCTGATGAATTGGATCATGATTACGATTCCAATGTAATAAATTATAACTATGAAATATTAGTGTTTGAGCCTTTTATATTATATTCTTACTCTGTCCTGGATATTAAGTTCTACCTGGATTCTATCCTCTTGGGAATTTATTTATATATATATATATATATATATATATATATATATATATATATAATCCTAGAGAGCCAGATCCCCCTGAAGATCCATTTAGGTGAAACCTAGGTAGGTAGTTTTTGGCTCACTAAGATTTTTAATACTCTGCTCTACTTAATGTATTGAGCACTTTACAGCTTTACTTATTTTACTCAATTGGGGTTTCTTCTTTTGACTAGCCATTGCGGTGTTGGCCATTTTTTTTTCTTTTTGACCATCTCTGATGCTGTTAGTCTTTTCTTTTTACCAAAATTTTTACCCGGATACCAGTTTGTTTAAATATATTTTTTACACAAATTGTATTATCCAGGTTTTTTTATACGAGTCAAGTATAGCTATTAAAATAAACATAATAATATATATACACACACAAGTGGGGGCATGATGAAAAGTTTTCACCCAGACAGAGAAGAGATTGAAAATAATTTTTTTCTTTTTTTATCATTTGGTCAGTTTTTGGGAAGTGGGTCAAGTTTAGAACTTTTCAGTATTGTCTTGTATGCACAAAAATGCCCCTACCCCTACTCTCCACAAAAAAAAAAAAAAAAAAAAAATTCCAAAAAGAATACTTTAGTTTATTTCAAGTCAACTAATACACATTTTAAAATACTTTCCGTTTGTCTGTCTTGGGCTCGGATTTCTACTCATCTGATAAACATGAATTTTGCAATCATAATCTTTTGGTAAAAGTACTGAACATTTAAATGTTCAATTATAAACTGAAATCTTTGACAGGATCGTTCAGTCCTTTGCATACCTCGCTCACAGTGACCAGACTATTCATATACTTGTAAAATCTCCAAGTTTCAAAATCTACTTCGTATATCTGTCGAGTAAGCTGTTTGTAGAGAACATTTTCTCCTCCCGTTTGCTAATTAACAAATACTAATGGAATACTTTTAATGAGGCCCAGGAGACTGCACACTGGCTGTGAGTATTTGACTGGAAGTCGCAAGACCCCCAGGTTGAAATTCAGTTTATACAAAAAGCACTTTTCACAAGAATTTAATTTTTTTTAAAACATACTGAAATTTGAATTTTCAAATTATTGACGAGATATTTTAAACTTAAGCTACAACAGATTTTACAAGTCCCACAAAAGTCAGAAACATTAAGTAACAGAAATATTTTACAATCAGAACCCTGAATCTAATCCTTTAGTATAGTCCAAAAATTGAACTACTATCATTTCACCCACTGAACAGATTATTGCTAGGAAGTTAAAATTTGAATTTAATACCTTTGCTTTCATGCTAAAATCTTGTGCAAATATGAGAGACAAGCTGGTTATGCATTAACTTAATTTCATCTTGATTTACCAAGTTTTAGGTTAAGGTTGTAAAAATTAATTTAAATTATCTCTTTTGGACTTCATTTAAAAAATTATTACCTATAGCTTGTTAGTTTTCAGAATCAAACAAATGATAGTCATTAACCCCAATACAAATAAAGTTGAAATTTCAAAAATGAAATGCAAAATAGAAAATGTATTTCTTTGTCAGTAATGTACTCCTGTAAATCTATATTTAAGTGATATAAACAGATGTAAAAGTGTCCTAATAGTTAAACAGTGGCAAGCAGCACGAATATAATCCCAAGTTTAAAAATTCAAATTATTTTATGCAAATGTACACTTGCCACAACTCTGAGATAAAGTAAAAAAAAAAATAGAAAAAAACAAGAGCATATGTATCACACTGCCACTTTTCACACAAATGCCTCTGATTCTGTAGGGTTTACAATTTTTATATCAGAATTTTCTCCAATCTTTTTATGGATGGCCCAGATATTTTGACAACAAAATTTACTTTTATACAAGTTTATTTTTCTTGATTTCCTGTCAAAAGCTTTTGTTTCTCCCAATAGTAGAACAACCAGGCAACAAACATTATATTCGGTATTGTTAGTAATCTCAAAGATGATTTACAGTCAACAAGAGAATCGGTGGGGTAGGTTATATGCAAATATTACTCCATTTTATTCAAGGTATTTGTGCATCCATGGATTTTGCTATCTGCAAGAATTCCTGGAATCAGTTCTCTTGTCAAGGAAAAATAAGAAAGAAAAAGAATTTAGATTAGGAAATTTTTAGGAGGAAGATATTTTGATTTTAATGATCTAACAAAAAACAATGGAATATTGGATTTTAGCAAAATTTAAGGAATTTAGTAAAAAAAAATTTATTTTTTTTAATATTTTTGATCCACTGTTGCCTGAATTTGTAAATGTGAAACTTGCTGATAGAAAAGGCTGATTATAGAATTGATCAGAAGATACTTTGGTTGCCTGACGTTAAGGCAAATGCCTGGGAAGTCTGAATTGCTTTTTCAACAGCAAGGTAGGTGAGAATTGTCAATGATATTCCTTCTGGAAATCATTTTGATCTTGTACAAAAGACAACAATTTGTCGGGTAAGGGTAGTCAATTTATAAAAGTTGTTTTTTCTTAAATAATCACTTGAGACATTAGTGAACTGGAGGTTAACATTTCAAATTCTGCTGTGAGAAATGTGAGGTTTGTTATCGTTTCCAAACTACGTTGAAAGTTTTTCAGGTATCTATATAGGATGTGCAGGTAGTTTAATGGTTATCAGCATGGAAAATGGAATTGGTGAACTAAGTTCAAGTCCTGGCCTAGTCTGTTGCATTCACTTTCACACAATGGCCCTTGGAGAAGGCATGAATCAGTTTCTTTTCCTACAAGATATGGATTAAATAGCAGAGTAGACAATGCTATCTAGCCTTAGGCGGAAGCCAGTTTAGGAGAAAGAAAATTCTGACTTCAAAACTATGGAGAAGGCAATAGGAAATTACTCCACTAACTTTCTCAATTATGGTAATTCACAGATAATAAAGAAAAATCATCTGTGGAGAGCCATGATTGTCTAATCTGTAAAGTACTTTCACAATCAGACAAACTCTCAAAGATACAGGATGTGAGTCGAAACCTCACTGAAAATTTATTCTTTATTTACTTCTGCTCACTCATAGGAAATAAAAATGACTTCAGCATATTATGGTGTATGAAAAGCATTTTCATTTTTTACAGACCTTTATCCCAAAGCTTATTTCATGTACACATCTGAAGACATTTTTATTTTTTATATTTTTTTTTTTATTATTATTATTATTGTTATTATTATTATTATTATTATTATTATTATATATTAGGCTGTATCAAAAGTATTTTCATTTTTTGCAGACATTTACTCCAAAGCTTATTTCATGTACACATCAAAAGATTATGTATGACATCACTATATTCTGGCAATTTTGAGGCCTTACTTTAAACTGGGCCTCAAAGTACCTGAAATTTCTCACAGAATTCAAAAACTGGAAGAAAATGAAACAACAGCAGACTGTAATGTCCCAAAACTGGTTTAAGCATTTTAAATATGGTAAAGAGTCCCTTGAAACAAAGCCCAGAATGCTTTAAAATTCAAGGTCAAGAACTTGATGGTTATAGGAGCCATGAGCACTGAACGGTACCATAAGTTGAACAGGACAATAAAGAGCTGATTAAAAAGAGAAAATCATTTTGGTTAACCACAATAAAACACAACTTTGAGGGGCAACAACAAAAACAACCAGTCACCCACATTTGACTTGACTGCAGCAATTTAAAGTATTATATTTTCCACACACCTGACTCTTTCTTTCATGGTGAATATGAAATCTTCAGTTATTGAGTTAGAAATCTTGGCTACAGCAATATTTATGGTCATGTTTGAGTTGCCTTCATGAATAATAATAAAAATAACAGCTGTTGTCCAAATGATAATTTATATTTGTGGCAAAGTAGATTTCACAAATTATTCATAGCATTTTAGTTATTGTCTATAATTAACCACACATTCTTTATTAAAATGTGTCCAGGTAAGAAAAAGAAAATGAGTAAATCATTTTGCCCATAAAACTTGGCACTTTCATTGGAGTCAGTAAGAGTAAGTTTATGCAATAGCATCTCTTCCCTCATTTTGTATGCACCACACCCTTTATTTTACTACCTACCAGAAATCAGCAACTTTATGTCCCACAGACTGGTCAATTGCTTGTTTCCTAGAAATTTTCTAATGCTTAGATAATTGACTTATATATATCAGCATATAAAGTACGTTTCAAGTTTTTATAATGTCTAACTAATCGAAGTTGTTGCAACTTATGTCAGAGAAGGGTTAACAGATGCTACAGCCTGCCCAAAGGAGATCTGAAAATGTAAAAAACAATTTATTCTCTTACACAAGACATATATAAAACTGTCTTTTTCTTGCTGCTCAAGACAATGGGGGCCAGACAGAGAATTCTTGTTTAAATTTCATAAAAATGTTTCAATATTTGCTATATGGTGCTACATAATCTTCCAAAAAAACATGTCCAATTAAAAATGATCAAATTTTTTTTTAATATAAGGTTCACCCTGTACAAGGCTCAAGAGCCATTCGAGGTAGATGCTTACGTTAAGGAGTAGTTTATATGGATAGGAGGGGAATATAACAGTTAACTCTAGACTTGAACAGGTTAAGATTGTAGTGATCGAGGAAACATCCTCTTGGGAATCTGTTCCACAGGGCAGTGGTTCACGGGAAGAAGCTGTCTGAGTGAAACATACTTCTTGTTTTTTATAGGTTCTATGAATTAATGACTGGATACAAAATACCAAAAATATCAGGGGGTAAAATAAACTGATTCTCAAAATTTACAAATAACTTGACAAAGAAATTAAAAATAAGAGATTTGATTTAAAAAGAAAGTTTTCAAATGTGTTTCTTAGATTTAGATACAGAGTTAATATGACTTAGAGAGTTAATATGACTTGGAGGGTTAATATGACTTGGAGGGTTAAAGTTTTTCCTGATGGATGGTGTGTTCAGCTACCACCCATTCCCAACCAAAAAAAAAAGGGAAGAAAAAATGTTTTAAAAAGATTTTATTCTTCATTTTTGCTGACATTCTCAATACCTGTTCAGTGTACATTAAAATAATCCAGCATGACATATCATATGTCAAACGTTGATTTTTTTTTTTTCTCATATTGGAGAGAGAGAAAAAAAAACTCCAAAACATAAGTATAAAAATTTTAAAACCGAAAACAAAATTCAGAAATACAAAACATTCACTGACATCAGCCATATTTCTGTGAGATATAAAAGCTGAGAACTTGGCCCAAAGTGGGTTGCCTCAGATGTGCATAGTCATCTGACCAAAACTGAATTACAAAACATACAAAAGAAAAAAAAATTAAACAGTAAGAAATAATTTTTTTTTTAAAAAAAGCTTTAAAATTTCAGTGTATTTTTTTCTCACATTTGTTTTCAAATCCCCCTAAAAATCTTATTAGCTCACTCTAAAATTTAAAAATAATTTTGAAAATAATTTGTGATAATAAATTTTTTTCTTTCCTTCCTTCTTTACTTGGAGTTTCAATACAAAATCTTCATTATAAAAAATTTTAAAAAAGTAAGTAAATAAAAAAAAGAAGGAAAACTTATTGACACCTTTCAAAGAAACATTTACTGAATATCCCATGCTGAGTGTGTCACTTACCCAATAAAGTCTAAGAAAAAGGTCGTCCATCGTAGTAGCAGTGGCGTAAGTGACACTGTGTAACAAGAAAAGCAACATGGGTAGCTGTTGTATGCACTGATCATAAATGTCCTCGTATCTTGTCAGGTCGACAGGTGAGAAAGGCAAAGCTTTCTCAGATAATTTCTCCAGGACAACTGTGTGAACGTTACACCTGAGTTTATTTATTAACCTCTCTCTCTCTCTCACTTTGTCTCCCTCCCACATTTCTATTCTCTTCCTCTCTTATTTACATGCTTTCTTCCATTTTCATTCTCTTCTCTAACACTTTCTTTTTCATTCTCCTCTTCTTCTTTTTTTTTTTTTTCATTCTCTTCTTCTCTGACTCTGTGTGTGGATATATATATATATATATATATATATTTAAAGACATTTATATATATTATGTTTAACGTTCTTTTTATAATATATATAATATATATAAATGTCTTTAAATAAATTGTCGGACTATGTCCAATTCAAAATTATATATATATATATATATGTATGTATGTATGTATGTATGTATGTATGTATGTATGTATGTATGTATGTCACTTTAAATGCTATTTTTAGGGTATACCCACATTTGAGTAAACATTCATTTATTTTTTAAACAGTATATTTATTTATTTCCATGTACCAGTCTGTATATTCAAGAAATCTAATCAAAAGAAAAAGATGTGCCCTTGGCAGGATTTAAACCTGCATCCCTCTTTTGTAAGGGGAAACCGTCATTAAAAACCTTTTATTTCTTTAATAAAATTTCTTAAACATTCAAGCCAGTAGACGAAAATAAATAAATATACAGTTTAAAAAATAAACAGAGCATCCACTTAAGTATAGCTTTCCACTAATAATAATGTTTAAAGTGATAAAAATTTGTCAGATAAAAAAATCTATTACTTCTTTACAAATTGAGGTGTGTGTGTGTGTGTGTGTTTAGGCAGCAATTCTTCTTTCATGCACATTTCATTGAATATGACAGACAAGGTGCTTTGATTTAGTTTTTTATACAATTTTTCATGCGATCTAATAATTTTTTCCTTTTCAGATGATAAATTATATAAAATCTGTCCAACTGTTCTTTTTAGCCAAGCGCTTTCGGATATACATTTAGCCATTTTCAAGGACGAAATATATTAACTGTTAACAAGAAATAGATTGTTGTTCTTAAAACAATATTTCAAGAAATTAGGTTTCTCGAGTTCATTAACTGTCATTGCTCTTTCCAGTATTAATGAGGGTTTCCTTCCTCACCTTTTGTTGGAAGTCATGTGGAATGTCAACATCTTGATTATGTCATTATTCTCTCTTCAAGTTATATATCCTATCTATTTTAGTTGTTGCTAGTCCTCAAGTGAAGTGGTTTCTTTTTGTTTACGATTCTGTAGTGCCAGTCCGCGAGGTTCGAAGAAGAGTGATATTACCTTTGTATAAGGAGGACGGTCTTTGTCAAGACCCTCAGCCTTCACTCACTCAAAGCCATTTTTAAAACTTCTTTAGACATCTACAATTTAAAAACTTATATTTAAACCTAAATGACCTTGTATCTTTAATGTTTTCAATGTAAAACTGTAACCAGCACTTGATGTATCTCCCACCCCACCCCACCATCAAAAACTGACTTAGTTGATAAAAATATTCTTTGTCTGAAGAAGTTAATTCTCAGGAAAAAACATGTCACTTAAGAGTTTTTTCCATTTTGTAATTTAGTTAAATATATATATATATATATATACATTTTTTTTAATCATTTCACCCAAAAAAAAAGGTGGGAATGCTACTAGTACGCAGAGGATTACAGAGAGTGAAGCCGAGAGAAAAGACTGGGTATAGGGGGGACTGAAGAAAGGATAAAAGCTGGATTTGGTTTAAGATAGGAGACGCTGCTTGATGCTGCATTTAGATTTTTAAAGTTTGCAGTTATCAGGGAAGCAAGGAAACAGAAGACTATGAATGAAGATCTGGCAATGATTTCCAGAGATCTATCGAACACCTGGCACTGGCAAAGCGATTTGACGTGAAACTCTGGAGTTGGACAAAAAGATATGTCCACTGAACTTTTATTGATTTATTGAAGAAGAAAAGGAGGAAGAAAAATATATTAAAGAAAGAAAAGAGAAATGGGGGAAGAGAAAGAAAGGAAAGAGAAAATGACAAAGAAAAAGACAAAAAGAAAAGAGGGTGAAGAGAATATAGCAGGAAAGAGAAGAAATATGTGGAAGAAAGAAGAGACGAGAAAAAGGAATGAGAGTGAAAGGGGATATTCTTGGATATGTATGTGAAGATTAGCAAAGATTTGTGCGTGTGTGAGATTTACTTAATCTGGCACAAGGCCACAAGTGTGGAGGATCCAGTCAGAATCAAAGTCTCCATAATAGTAATAATCTTTAGGTTGATATCCAATGCTCCATAGTGAGCATCGATTTATTAAGTTTAGCTTAATCTGGCACAAGGTCACAAATGTGGAGTGTTCAATAACTGATCACAGTTTAAGGCTGAGTAAAAACCAGGATTTTGAATGCTGATTTTGGGGGGCAGGCAGATAGACTCTCCCCACTTGGAAAATGAGCATAACACAATCTTACGTCCCATTTCCCACCATTTTGGCATGCAATACTAAACTCAATAAATCTTGATGTATTTAATGACTCGCCTTGTGACTGAGATAGTTGCCTGTTTGTCAGAGGTCAGAGGTTGAAGCCAGATAAAACAGGATTTAAGATGCCAATTTCCAATGCAGGCAATATGTTCTCATTTGGAAGTTTGGTGCAACACAATCTTCCTACTTATTCTTAAACTATCATTTAACCTTGAATCAGACTAAGTCAAGCTTATTGAGTGCCTAAAAATCTACATATAGGTCACAAAAAATCTACATAGAGGTCACCAAAATTATATCAGTGTGTATCCTGCCACATTTATACTCTTCGTCTTCTTGTTTGTATCTATGAGTATTACACCATTCTGTTTAGGATCAGAGTGTAGTATATGCACAATCTACCCAGGTGGAATCTGTTCTACTTTATAACCAAGAAACGTATACAATAATATTAAGCAAGAATAATTTAGAAAACTGAGGGAGAAGAGGAGGAGGAGGAGGAGGGAGGATGTGAAAGAGGCAAGGTAATAAAGCTTGAAAAAAAAAAACAGTTGAAATGAAAATAAATATATATATAGTATTACACAACAAAATCCAAAATTACCGTATATGGGAGATAGATCTATTTCAACTGACGAAAATAAATACATTGAGCTCTTTTTGTAGATCAGTTTTAATATTTTATATAACTAAGATCCACTTGGATTATATACCAACAGATTTATTACCTTTACTATATATATATATATATATATATATATATATATATATATATATATATATATATATATATATGTATTTGTGTATTTAGGCAGCAATCCTTCTTTCAAGCACATTTCATTAAAAACGACTGACAAGGTGCTTTTATTTAGTTTTTTATATAATATATATATATTATATTCACACACACAAATGAACTGGAATCAAATACAGATCAAATATGGATTGGAATTCAACAGGAAGATAAGATAAAGAACAAATAAAAAATGTTTTTCAATCTATTTAGTTTGTGAATAATTATCAGGCATTTTTTAAACAACATTTATTATGAAAAAAGAAACAACAATTCAACAACATTTTTAAATGATTATTCTGGAGCATATAATTATCGACATGCATTTTTATAACCTGAAAATAAAATCATATTTTTAATTAAAAAAGTAAACAAAACGGCAATTTTTATTAAAAAATAAAGCCTACAAAAACGCCTGATAATTATGCACCAACCTAATAACAGGTTTCACTTTTATTAGTTTCATCAGCAAATGACACATGGAGAAAAGGAAGAATCTACTGTATGTTTATCTAAAACAAATGGTATGTACATAAAAACATTCCCAAACCAACATGCAAGAAACCACCAAACATAATATCTACTAAACATATACACACATACAAATATTCATTATGATCTGAATCCCACATAGATGTGAAACCTGATTAACCAATGAAAATCAAGCAACACAAAAGTAAAAATACCAGAAGTTCTTTCTTCTTTTTCTCCATATCTTTTTCTCTGATAAGGCTTTAATAAAAGTAAAACATGTTAGATTGGATAAACATATTTGTTCTTAATCTTATAGAAAGAGAGGTGAAGGGACAAAGACAAAAGAGTTTGTTGGGTGAGTAAAAGAATGAAAAGCAGAGAGACAGGAAAAACATATCAAAATTGTGACACATTAAAGTTATTTATGGAAAGATAGAACAAAAAGAAGATAAAAGAGAGGATGAAATATTTGGGAATTCCTTCTTTTTTTTTGTATATGATACTGATTTATAATTACATAATATTTAAATAATAACACAGACTGGCAATGTAGATTGGAAGGGATAAGGGAGAGAGTTAGAAGATACAAACAAAGACTGAGAAAGGACCAAAAGCACAGGATAATGGATAATCTTACATGTCAACAGCTATGAAATTTTTCTGGATTCATCTAATTTTCCTATTAAGGTGAATTCATTCATGCCATATATATGTGGATAATGCAATTAGTTCTTTAAACAAAACCCCATTTTAAACCCCCAAAATCATAAAATTCCATATATAAATACAACCAAACATTTCAAGGTTCATTTTTACATCCTGGCCTGTCTAAATATTGTGAATATCAAAAGCCCAATAAACAAAGAACAAATTCAATGCTCCAAATATAACAAATAATGATGCATAGTTTCCATAAAATAATAAATGAAACCTTTTATCAAATTAACTAAAGTGTTGCTCATCATATCATAGTGTTTTGATGTTGGTGTTGTGGGTAATATCAATTTTTGGTTATTTTTTTTTTAGTCATCCTTACTTCAGCTATCCTATGAAATGGTTATAAATTTAAGCCAGCTTTCTTCACATCTAGGTAAGGAAAGCTGAAAATATAGAATGACATGTTTTGTCTTTTGCAAAGCAATGGACAGCAGCCTGCGTATGGAGAGAAAACGATACCTATTGATTTTCAAGAGGATTCCTGTAACTTGCTGGTTGGTTATGCATTTCATACTTGTACAAGTAGTCAGTGTTCAAGTCCAGACAAAAAGAACAGGATTTCAAAAACTGATTTTCAAGGCAAGCACGCCTCTCCAACTTGGAAAATAACATATACATCGTCCCTCCTATGCAAGAAAAGCCTACTGGAAGGTGCTGTCTTCCTTTTTTTAACAACTGAAGATTTATTTATTGTATGTTTGTTTTTTGTTTTTATAGCCCAACATCCAACCTTTCCCATTTCTTCAGCTGGGCTGGGGACTGCGAGGCTGTTAGTTCTGTCAGGGTAGCCTTTTCTTTGATGGACTGCCTTACAAAACCAAACAGCTCCAACTGTAATTCCATTTACCCATTGCTGGACAGAGGGAAGAGAATGATTTCTGCTTTACCTAACTGCATATATGCAAAGTGAATGAAAGCAGCCTTGGCCAAATCTTAACCTGGTTAAACATGTATATCAATGCAGATGGTATCCAATACAGAAGCAATGAAAAGAGCACTCATAGGGAGCTACAGACCTGTGCCCATGTGCCAAACTTGAGTCAGCACAAGTAAGTTTATACTTGAAAATGTATATGTAAGTCCTGGGGGAGAGGATTGGTCCAAATGTGTTTCAGAGTTGCTGACACAGGTGGCAAATGTTGAAACAGTTGAAGTTTAAAGTGCTTATAAAAATTGTCAGGTGAAAATTTCAATAAAACAATCATGTGATTTTAAAGCCACATTCTCACCTGTTGAAGATGTGTTTACTTACAAGACATAGGCAGGTAATTGCCAGCCTGTTGGCCAGGGTTGGAAGGAGACCTGGCTGTCCATTGGAATGACCAAAAGAGTTTGATAAATAATAAGTTATTTCTTGTTTGAATGTTAAAAACAGAAGAGGAAAGAAAAGAGAGTGAGAATAGAAAGAGGAAGAAAAAGGAGAGAGGCAAGAGAAAGAGGAGTAGAAAAATAGAGAGTAGGAAAAAGAAACATGATTAAAAACAGGAAATAGGGGAAAAAAGAGGAAAGAGAGTGGGAACAAAGAAAGAGAGAAAAAGGAGAGAAAATGAGGAAGGAAAGAAAGAAAGAGTGAGAACAAAGAGAAAGATAGAGTGGCACAACGAGAAGGAGAAAAGAAAGGAAAAATGAATAGGATATGGGGTAAAAGAGAAAGAAGAAAAAATAATTGACAAACCAAGAAACAAAAAAAAGTAGAAATGAGATGGAAGAAAAAAATGAAAAAAAATCAATGAAATTAAGAGTAACAAGAAAAAGGAAAGAAAGAGAGAGAATATTTAGAATTGGAAAAGTAGGAAAGAGAAACAAAGACATGGTGAGAAAGAGAGAGAAAAAAGAAGAGAGAGAGAGAAGAAGAAGAGATGGAGAGATAAGAAGAGATGGAGAGAGAGAGAGAGAAAAGAAGAGATGGAGAGAGAGAGAGAAAAGAAGAGATGGAGAGAGAGAGAGAGAGAAAAGAAGAGATGGAGAGAGAGAGAGAGAGAGAGAGAAAAGAAGAGATGGAGAGAGAGAGAGAGAAAAGAAGAGATAAGAGAAAAGGAGAGAAAAGAAGAGATGGAGAGAAAGAGAGAAAAGAAGAGATGGAGAGAAAGAGAGAAAAGAAGAGATGGAGAGAAAGAGAGAAAAGAAGAGATGGAGAGAAAGAGAGAAAAGAAGAGATGGAGAGAGAGAGAAAAAAGAGGAGATTGCATCTCCTCAGACCCTCAGTCTATGGCCATCAGTAAACAAGTAGTAATATTATCTTGATTTATTATTAGATGAAGCATTGTCAGCCATTATTAATTTTTGACTAGTATTTCTTTCATCTTCATTTTACTTGCTTTTCATTGCATCTCCTCAGACCCTCAGTCTATGGCCATCAGTAAACAAGTAGTAATATTATCTTGAATTTTTATTAGATGAAGCATTGTCAGCCATTATTAATTTTTGACTAGTATTTCTTTCATCTTCATTTTACTTGCTTTTCATTGCATCTCCTCAGACCCTCAGTCCATGGCCATCAATAAACAAGTAGTAATATTATCTTGAATTTTTATATGATGAAGCATTGTCAGCCATTATTAATTTTTAACTAGTATTTCTTTCATCTTCATTTTACTTGCTTTTCATTGCATCTCCTCAAACCCTCTGTCTATGGCCATCAGTAAACAAGTAGTAATATTATCTTGAATTTTTATTAGATGAAGCATTGTCAGCCATTATTAATTTTTGACTAGTATTTCTTTCATCTTCATTTTACTTGCTTTTCATTGCATCTCCTCAGACCCTCAGTCTATGGCCATCAGTAAACAAGTAGTAATATTATCTTGAATTTTTATTAGATGAAGCATTGTCAGCCATTATTAATTTTTGACTAGTATTTCTTTCATCTTCATTTTACTTGCTTTTCATTGCATCTCCTCAGACCCTCAGTCTATGGCCATCAGTAAACAAGTAGTAATATTATCTTGAATTTTTATTAGATGAAGCATTGTCAGCCATTATTAATTTTTGACTAGTATTTCTTTCATCTTCATTTTACTTGCTTTTCATTGCATCTCCTCAGACCCTCAGTCTATGGCCATCAGTAAACAAGTAGTAATATTATCTGAATTTTTATTAGATGAAGCATTGTCAGCCATTATTAATTTTTAACTAGTATTTCTGTCATCTTCATTTTACTTGCTTTTCATTGCATCTCCTCAGACCCTCAGTCTATGGCCATCAGTAAACAAGTAGTAATATTATCTTGAATTTTTATTAGATGAAGCATTGTCAGCCATTATTAATTTTTGACTAGTATTTCTTTCATCTTCATTTTACTTGCTTTTCATTGCATCTCCTCAGACCCTCAGTCTATGGCCATCAGTAAACAAGTAGTAATATTATCTTGAATTTTTATTAGATGAAGCATTGTCAGCCATTATTAATTTTTAACTAGTAT
>OZ038506.1:8783127-8800627 GCA_964036315.1 Acanthosepion esculentum
GCTATTGTCCCCATCTTTGTTGTTTTATCACATTTTAGCTTTTGTACAATCATCAGGTGATTGTTGATCCAAGTAACCCTCAGAAAATTTTTAACTAAACCCTTTATTTAATCTACAGGGGATAGACTGTTCTCATTCTACAAATAATGTCTAGGTCTATCTCATTTAGTTCTTATTTCGTACTGCTCAGTTATTGCTTGCCCTGTTTCCAATGAGTTTCAATCTGTACTACCCGGCCAAAGGATTGAACTCACAAATGTCACCAAATTCATGAATCAACACTTTAATCCATAAGACTACTGTGACAGAGGGACAGTAGCATAGTGAATTAAATGCAACGGCTGGAACAAAGACGAGGGCGGTAGTCTGAGTGTAAATAACGTAAAATATGAAACACATTGGCTCAATGATTTTATGCACTATATATTATTAAATAAAAAGAAAAAAAAATCTTACAAATAAGCACATTTCATTAAGCATGACAATCACACAATGCACAGTGTGCGTGAATCACCACTTCATCTACGTTTTAGAAATTAGGACACAGGTGAGAGACCTACAGATGTAACCTAACCACCTTGGCTAGAGTCAAAAGGCAGAGATTTGGGTGGGAAAATACAAGATTTGGCTGGAGGAGCATGTAGTAAACACCTCTCTTCTCTGGTGACTCAGCCAATCATCAGAAAAAGCCAAAGGACTGACATCGAATTGTCTGGAATTGTTGGGAGAATATTCATCAGTGGGAGTCAGCATTTGTGGCAAACAGGTCTTGGTGACCAGCTGAGGGGTGGGGAATAAAAAGACAGGAGAGAAATTATACTCCTATAAAGATTTAGTTCCCCCATTACATGTAAGGAAAAGCTCTTTTGAAGAAAAGACTAAACCTAGGTAAGGTACCTTCACCCACGCACATAAGAAAAGAGAACCAAATAACATAGCAGTACCATATTTCTCTATTGTGTGTTTTGTGTGTGTGTATATATATATATATATATATATATATATATATATATATATATATATATGGATGGATAGATAGATAGATAGATAGATGGCTAACTGGCTGGCTGGTCACTTGTTTGCGAGATGCTGGTCTATCACATCCCTGTTGCTAGACGCCTACTCAGGTTCATTTTGTGTTTGTTCAACACCCACAGAGCCCAGCTGTGGTTTAAACTGCAACTATGCTGAGAAAACCTTAGTTACAGTTTCTGGGAAAGTGTGCTTAATGTAGTGTGATCAAAAGTCTGAATAAGGCTATGGTGAGATTTGATCTGGGTCTCATGGTCAGAAAGTGAACATTCTAACCATTCAGCTACATGCTCAAAATATATTTATATCAAGATGCACACCAATTCACATCATCTGGGATGGGTGAGCAAAGAGTGCCAACCTACATTGAGATGTTTAACACAGTGCTGAAGTACTTAATTGCAATGGTGGTCAGATGGGCTCCAGCAGGACTATGCCTGTCCGTTAACCAGAATTTGGCCTCCTTATTTCATTTCCCAGGACTTCCATAAATGGAGTGTTGTCA
Organism: Acanthosepion esculentum; assembly: GCA_964036315.1. Classification (NCBI taxonomy): domain Eukaryota; kingdom Metazoa; phylum Mollusca; class Cephalopoda; order Sepiida; family Sepiidae; genus Acanthosepion; species Acanthosepion esculentum. The sequence goes on from OZ038506.1 coordinate 8,784,665, forward strand.
AGAGGGAGACCAACAAGCAGCCCACCATATCAAGGACTCATTGAAGGCTGCCATTGCAAACATTATAACTAATAAAAACAGTGTGAGAAACAAAATGAAATTGACTTAATTGTTGATAAAAGCAGTACTATTAAAAATGGTCATAAAAAGGGTTCATATAAAAAGCACTTATAGAATGGTAGCTTACAGAGTCAAATTTGACAAGATCAATATAATTCTCAGAAACAAAACTGGTGCAAAGATCACCAAATTTCAAGTCAAATCAAAACCAGATATTTTAGGAATGATGCAAATAACAAAGATGACTAACAGAGAAAACAAAGGGAGATAACTCAAAGTCAACACCTGAAATGATGTAAAAGCAGAGAAACATGGTTTTTAATATAAAGAGATAAAATTGAAAACACAGAATTAAACAAATTAATCAACAAAGAATTAAACATACAAAAGCAGCAGATGACCTTGAAAAGTGTAGAAGAAGCTATAACGAAAGGGAAGAGCTTGAAATACGCATGATCTGCAATGCTTATAGATAAACAGCAACTGAAATTATTTAAACTTTGATCTGCTCATGACGTTTTCCTAAGATCAGAATCATCAAATGTTTTACAAGAAATGGTCAATAACTTAAACAGAAAATCTGAATTTAGGATTAAAAATGAGTAGGGGGAAAGAAAAACAAACAAAAGTAATGTGCAATTGTAACATTGTGAAAAAGATCATAAAAATAGATAAAATAAATTAGAAGGCAGCCAAAAATGCATAAAAGGTGGAACAACTACATTGAATCAATAGCTTCATCTACCGCAAGGAAAGTTGGTTCTCTGTGTCGTGCCAGAAAGTTTTTCTCGCCTGAATCCATCCTTCAAATCTACCATTTGTCCATTGAATACTGTTGCCATATATGGTCTGATGCCCCTACTGTTCATCTCGAGGTCTTCAACAAAATCCAGAGACGGATATGCAATGTGATAGATCCCGATCTGGCATCTCGTCTACAGTCACTCTCTCACAGACGTGTTGTCTCTTCTACAATTATTTTCACGGCAACTGCTCTGACAAGCTACTTTTACTGGTTCCCAAACTGCATGAATTTAACCATGCTACTAGGTTGGCTTATCTGGCCCACCCTCTCACTGTTGAAACGGCTAAATATAGCCATCTCTTCTACTCCAACAGCTTCTTATCTCACACTTCACGTCAATGGAACTTCCTCCCTCCTACTTGCTCCCCTGATAGCTATAATCTTCAAATGTTCAAATGTAATGTCAATCGACATCTTTTGATGTCTTGATCCTGATCCCTGTCCTCTATATCTTTTCCTCAAACACCCCTCTTTACTCTTGCTCTCACTCTCTGTAACACTTTGCATGCCTGTGGTGATATGCTTAAAAATATATATATATATATATATACACACACACACTGAGAACAAGTAATAAGAAAAGCAGTGACAGAAACAGACAGGTTTTAGGAGAGGAAACCATTTAAGGAAAACATTAATGAAAAACACTTTGCTAATATGCTTCAAATATCGGTTATCAATGCAGGAAGTGAACTCAGCAAACAGAGTTCAAATCCTAGCTGAGTCAGCTGTGCTTAATGCGCTTAGGAAAGGCATGGGTCCATCCTATTCTCCTTCCACCTATAGGTTAAAAAGTGATGTAATGGAATAACCAGTCACCCCCATGAATGATTACACTAGGTAGTAAGTACCTATAAAGTCAACCGTCTACGAAAGACTCGGGGAAGAGTGAGAGCGAGACGATGCAAGCATTTCCGACCTTCCAATTAGTGGCACTCACTACTAGATCGACCTGTGTGTATAACTGTACCGTATTTCATATTGTACTGGTTGTGTACAATAAACCTTTCTTCTCTTATCCACCTGGTGTCAAGTATTTATTCCCTTAGCACGGAATATAACAAAAAGCAACTCTTCCTCAAAACAGTTTTTTCTTAAACAATATAAATCCACAATATTTATTACTCAAGAGTGTATGGGTGGCTTTATGGTAAAGAGCTTGGCAATCAACACCAATAAGATGTTTTTTTAAACCAGGTCTGTCAGTCAAGTTATTTTGTGCAAAAGGCACAGATGCTAAAATTCCACATTTATACAAATAAAAACAAAAGAATAAAATTTAACTCTAAATTGAAACTGATCAGGCATAGAAAGTTCTCTCGTCTAAATGACCATAGCTGGTTTGAAGACAAATGGTAAGTAAAAAACAGTCAGTCAAAAGAGGTATAAAAAATTTAATTTACAACTTATCTTGAATAGATCAATGGTTACATGAAATGACTGCATATTGTGAGATTTACTATTCAAATAATCTTATGCCTTTCCATTTACTTTAAAGAGATATTACACACACACACACACACACACACACACACACACACACACACACAAAATAGACCTAAGATTATTCATAAGTTGTTCTGTTCTTTCGGATGTTATCAAATTCTTGAGATGTTGAATAGGTCATTCTATCAGGAGAGATCAACCAGTTCAAAATGATTCAAAACCCATTATAATGGGATAAAGTTTTTAATGGTAATGGTATTCTACTTGGATACCCATCTTGTCAACAATTATTTTCTTGTTTTGTTTTTTTATCATCTGTGTAAGAAATTAGCTCATGGGTGAGGGAAGGGGAAGAAGAAGACAAGGTCAGTTGGGTTAATAATGATGCCATCTTTAGACGATCATTTCCTGGCTGTAACATGAGAGTAAACTTCATAGGCATAATCATTTGCTCAAGGCAAAACTTTTCAATGACAACAAAGAAAAGAGACATTTCCTTTTTCTCAGTCCAGAAAGAATGGCCTACATTTTTATCAAGAAGGTTCAAATGGCAGCTGACCTGCTAAAAGCAAAAAAAAAAAAAAAAAAAAAAAAAAACTTATCTGACTTGTAAAGTAAGTTAAGCCTAAAGAGACTTATGACTTAAAACTTCTTATGAGAAGGTGCTGAAAAGCTTAAAACCCATCCCACTTTACAAAATATGACCAAATTGTATTGGAAATAGCTTCTTGGGCAGTCTGTGAACTTTTCAATATCCTTTCTCCATCAAGTCATTCATTTCTGTAGTTCACTGCTACTAAAAAATTTTTTCTCCTGATGATGGCCATGTTGGCCGAAACTAATCGAGGAATCTAACTGAAATAATAAAAATGAAAGAATATTAATATACAACCCAGTGTGTCTGAAGATTTAAATTTTTTAATATTTTTATTATTCAATATATATATATGTGTGTGTGTGTGTGTATTAGTGGACTATCCTATTAATTTCAACGTACGAGTACCCAACAGTTCATTTTTAGACCCTGTAAATTGCCAACACACATGATTTGATGAAGGCTTATATTTGTCTAGAACCAGCCTCACTTTTCAGAACTGTTGACAAAGAAATGGTGCACAGTGTGCCAAAAGGTCTCCATACAGTCCTCCTTAGGCTTGAATTAAAGGTTTTCCTTCTCCTAGACTGATTGACAACCAAGGCTAGAGAACCCAGTCTTCTTTGCTATTTAACCCATAGATGGGGGAATAGTGGAGAAGTTTCCCCTTGCCGTATCCATATTTTGGTATCCAGAATTTTGCTTCTCTTAGACTGGTTGCTAACCAAGGCTGGAGACTCCAGTCTACCTTGCTATTTAACCCATAGCTGAAGGGGTAATAGTTTCATGCCTTTCACAGTGGCATTTCTGCAGAAGTGAAAGCAACAGTCTAGGCCAAAAATTCAACTTAGCTCACCAATTCCACTTTTAGCACCAATATGCATTACACTACCTGCATATATCAGCTACACTACCGCAAATATGTGTGTGTTTGTGTGTGCGTGTGACAAGGCATATTGGGTAATGTATATTTTGAATCAATGTGACATGTATTCATTAGAGTTTTATTCATTATTTTCATAGCTATTGCATTTCTTTTTTTCAAACCGGGTCTTGGGGCTATCGTCCAAACTTCAACTGCATCACATTCCATTTCTCACCTGGACTTGGGACCAAGTAGAACAACTGCTAAGTTATGAATTTTTTTTTCTGTGAATGTAAACTTCTCTTAAGTAGACTGTTTTACAGAACTCAAGGAACCTAACCACGCTTCCATTTATTCATAGCTGAGGGAGATTTGGTTTCATGCCTCTCCAAAGAATATTAATATAAAATGAATATAAAAAGCCTTAGCTGAAACTTGGCTTGCCAATTCCATTTTCTAGGCTAGTAACTGTCAGGCCACTCTATACCTCCATCATGGCTGAAATAAATTGGGAGGTGCTGCTACAAGGTTGGAATTCTTGAGACTAGGCATTTTTCCTCGTTGCTTTGCCACAAGCTGGCAGAAAAGGCAGAAATGAGGCGCAACAGAAACTGTTTATTCCCCACTCTTATGAATCTTTTTATTTTTTCAAATTTGTTTTAGAGAAAAAAAGATCACATGATAGGTTGGTAGATATGGTACGTCAGGAATATACATGTGGGCGTATATAGATAAGTCTATGGTGCAATGAGGAAGAAACATTTCTTTTACAAAATAAATATCTATTTTTTAACAATCTCCTTCCTTGTCAATGCATTTAACACAACACTTCTCCATTTCCAAGCTTTCTAATTAAAACATGGTGTTTAGTATGTAGACTGACTGTTTGGTGTCACTACCAACTGGTAAAAGCTTATTCTCATACAGTCATACTAGTTGTAGAAAGTAGAAATGAAAGACCAGAAAAATAAATGGCGGCACCCTGACTCTTCCAAAAATGCTGATTTGAAGAAGTGACTGGTCAACCAGTCACTTCTTCAAAAAAAAAAAAAAAAAGATGAATTTATGCATAAAAAAGTAATTTATTCAGAATCTTTTTGTAGAAATATTGATAACAGATCATCAAGTGACATTAGTTTACAGGATGATGATGATGATGACAGTCATCAAGTGATGTCAGTTTACATGTTGATGATGATGATGATGATGACAGTCATCAAGTGAGGTGAGTTTACATGATGATGATGATGATGATGATGACAGTCATCAAGTGAGGTCAGGTTACATGATGATGATGATGATGGCAATCATCAAGTGAGGTCAGTTTACATGATGATGATGGCAATCATCAAGTGAGGTCAGTTTACATGATGATGATGACAGTCATCAAGTGAGGTCAGTTTACATGATGATGACGAGTCATCAAGTGAGGTCAGTTTACATGATGATGATGACAGTCATCAAGTGAGGTAAGTTTACACAATGATGATGGCAATCATCAAGTGAGGTCAGTTTACACGATGATGATGACAGTCATCAAAGTGAGGTCAGTTTACACGATGATGATGGCAGTCATCAAGTGAGTTTACATGATGACAATTATGATGATGGGTCATCTGGACATGAAAACAACCATTGAATCTTTTTGCTGAAAATAATATCAGCTAAATTTGAAGTTTATTTTATATTGTGCATCCAAAGGGTTAATTACCTCTGATAAGGGAGACAGAACTTACCCAATTTAATTTTGACAGTTTTTCATATATCAAATATACATTTCAGGGAGAGGTATTGACGGCCTAATGATTAAATCAGGGAGAATAATATCAATAACCAAATTCAAACCCCATTCACATTGATACTTTTAGAAAAGGCATGAATCTAACTGACCCTCTCCACCAATGGGTAACTAGTTGGAGCCCTTTAACCCTACAAGGCTCTCCAAACTGACCCCATAAAATCATTTGCTACTGAAATTACAGAAGCATTATTTCATATGATTGTGACCCTAAGTGTAAATTCTTGTGATAAAAAAAAAATTTTTAAAAAAAATGGGCCACTTTGGAATAAATGATAGAAATATGCAATTCTCACTCAATGATGAAAACGAAAGAATAAAATTGGGCAGAATTTGAATTTCAGAATCGTAGCAAACATCTCAAATTTCCTAGACATCGTTAACAGGAATGTCTTCTTATAAGAAGCTTTGGTACTGCAATATATAAAAACATTTTGTTTATAAGATAATTCTCAAATGTAAAAGATGAAAGGAAAAATGAAGAAAATTCTTGTCAGTCGTCAATATTACATTAAAAACTAAAGAGATTTTATTAATATTCGAATGTCTATTAATTGTTAAAAACATTACCAATACAAGTCATATTTTATTCTATAGTTGTTTGTGAAAATAACTCTCAATAGATGTGAATTCCTCTGACATTTTTCTTTTTTATTTGTAATCTTATGAAAACAATATCAATAAACTGTGGAATAATTTCAAAATCATTCATTATACACGTTTGTCAGTCACATATTGATTATCTATAATTTTTTTTTTCCTTCCTGGGTAAAACGATAATCTACATCTGACAGCAAGGCCTCTGCATAAGATGTTTTGAGAAGCATAGAACCACCTCTTAATTGCTGGTGTTCCCATGTTCACTCTGACACAGGGTGGTAGCAGCTGTTAGGGTCTCAGCTATGAGCAAATAGTTAACGCCCAAAACAGGGGTCAAAACGTGTAAAAATAGATTTTATTACCAGCAATGAATTTTTGAAGAAAAAAATTATCAGCAATACATTTTTGAAAAAATAAATATTACCAGCAATAAATTTGGGGAAAAAATATTACCAGCAATAAAAATCTTGTTGGCATTAAATAACCCATAGAGTTTGATATGCTGTAAAACAAACCAAACCAAACTATAATTTTTTTTTTTTTAATTACCTTTATTTTTATAAATTAATTAGCCTTTATAAATTAATTAACTGAACATTACAGAAGTGCAACAAATATTGATTTCATAAAGAAATAAAAGTAATTGAAATAATAAAACATCCCCCAAAAATACAAAAACAATGAAATGAGACAAGATTATATATAAATAATAAAATAGTAATTTACTTATATTCTCTAACAACTAAGACAATTATACAGTATTTACATTAGTCGGACTATTGTCCTCATCTTTGTCGCCATATTTGTCACAACGTTTCGGCCATTGTACGCTCCGGCCTTCTTCAGGTGGTTGGAATTTCGAACCGAACCCTTTATTTCGATCACTGGGGTAGACTGTTCTAGTTCCACGAGCCATGTTTGATGGATGTCAGTTATCAGTTATCTCCTGCTAATTTTCCCTCTGAAAGTTCTCCAACCACCTGAAGAAGGCCGGAGCGTACAACGGCCGAAACGTTGTGACAAATATGGCGACAAAGATGAGGACAATAGTCCGACTAATGTAAATACTGTACATAATACCTCATCTCAGAAATATAGACAGACTCTAAGACAATTATATAGGTATATTAATAAGTTTAATGCCCCATGATGAAGAATGCATTTATTTTATATATCATATTTATTTTTCAACATAATCTCCTCCTTTGTCAATGCACACATAATTTATGATATATAAAACAACCCATTATTTTTCTCAAAAAAAAAAACTGTCTCAAAGCAATATACTGCAGGTCTTAGATGCAAAGTTGAAGTATCTGGTAGACTAATGCTTACTGAAATGCAAAAGATTACTAATACTTTGACCTAACTTGACCCATAAATGCCTACCATAATACCCAGTATTAATTATAATTATGAAGACAAAACATCATAAAATCCAATATTATTATAATCAAAACCAAAGTCCAGTATACATTATAGGTTTCTCCCTATAATGTACACTGAGACAGTGTGCATTAATGGGACATTAATTAATTATAGGGACAGTCTGCATTAATGCACTGTTCCAAAAATGGGTCCACAAACATTAACTAATATTTATATAGATATTAGTTAACTAATGTGGGTATAATTAACTAATATCGATTATAAATATTAGTCAATACTGACTGACCCACTACCTCATTGGTCATTTAAGTAAGTACCTATTAACAAATGCTTTTATATAAATTCCTAAGAAGCCAATGATGTAGCAGAAATTTAATGAATATTGGCATTTAATTGCAATCATGGCAACCTGCTGAATTTCATTACATTCATTAGTATGGGAAAAAAAGTGATTTGTGACTTTGAATACAGCATGATTGTTGGTGCCAGACGGGCAGGTTTGAGTATTTAAAAAATAAAATAAAATAAAGTGGTCGGTGACTGTATAATACACCAAGTGTATTTTTTGTTTGCAATATCTTTAACTTTTTCTCTACTGGAGTAGCAAAGTCTTTCTTATAACAACAGCAGACTCTTTCCCACAAGGTTTACAGACCCAGAATGTATCATAATAATTAGAAAAAATACATTTGAAATGTGCTATCTAAATGCGTTTTCTATGTCATCAGTAAACAAGTTTCAGTATAAAAACCAAAATGGCAGATTTACTAAGCCAAGATCAGATTGAAAAAATTCCTGATGGAGCTAACCATTACTGAAATTTAAAACCTTTATCATTATTCTGAATGGGATTTTCTCACAGTTCCAAGTCACCCTACCCCCTGTTCCACAAGTATGCAATGCCTGTTTAGTGAATTTTCATTCAAGAGAGAAATATACACATACTGTTGGTAAAAGCCAATTAGATTCGCCAAATCTCAACTTTAATCCTATCAATTAAAAGTTTTAAAATCAGCACCAGACCCCTTAACCCCTTGAATATCAAGTTCCAGCTTTGGGAGTTGACTGAAGAATAAGGTGTAAATGGACAAAAGCACAAAGGCACACAGAGTGAAATACCAAGTAAATTAATCTTAATTACGCATCTGGTCTGTTAAGCTTTGATAAGCATTGAAATTTCATTGTCCGAAATGGAAAGGGGATGTTTGATTTTCCTCTAGTAGACAAACTATGAAGCAAATCTGGTCATTAGCCTTTTGCTTCCATGAGACACATGACAGGAGTTTCATGGAAACAAACATACAGAAAGAAAATGAAGCTAATGTATGCATTATAAAAGGGATTATCTCCTCAACTGACAAAAGGCCCATGCTGAAAAAGACTTTAGGGCAATTTTACTAGTATAAGATAATCACATGGGAGGAAAAGAGACTTTAAACAAGACAAGCATTCAAAATTACATATACATATATATATATATATATATATATATATATATATATATATATATTATTATTATATATATACATATTATATATATATATATATACACACACACTAGCCGAGGTACCTGGCATTACTCGGGTGTACATGTTTGCAATTGCATATCCACACCCCTGTCTAGAAATGTCTACCTCGTCCCCACTTGCATACATCATCTGTTCATATACTAAGATACTCCCCCCCCTTATCTTTTTATCGTATGTCCTTGATTGCTCTTCATGGTTTTTCATTATACGCAGAGAAGCGAGCAGGATGGAAACCACACCATCTTATTTCATGCATGATGGCAAAATTTTTGCGACATGTTTGAAGAAAATCGGATAAAAAATGAGCAAATTATTCAAGTTTTTATTTTAAGTATACAAAAAAAAAAAAAAAAAAAAAAATTGTTAAGTTTTTTGCAATTTTTTGTGTGAAGCCAATGTTTCAGGAAACAAGCACTCTAGATAAACCTCGTAACATGAGCTATGTTTTGCATTAAGTGCAAATAACAGCAGCTCATCCGGTTAAAATCTTGTTTGAGTGCAACTTTGCCTTGGCTTTTGTAAAAACTCATAACCGCCTTCAGTTTTATTGATTTTTCTGCAAAACTCGTTCCACTTTGTCATAGTGTTGCCTAAAATTGTTCTTGATATATAAACATTTATATATCATCTTTTTCCTCATGGTTCTTATTTAATAAATAGGCCACATAATTTGAGCATTACTAAACTCGGTTGGTAAATATTTTTTGTGCCAATTGTTCCAGAAGGCTGCATGGATTTTTATGGAAATGTCTTCTGCTCTTGGCATCTCTATTGACTTCTATTATTAATGATATGAAACTCGTCCTTATTGAAAGATATGCCCCCCCCCCCCACTACTCCACTTGTAAACTTACATCTGAAATATACAGAAGTGAGGAAATATAAAGCATTAAAAAATAAATCCTGTAAGAAAATAGTCCTACCACATCTGGCAGCAAGGGGGCCTCTGAACAGGAGATTGAAGGTTTTGAGGACCACAGAACCAACCTTTAATCGCTTTTCTTCCCAGCTCTACCCTGATCTCGATTGGAAGCACCTATTAGGGTCCCAGCTATGGGCAAATAGTAAGCCCCTAAACAGAAATCAAAAAACTAGGAATAAAAGTATAAAAATACATTTTTATAGTAAGAATACCAGCAATACATTTTCATAGTAGAACTGAAGACATATCATATATTGTCAAAAAAAAAAAAAATTTAAATTAAAAAAAATAAATTACTCTGATTAATCTCATTTCTTGTAAGGAGAAACAAGATTTCACTCTTCATTTGATTTTGTAAGATTATTTGGTAAAAAAAAGATTACAGCTAAGTAAAATACTTTAATCCCGAAATAATGTCATTCTCTTGAATTAATTATAAAAAGTTTGAATTTTCATATTTAAATTTCAGCATTAAATAACAACATACAGGTTGATATGCTACTAAAAAAAAAAACCAACCAACAACCAATGCAAACAGGAGACGGTTACAATAATTAGACAAAAAGTTTAGTGATGCAATATAAAACAAAGTGGCAAGAAAAAAAGCCTTACTGCAAGTATTTGGCATCAACCCTTTTATAGCTAAAAAATATTAATTAGGAAAAGGTGTATAAAAACATTCCTCTGAAACCATTGTTAAAGAGTAATACAAAATACTCATCATGACAAAAATAGCTAAGACTGGATCTCTACAAGACATTAAGTTCCTTAATATGTATGTTGGGTGTAGCTTGGCTGAAAAGGCCAAAACAGCCTTAAACCATGACTGTAGGCCATCACTTACTCTTTGAGCAATTATCTTTGTTTCCTACTGTTCTATACAATAGCCATGCAGGTCAGAGCGTGTTGAATAGCATGGGCCTCATGTGAGCAGGCATTACCCTGCTAAAAATGCACATTACCCTCCTGTTGCAGGAAGGCTAATAAAATAGGTTCTGGACAAATCATGAGGCCCAAATTTATTTATCAATATGGTTCAATCAATCTCATTTAAAATAATGTAATGCACCTTTCAAATACTGAAACAGAACAGTTTATATATATATATATATATATATATATATATATATAAAGTATATATAACATGCTCTATCTCTGATATTGAGCACTTTATCCCATAAATATAGCACACTTTAAGACTATATTTCTTTATATATATATATATATATATATATATATATATATATATATATATATATATATATATATATATATAAAAATATGAGGCAAAAAATGAGCACACCCATAGAAAGTCGGTTCTTGTATTTTTACCAAGACAAGTGAGTAATAGAATTCATTTATATTAATACAAGTGTACATATGTACATTATACAAGTCACAAATTTATTTAGTATTTTGTTGGGTAACCAATAAATGATAGAGCAAATGTGTTTATCAAATAACGGAGCAAATGTGTTACGTCAAATGGTAAGCAGACTGCATACTAAGCATGTCATGGCTGTTGAAGAAAAACACCTTTTGCTCAAAAGTCATTACCTCCTTCTTGGATTTCAGGAACTCAGTTTTATTCAGTGAAGAGAGTAAAATTGAATTTTTGGTTGGAATCATGTACAGTGAGTGTGAAGCAAAAGAGGAGAAGCTATGAACACTTATAAAACATAGCGCTAGCAATCTTGTGCTTTGTAAGATGTTTTAGTGGAAAATGAATGGGAAGTTGGTTTAAAAGCATCAGAATCGTGAAAAAAAAAACAAGTATATTGATGTTTTAAAAGAACATCTGAGAGAGATAACATTACACTGTCCAGCATGATCGTAAAGGCTCAAGTGCACTGGTGGAAAATTGGCTCAAAGACAACATCAATGTCTTACCTTTACTTGCAACGAATCTGGATCTGAATTCAACAAAAAATTTTGTGGTGAGAATTCAAAATTCAGGTTTATTCAAAACAACCTTTAAATTTAGTAGAATTAAAATAGTTTCCTTTCAAAGACTGGAACAATATACCAAAAGAAATCTATAGTAGTAAATTATTTACTAACTATAGAAAACATTTGTTTATTGATTGGTTTGGTTTGTTTTACGGCATATCAACCTCAATAGGTTATTTAATGCTGACAAAATTTTTATTGCTGGTAATGTTTTTCTTCAAAAATCTATTTCTGGGAATATTTTTCCTTGAAGAAATCGAAAGCTGGTCATATTTTTTTCCAAAGAATGTATAGCTGCTTGTATTGCTGGTATTTTTTTTTTCTTAAAGTATTGCTGATAATAATTTTTCCTTCAAAAATTATTGCTGGTAATAATTTTTTTATTACAAAGTATTTCTGGCATTAAAACCTATTTTTACACAAGTTTGGGTGTTAACTATTTGCCCATAGCTGGGACAATAACAGGTGCTACCACCCCAGGTCAAGATGAACCTGGGAACACCAGCAATTAAGAAATGGTTCCACGCTCCTCAAAACCTCCTGATCAGAGGCCTTGCTGCTGGATGTAGTTTATCGTCTTACCCAGGACGTGGATGTAGTCTATCGTCATACCCAGGATGGATTTGTTTATTGATCAGGAAGGCAATGACAATAGCTATTTCACCAGAAACCTATGGATAATTTTGTTCTTGCCTACTTTGTTCTTGTTATGTTCATGTTACCATAATGAATAAAAATTTTCTGAAATTCATTATGAAGATTACTTAATGCCTAAGATTATATTCTGTTATATATATAAAAAATATTTTAAATGAAATTGACAGGACCATATGGATCGTTTTGAACCTCACCGTACCTGACTCTATTCAATGTTTTCTCTACAAGCATCAAAGGCAAGCCGAAAGCTTCAATTTATCATACGCTAAATCAGGTATTCACAAAAATTAATTTCCCTTTAAATTAAGTGAATATAAAATTACAAAATATATCTGACCAGAGTTTAAGTCATTAAGACAATATTTACGGGGCGGAGTATGATTTGTTAACAAAAACAAGCAAAATATTTACATTTTGGTTGAGCAAAAAAAAACAAAAAACAAGCAATAAAATATTTACATGGAGGGTGTGAGAAAAAGAGCAAACATTAAAATATTTACATGGGGGTAAAAAAAATTTACATGGGGAGGGGGTAAGAAAAAATAAATAATAAAATAATTTACATGAGGGAGGGGGAAGAAAAAATAACATTTACACAGTGGGGGAGACAAAGAAAAAAAAACAATAAAATATTTACACGGTGATAAACGAGCAATAAAATATTTACACCGGGGGCGGAGAAAAAAAAACAAAAAACAATAAAATATTTACATGGGGTGAAGTGAGAAAAAAAAAAAAATAAAATGCAAATGCACCTTTAATGGTTAAATTATTTTTTTCATGGGTAAAGATGGAGATTTGGTGGGCAGAGAGAAGATCAAGAGAATATCAGATTACAGCTTTGAGCCTCAAATCACGACATTCTATGTTCAAAGTGCTTCTCTATTTCTTTAATAAATAATGCATATGGCTAAAATCAGATTCCACCAGATACAGATTTGGAAAAGCGAGTAAAATAGGCTGAACAAAGTTTGGGATTTTTAGCTACAGTTTTTTTCTTCTTTCATCCAGTCATTCCTTTAAATGTGAACTGGCTTCACTTAAAGATGAAAGTCATTTCAATAAGTTTGTCTTTAAAAAAAGAAAAGGAGTTAAAATTTGCTCTAATTACAATTCTGTTGAGTTCATAAAAACAATTATAATTATTATCAACAAAATGTTCATTTACTTTGATTCATTCGACTTTCAAAAGGAGCTGAGAAGTTTGAAAATTTACAGGTGTCACAAGATTTCTGGTTTGTTTAGATAATAGTTCAGTTTTGCAAACTGAGACAAGCCTGTAGTTTCATAAAAAGTTCAAAATCAGGGTTAATACCTCTAATTTTATGACAAACTTTCACAAACAACTATAGAAAGATAATATATCTCTTTAAATTTCTACTTTCTTCTTCATCTAAGTTCAGCTCCTAAAAACTACCAATGGCTTTTGCCTGTGAAAGCTAAATCCTTTCTGTTTGTCAGATAAACCAGACTTCTTTAATAGCTACATATCTGCTCTGATTCAAATCAGAAATTTGATACTATAGAGTAGTAACTTACTTTCTCCATAAGTTAAAAATCACAAAATGTATCTCTTTAAACCATGCCTGTTTGTTAACTTTATTTAGATAGGTTTTAGGATTGTAAGACTTGAGTCCTCTTTGTTTAAAATTAAAAACTAAATTTTATACATGTATCCTTTTTATAAACTGCCAGGCTTCATGTTGGTGGCATTTTTCTAACACCAAAATTTGTGCCTCACATATACAAAGTTTTAATGATGAAATCTTATACAAACCATTTTTACTGTCTTGTCTCATTATAGCAGATTTTTATTTAAAGAATATCTTAGTAATGTTCTTCTTTTAATAAATGTTTTTAAAACATTCTCCTCAAAAGAAAGTTGTAATAAACAAACCTAGTTTATTGCATTAGTGCTTTTTATTTATCCTTTAATTATTTTTATATAAATTTACATTTCCTTTTTATTATATAATTTCTTTATATATAAATCAAACTTCAATGTCTTCTGGCAAATTCCCAATGTCATTTGTATTGATAACAAAATCATTATTCAAAACACTTTCTTCTGATATTTCTATAAAGGACAAATTTGAAAAGTACCGAAAATCGTGTCAGCCCAAATTCACACCTTCCCTGTGGACACCTAAGCTTTTATACACCGCTTTGTCGAAATTTTTATTTATCCCCATGAGTCAACACGAACCACTTTGAGAATACTAGCACTACACTATACACTCTGAAAAATGTCACACCCATTGCAAACACGCCTCACTTGCATGAAGGCAGAGCCTGCTCTCATCATTAAATACAGCAGAATGTCATTTGATTCTGCACAAGTGATTTTCTTGTGACAGCAAGCACAGAATTGTGTTGTAAATAGAAGTCTGGAGAGAAAAATACATGACTGTAGTCTTGCTATAAGTAAGAGATTCCTAAATGTCTGTGCTGACACTCCAGGTATATATATATATATATTACGAGTACATTTTTACTACTGAAAAAAAAAACAATTTTTCTTCTATATCTTCAGTCTATCTGAATTTCTGAGATGAGAAGTTATCAGGATTTACACTTAGACTATCGTCCGCAACTTTGAGGTTACTATAAGAATCTTTCAATCCTTGTGCCTCGGCCTACATCATGTACTTGTTGATAAGCACATCAAAAACTGATGAAGGCCAGAGGGCACAATGGTTGAAACATTATAATAATAACAAGGATCAGGACAATAGTCTGAGTGCAAATAATAAAATAAGTATTTAGTCTAGTTTTACAACAGATGGTATACAAACTCTTGCATCCTTATATATATATATATATATATGCACACATACATCCACGTGAGTGAGTGAGTGAGTGAGGAAAAAACAAAGAAAATGCACAAAAAATAGGTACGTAAGCAAAACAAGGGAACAGTACTAATAAAATCAGTAGTACTACAGGTAGGCTGGTAGAATGATACACTTAATTGAATAAAAACACATAGGTATATACAGGGTGTGATGGGTAAATTGTTGCAATTTAGGACTATTTAATTTCAAGCATGCACATTGTTTGTTTTTGATTGTTACTGTTTGTAAGAAAAAGAGCGCCATGACCCAATTCATTCTGCCAGAAATTTGAAAACAGCATGCTGTACTGCTTGACATTCCCGCAGAAAGCTCCAATACAAACATTTCAGAGTGACTGGCTACAGTGCAGAGGATTCAGAAAGAGTTGCACGAGTCTAATGGTGATTACGAAGGTACGGCAGCTCAAAAAGCTCCACTCTGGTTGTTCTGATAAGAAAAGAATTCCTCAATTTGTTGGTGAGGGCCTCAGACTCAACATGGAGGCCTACATCA
>OZ038506.1:8805627-8873080 GCA_964036315.1 Acanthosepion esculentum
AATCCACACTTCTCTGAAACTGTTTATCTTCTCCATTCATCAGCTGAAATGATCCCCCAACTCCATACAATAACAAATTTTATGGCTGAGTGTTTCTCCTTCCTCTTTTACCTTCAAACGAAGTGCACTTAACCTATTTCACAAAAATAAAAAGTAAGTAAACAGAACATATAAAAAGCTGCTCATGAAGCCTTTAACTTCCTAGATTCTTACAAACACTGATTCATAATAAAATGTCAAAGATATTTATTCACTCCAGCACATGAGAGACTGAGCAAGACTATTACTTTGAGTTGAACATTTCATACCTACCATACAGAATTGGTGAGATCTAAAAACACGATGAACCAACTGAATGTGTTTAAAAAACATTTTCAAAACTTCTCTTGCAGTTGAGATAATAGCATTTTTGGCTAGCTGTGCTAGAGTTTAGTGCTCAAGGACAGGTAATTCTAACTTTTAAGGCAAGAAAATTTTACTAAAGTGGATAATTGGTGCAATAGAATCTTTCAATTCCTATTTCCCTATATTTGGCTTTGTCTATGGAGCTACGTCTAGCATGGTAATTATTAAAAAGCAACATTTCTTAAATTAATCTCCCATCTTCTTAATATAGTTGTTTACTAAGATTAGCTTTAGTGTGGTGCAAAGTCAGGTGTGTTATTTGCCGTGACGATTTAACTTTCTACATTTGCAAATTGTGAGGTGAGCTTATTATTATGATATAGTAGGAATCCTGAGTCTAAATAGGTAATTATTAATTGTTTTCTATTTTTAAATGTATATCAAAAGTTGAGAGCACTTGTGAAGTGAAGATGAAAATAAATAGCAAGCCAATCAAACAACAAATGACAAAAAAGCGGTTTCCAAGTTGGAGGATTCACACATCCTTTCAGTTAATAAATTAATCCTTTGAAAATAAATATTTAACATTTTTCAACCAATTGGTCTGTCGCGTTCCTGCCAACAATAAAAGACATGATACTTGATCCCTTTGAAGAGTATATAAGCAAAGTTTCTAGACCAAACAAAAGAGTAAAGAGATGGCAACATACAACAGCAGTTCACAACAGGGTGGCTTAAAAGAAATACCCTTACTCATTCACCCGTCTTCCTCACCAAACACTTACACTTTCCTCCTCACTTTCTTTCTTACTTCTTTTTCACACATATACACAAAGAAATCACGTTTCTTTTCACCTTAACAAACAACTAAAAAATAAAGAACTTTAAAACTCATACACACTGAGAAAAATTTAGTTGTAAAAACATGAAAATAAAAATATTTTATATCTTTATATTTAAAGACTGTTCTCACCTTTTTCTTTGCTGGAGGTTGATTCAAATCTGCAACACTCTGTTTGTGACTATATATTAGGTAGTGTCATTGTAATACTAGAGAAAATGGCTTACATCCTGGATGAAAAAGGCTTTGGATATGTCTTGCATTTAAAATATTCCCAAAAAGAAAATGGTGGCTTTACGAGTCTTATATTTAAAAAAGCTAGATCTTGGAGTCGGATACTTTCATGGGAATCTCTTTCCACCAATGCAAATTTGAACTGTCGCTTAATCTATAAAAAGTGCTTCAAGAGGCAACTGAGGGAGTGCAATTGCAATGGCAAACAGAAGATATGTATTCTTGATTTGTTTGCTTTATGCTACTATGAAGGTTGGAGAAAACAGATTAAGGAGAAGAAAGTTTTGTTTTTTGTATTTAAACTTCATTCTGCAAAATATTGTAAGTGATTCTCAAAAATGTAAATTACTTTTGACTCAACCTAATAGATGACAACTGAAAGATGAAGTCATCCAATGTTATATAAGAATAATATTTTGGAAGTCACAACATTAATTATCTGAACATGGCCTGATACACAAACCATATGCTGACATTTATTTCCATTACACTCTACCAGGACTTGTAGAACCATGGTGGAAGTTATTTCAAGACAGTCTCAACTTAACCAACACCATGCAATTGCATCTCAATATTTTCTACGAGTTTATAGTTCGGCATCTCTTTGTTGCTCATAGATATTTACACTCTTGTGATAATGAAGCAGCATGTACAATTAAAATGCTCTACTTTTCTTGCAGAAAGTCTTTTGATTATCTCACCTGACTCAAGGTAGGTCTTACCACCTGTCAGCCCAGAAGCACCTCCATATATTAAGGTCTTCTGTTAGTAGGTATCCCAAACTGCCCTAGTTTACAGTGTGAACATGTGTTAGTGAAATTGCTTTCCATTTCAACTGCTGATATTTCATTTATTTTCAAGGTTATTTCAATAAAATGTAACCTTTTCTCTTTCTAAAGATACAATTCTTTCTCATGTGTGATGATTCATTTTTAATCTATTATGTCTTTTAATCATGTTTGCTATTTAATTGATAAACAACAGGGATTTTCTGTATTTTCAAAGTTGACCGTTTCACAGTGATGTTTTTCAAATTGGTTACACTCTAAGATATGTCTGCCTACACATCAAAATACTCCCATCTTAAAGAAAAATGACATGCATCTATTTGGTGGTTGAACTATAAAGTTTGAAGTTGTCTTTCACATAAAATTTCTCAATTCCTGTCTATATTTCTGAGATGAGGTATTATAATTACTTGCATTATTTATATTATTCATACTGTTATCCTCATCTTCATTGCCATATTCACGTTTCGGCCTCTATATCTCTGAGATGAGGTATTATAATTACTTGCACTATTTATATTATTCAAACTGTTATCCTCATCTTCATTGCCATATTCACATTTTTGCCTCTATTTCTGTGAGATAAGGTATTATAATTACTTGCATTATTTATATTATTCGGACTGTTATCCTCATCTTCATTGCCATATTCACGTTTCAGCCTCTATATCTCTGAGATGAGGTATTATAATTACTTGCATTATTTATATTATTCAAACTGTTATCCTCATCCTTATTGCCATATTCACAATATTGTATGCTCTGTGAATTTCGAACCAAACCCTTTATTTCATCCACCATCTAGTTCAATATGTCATGCCTCTTTCAGATGTCTCATTTATTTCTCTTTAACTCAACTTTCCAAGTTTTGGTTCACCACTGCTTGGCCTGGTATTGAACTCACAACTCTTTGGGTCTAGTCACTGGATCTAACCAACGTCTTTATCCACTGCGCCATGTATCCTTGAGGACATCCGTGTATGAAATAAAGTGTTCAGTTCAAAATTCCACTCAGCTGAAGAAGGCCAGTACAATGGCTGAAACGTTGTGAAGATGGCAATGAAGATGAGGATAACAGTCCAAATAATATAAATAATGCAAGTAAAATTTCTCAGTTGAAAATTTTAGAGGATGAAATACCAGAAAAATTAAAATCTGTCATAACAACCTGATACTGGAAAAATGGTTGGCGCATTCTATTGCTCCAGGAACTACCTGACTGCTTCTATAATGCTTCATCTTTATATGGTTCAGATTAGACAAAAAGATGCTGTATTGCTGCTATATTTGGTCTGGAGCTGCACAATCCTCACCTTCCAGCCTTAAAAGAGTCCAAAATGAACTTTTCTTCACCCCACAACCTCTTTTCAACAGACACAACAGTGCAAGTCTGTTGTTACCCTATCACTATTCCCATAGCAAATGTTCAGATAAGCCCAATTCTCTCATTTCACCAGTTCAGACACTTACATCTAGGACACACCATGCCACTTCCATGGAGTTGAATCACCCTCATTTCCTCTGTGTTCTAAATGTAAGGAGAAAATTCTACTCAGATGCCTTTTCCCCAATAAATGCTCTTCTGTGGAACACACTTTTAAAAGACCACTGAACTAATTGAGTTTCTTTTTATCCAGATTTTGACTGTTATCTAGCCTTGTCTTTATAAGCTTCACTTCCTACCTCGTTTTCTTTATTCATATCACACACCTCATTACCATTTTGACTATAACCCTCTACCTTGAGAGACTCCCAAGCCTTGTATTGCATGAGATTTAGTAAAAATAAAAGTTTGGTGTAATATGGCTTCAAAAAAAAAGTTAGAAATGGCACATTCAAAAGGTAATGTTAGTGACACTTAAATTTGAATGTAGGTAAAACAGAAGGTATACCAGGTATGACAGTAAAATTGTCCAAATTGTATAACAGCTTGAGATAATTGTCCATCCCACAAAATGTTTAATATTTAAAAGACCACTGAACTAATTGAGTTTCTTTTTATCCAGATTTTCATATAAGACATTTAACCATCTTGATACCATTTGTTGTAAGAATCAATGAAAAATCATTTCGAGTTATTCAGCGAGAAAGAAAATAGATTCAAATCATTTTGTGTCATCCCGCTATATCTTCCCAACTGAGCAATGGTGAAAGGAAGAAAATCATTCAGACCTTCGGCAATGGTACCAACATTCATACTGTGACTTCTATCTCCAAAGTCCATTCAGGAAGCATCAAGGGAATTGTGAATAAGTTTAAAAAAAGAGGGAACAGTAAAGCGGAAATCTGAATCAGGAGGTTTACAACATCAAGAGGGATCATCATTCCAACTTAGAACTAAATACATTCTTATTGTTTAAAGTAGAGTTCAGTAGCATTATAAAAATCTCAAGAGAATTCCAGTAAGATATCTTTGGTCTTTTCCAAGATACAACAGTTCAATGATTTACTCTAACAATGGGACAATTTTGCTGTTACACCCGGTATACAGAAACTAAGTCTACCCAGTGATTAGATGCCCTTGATTAGAAAACATACAGAAAGCAAGCAGTAATCATCCAAGGAGCAACAATCCTGCTTAAGTTTTTTCTGCTCTGCTTTTTCATGGGGGGTCTTAAGTGGTCAAACAAAATGAAATAAAAAGGGGTCATTCTTTGATGACTAAGACAATAAAAAAAGAACCATCATCCTTTGTTCAAAGTCTAGAATCTCTTTGTTCTGCATTGTAAGCCTGAACAAAGCAAAATCTCTCAACCACAACAAAAAAACAAGTTGAGCTTTTCTATTTTCTACAGCCAACTACCAGACTAAAGACTATCACTGACTAAAGAAAGATCACAAGTTGTTGTCAAATATTACACAGTCAGGCATCAAAATTGTGGTTTTTCACAAAAACAACAGGTTTTTTTTTTTTTCCAGGCTCTGGATTTTGATGAAAATTATTTGATATTCCAAATATTTAAAGAGCTTGGAAAAATATCTTAAAAGGTTTTAATAGAAAAACATAATTGCTATATAAATAAACTTGGATTTATCATCTATAACTATGGAAAAAGGCAACATTGTTTAAATCTTTTCTTTGTATAAGACAGCAGTGAGAGCAAGAAGAGACTTGAGCATCTCAGTAATTTTAAATAGAAACCAGGAGTTTTGCCAAAGATTTTTGGGTGGTAAATGAAAACAAATCTTCCCTGCAGATATCTTTTTTTAAGTTTTGTACATTCTTACTGAGACTTTTAGAGTTTAAGGATGCCAGGAAGACAAACAGTTGTATAACCTCAACTGCAATCGCCGACTATTGTCTAATGCTCTATCTTGAAGTCAACCTCATTATTACATTCATTGCCTATTTGTCATTCAAAAACAAATCTCAATGTGATTCTTGTTCTATCAAATCAACTTTCAACCTAAGAGCAGGAAAAAGATATTGGTCTTAATAAAAAATCTCTCTGATACAACCTTTGTCCCATAATAGTTAGTACATTTAGCATATGAAATGTGTATATAAATGTAATTACTATTATGAGACAGAGATAGTTTCCCTTATTTACATTAATTGATTGATGTGCTTTTTATGGTTTATCAACCTTTTTCAGGTTACTTAAAGCCAGAAAATATTTTTAGATTGTAAGAATTTGGGGGGGATAATAATGATTTACAGATACAAATTAACCCATAGCTGAGGGGAAAAAGAGGTGGATTTATACCTTTCCCAAGGGTATTTGCATGTAAGTGAATATAACAAATCTGAATAGTATTAGAACTTGGATCTCCAATTTCCAATCCTGAGCCATTATCTATTACACCACCCACACATCCAAATTTTTCAACATGGTATAGCTGTAAGCCTTTTTAATTTATAAGTTTTATTTAATTTATCAAAACTACAATTCAGTTTTCTGCCTGAGCCAAAAAAAAAAAAAAACATGTGAATTTTACTTTCTGTTCTTTCAAATCAGATAACTGGAGTTGATAAATATGGCAAGTGATTAGAATTGTTCATGTTGCCTGCAGAGAAAATAGGTTTTTTCCCCAAAGTGATATTTCTGGACATCAAAACAATTTATTTCGACTTACAAAACAAAAGCATAAAAATATCTGCACAAATTCTATTTTTCAGTTTTGTTTTGTCTTTTTTTGAACACTAAAACAAGATATTTTTAAATCTTCTCTTTTAGATATAGCAATAAAATCTTTTTTTTTTAGTTTTTAGTTTGTTGCAATATAAAAAGGCAATGAAACATATTAAAAAATGGAGAGTTGTTCAACTTAATTTAGTGTAGCAAAAGGCGATATCTGAATACCCAATGAGCTCCATCTCACAAGGCTAGAACAACAATGAGTGAAACTAGCTTAACAATTGTTCTATCATAGCTACCCCAAATAATTACTAAGCTTGTTTTCATCTGACACAAGGTTACAATTGCGGAGCACCCACTCAACCAATTTTTAACCAATTAATGGACATTTTTTAAACCAATAAAAATTTTTCATTATGAACATTTAATGAGTACATCAGTTTGAATAGAAATCCTTGTTTTTTTTAACCAAAAATTAATGTCTACCAGCCTAGAGATCAAAAGTCTTCAGAAAAAAAACTTATTTAAAAATGTGTGTGTGTGTGTGTGTGTGTGTAATGACAAACATATCTATACACAGAGAAGGGGATTAATCAATAAGTTTGTAACTTGATACATAATTATTACATGAATTCTTATCTGAAATTTTCACTGTATAATGTTCAATCCATATGAGCAATATTAAGTGCATTAACATAGGAGATTATAATGAAAACGATCATGTAAAATACTAGAGGTGCTCCAAAAATAATGCCTCTTCTTTCATTCCATGGAAACTGTAACAGATTCAGACAACTCGATAACGCTATTGTTGTATAGAACAAGTCTTCAGCTACAAAACGATTACGTTTTCTACACAAAGCGCCACCAATGTCAATGCATTTTTGCCACAGATAAACAAGAGCATGCGTGCTGCATTTGCAAATAGAATTTTGCACTAGCAAAGGCTACCCAGATTTATTTTTTTTATTTTTTTTTTTTGGCAACAACAATAATGGCTGTCTCTGTGTAGAAACTGAAATCAGAGAGCTGAGTTCAAATTACAGGTGTTCACTTTCGCATCAATGCACTTGAAAAAAAAAGCATTAATCTATTTCTACTTCTTCCAGTTATTGGTCAAATAGCAGGGTAGAGTGGGCTCTCTAGCCCTGATTGGCAACAAGTCTAATAGAAGAAAAAAAAAAACTCAAAAATCCAAGAAGAAGAGAAGGCAACAAGAAACTATTCCACTATTTTTCTTCACAATTCACAGACAATAAAGTAAAGGAATCTGTGGAGTGTCATAATAACATTCATCCTGGGAGCCATAGCATTTAAAAAAAAAAAAGGAGACAGAAAAAAAAAAGAAAAAAAAGGAGAGAGAATGTAAACAGAGTGAGATAAAGAGATAGACTGACAAATTAATCAAAGGCAACATAACTACATATAAAAATATAAATCATCTACAGTGTATTAAGAAAATACTCTATGTTTGTGTGCATGTACTCCCGCTTGTATGAGTGTGACTGCACAGGTAAGTATGAAGATAAGTGCAAGTGCATCAATATATGTGGGTGGAAAGCAGAATTAAATTCACGTGAGAATATTGGAAAATTTCTTTTCTTTTTACAGTTGCAAAACGTGTTTGTTTTTTTATCAACCATAAAAAATCTTTTCTTCCTCTCAACCTGACATTGTGGTTATGTATTTTCTTTTATGACAAACATGTTTCCCCGCCCCAGAACAAACAAGAAACAAATTCTTTTTTCTTCACTGATAAACAAGATCAGAATGTTCATACTCACATATTTGAATTAATAAAGTAAGATCATCACCTGCCTTGCACAATTCAAAGTAACCATTGGGCAAATTTTGATGATTTTTTCTTTTAGCAATCAAAAAGCAAAAACAAAATGGCCGAAATATTAAGAGGATAACAACCAAGATGAGAAATTGCAATGCATATAAAAATGAAAATTCTGCATCACAAATATTCAAATATAAATGATTAAAATTAGTATGGACCCAGCATGATGTGATAATGGAGATGATTAGAAAGAGACCCAATGTGATACGCGAATGAGGGACGATTAGAAAGGGGCCCAACGTGATACGCGAATGAGGGACGATTAGAAAGGGGCCCAACGTGATACGCGAATGAGGGACGATTAGAAAGGGGCCCAACGTGATACGCGAATGAGGGACGATTAGAAAGGGGCCCAACGTGATACGCGAATGAGGGACGATTAGAAAGGGGCCCAACGTGATACGCGAATGAGGGACGATTAGAAAGGGGCCCAACGTGATACGCGAATGAGGGACGATTAGAAAGGGGCCCAACGTGATACGCGAATGAGGGACGATTAGAAAGGGGCCCAACGTGATACGCGAATGAGGGACGATTAGAAAGGGGCCCAATGTGATACGCAAATGGGAGGTGATTGGAAAAGGAAACAATGTGATACGCAAATAGGAGATGACTGGAAAAGGACCATCACCAAAAATTTATTTGAATAATGAATCATCTGACAGAGGAGTCATGGTAGAGTAATGGATAGTGGCTCAGATTGAGGAATTGGAGAGCTGAGTTCGAATTCCAGTCGAATCCATTACATTCACTTACGTGCTAATACCCTTGGGAAAGGTGTAAATCCTCTTCTCCCCTCAACTATGGGTAAATAGCAGGACAGATCGGGTTCTATAGCAACTGGTCTACCGCAGAAAGAAATGGCAACCTACTGCAGGAAAAAATCTGCCTCGTCAGTGATGTATCAAAAGATACATGATCGCCTAAGTGTGTATCATGCATGGCACATAATCGACTGGCTGACATTCCTCTTTAGATTTAGAGTTGAAGTTTATTCTAATTTGCTTAAATATTCAAATCTCAATCAATACTAGAAGGACACGAACAGTTATGAAAAGAGAAGGACATGCTTTAGTTAGGCAAAGGATCTGTCAGAGCCACCAGGGTGGACCGCTCATAGAAACAAGCATGAAAAACAGAATTAGAACAATCTACTCCCATGAAGTGAACAGCATTTGGTTCAAAATTCTAAGACGGTTAATCAATAGGAAAAAAATACCAGATGAAATCCAGAGAACTCATCAATTGAAAGACTGTGAATATAAGAACGAAGAGGGGAATTCTTGTTCAAATAGTAATACTAAATGACCATTATACAAGAATTGATGTGTCATAAACGAACATGTGAAATTCAAAGCCATCTTGAACAAGTGTTTTACAACTCTTGAGCCGTATTTTATGATATAGTGAGAAAATATAATTTGGTAAATTAATTTTAATATTTCAAATACATACAAAAAGATAGAAAAAGATATAGAAAATCCAAACAGATGGGTTTTCCTCGCATCTTAGGTACATGCAACAAGTTCAAAACTGATAAGGCAACCAGGATTAGTTCCTGATTCAAGTGAAAGGTGACAGATACTAGCTGTAGCAACTCCCCCAAATAAATAAATAAATACATAAAATAAATAATTTCATATGGACTTAATATTTTGCTACACAAAGATTGCAGAACAAAATTATCTTGCTTATGTCTTTTAAAAAAGCCAAACTTGAGA
Organism: Acanthosepion esculentum; assembly: GCA_964036315.1. NCBI lineage: Eukaryota > Metazoa > Mollusca > Cephalopoda > Sepiida > Sepiidae > Acanthosepion > Acanthosepion esculentum. The sequence continues at coordinate 8,815,482 of OZ038506.1, forward strand.
TGTGTCTCAAGCCTCTTTAAGCTTTTATGACGTTAACAAGCTGATATATGTGTTTAAAAAGGCATGAAGGACAATGAAATGTTATGCTATTGCCACTGAAGTGCTTTCTAAGCTCTACTGAGTAGAAACACACATGCACACACACATTATATATATATATATATATATATATATATATATATATATATATATAAAAAGAACTATATTTATTTGACTATGCGCACATGTATGCTGAAGATAAAATTACCACCAACAGTTACTAGTAGTGTTCCAGTAGCAAGTGACTAACTGATGTTTACACTTCAAAAGATGGAATGCAGAAAAGCACCAGGCAAAGATGACAGTCACAGACTTTTTGAAAGATACAGAAAAGTCCCCAAAATTACACAATGGATACAGAAAAGAAAACGCACCTTAAAACACCTGTCTATAGTACTTCTATTTTATAAAAGAAGAGTTAAAGACTTTAGCATGCTATTGAACTCCTTCAGGAAACAAAAAAATAAACAAACTGAGTGATATTCATAAAAGGTTGATAAATGTTAACAGTGACCAAAGAGTGAATGTGAGCACAGCTCAACAGTGGGTAATGCTTTTAAGCAGTGGTGAAAGTGATGTGTATGACAAGCCACATTCTGTGCATCCCTGCATCACTATCAACCCATGAAATGCAAGTTCTTGTTCATTGTTGGTGAAAATGTGGAGACAACGTGAAAGAATAATGCTTTGTTGTAGGTTCCCTGGAGATAAATAGGAGGCATTCATTTCAGACTGCCACCTCATATTTTACACAACAGTATAACGGATAAACAAAAACTCTAGACGAAATCCAGCCGCACAGAGAGCTTTTACAAATGATTACTCAACAATAGATCAGCTACAAACAAAAATGATTAAAAAATAAAATACAACAAATAATCTTGCTTTCCTTTAGTAAAAAGGAAAAGGCATATGACTCAGTAGAAACCTCAGCAGCCTTTTACCTCACTATGGGTGAAGTGTATTAACAAAAGCAGAAATAAGATAACAATGCTACAATATCTGTCTATATTTCTGAGATGAGGTATTATGTACCCTATTTACATTATTCGGACTATTGTCATCATCTTTGTCACCATATTTATCACAACGTTTCGGCCGTTGTACGCTCCAGCCTTCTTCAGGTGGTTGGAATGTCAAACTGGACCCTTTATTTCGCTCACTGGGTTAGACTGTTCTAGTTCCACGTGCCATGAATACAATATGGAAACCAGTAATAAAGAGTGCCAGAGAAAAGTGATAATAACAACAAAGATTGCAATATGAGCTCTGGTAAAATATGGAAGCTGATGACATTAGGTTTATCATACCCAGAAATTCATACACAGAAGGACACATGGCACAGTGGATAAAGGCATTGGTTAGATCCAGTGACAGGACTCAAAGAGTGTGAGTTCAATTCCCAGTTAAGGCAGTGGAGAAGTTTCAGAGGGGAATTAACAGGAGATAACTGATAACTGACATCCATTAAACATAGCACGTGGAACTAGAACAGTTTACCCCAGTGAGCAAAATAAATGGTTCAGTTCGACAGGGTAACCTGAAGAAAACCGGAGCATACAACGGCCGAAACGTGATAAATATGGCGACAAAGATGAGAGCAATAGTCCGAATAATGTAAATAGTGCTACAATAATTTGAATATACAAAGCAGTGAAACAAATAGGATTCAGTTTTTCTCAAAATTATTTTCTGCATTCCTTGAATTTAGGAATCAGACAATTGCAGGCAAACCGTACTTATATAGTAACCAGAGGTTGACAATCTGCAGTGTGTTAATTCTAATAGTCTTTCAATAATAAGCTTAAAACATGAAAGCTCAGGACAAGATTGTGAATAAAAAGATCACATCTATATTGTATCATTGATGGGGTTTCAGATTATAAATATCCTGAGTCATCATTGTTAATCTACTTTTATCCCATGAGAATAAAAAGATGAACAAAATTCCCTTTTGTGGAAGGTTCATTGAAAATTAAGATCAATTGAATATTGTATGAAATTCTGAAAGGAATTATTGTCACTATTCTGTTTGAACTAATATCCTCATCTTTGATGATTTTATCAAATTTCTCCTGATGTCTTCTTTGGCCTTTCATGCATTGCTTTAAATTCTAAGATAAATCCTGCCAATCATTCAAAGAATTATTCTGATTCATCTTCTCATTTTACTGGTTGTTTTTCTCACAATGTTTCAACTGATATGTTCTTTGTCTGAAGTGATATCATCAGGTGATGTTCTACTTGAAATAAATAAACTGATGATTGAATTACAATTAGGCTAACAACAACAACAACAAAAAAATAGGAATATAATGACTAGGGATCTCTTCCTCGGCTCAACCTCTCTGTTGCACAACCTAATGTCTGCAGCAAAGACCAAGAAAAGCAGATATTTTTAAGGAAAAGCACTTCCATGAAAAGAAAGAAGACAGTGTTAGATTTTGTCTACCTAAGTATACCAAATAAATATTGTCCTTAGCTTCAGTTGCCTTTTGAATGAAAATCTCACCCCATCCAGAAAGTAATCCCATGTGGCGTTATAAGGGGTACAGTCAGGAATACATCCTAATACCTAATAATCAATCCAAGTACTCGGGTATATTTTGTTAAGTACCTCTCCTAAAATAGACTGTTGTCTTTTACATCCATAGGTATGCAAAATAAATATTTGAGATTACTTATCTTGTAGGAATCTTAAATACCAAAATCTTGAACCAACAAAATGGACATTTAAGGAAGGTTGAAGAACACACCAGCTGAAACTTAAAAAAGATTATGAGTCTCTGTTTGAATATCTGGATTGAGGAGTTATCATTATTTTAATTCAGATTATTGTCCTCATCTTTGTAAGATGAGGACAATAGTCTGAATGGAAATAATGCAAATAAGATTATGAGTTATCTTATTATTTCAATCTCTTGGAAAGTCAAAAGCCATATCAACCGATTCATAGTGATAAAAAAAAAAATAGGAGAATATTAGTCTGAATAACCGATAGAATAAGAGTACGTACCCACCCCAAGACCACCACTACCACTAAAAAAGAAATCACTGACTTGTGGCCATCTTTAAAACAAAACAAAGCAATGGTTTTATTATCTTTTTATTTTCTCTTCTCACAATTTCTAAACAAAAGAAAGAAAAATATGCCAGGGAAAGAGAATTGAATTTTATACAAAAAAAAAAAAAAAAAAAAATTGTTTGCCCATTGTTTCAGAAATGGGATTGTTAAGGAAACTGGCACCAGTTTTAAACAGAAATATTATTTCTGTCATAATCCGAAGGCATAAAAAATTGTATTTTTTGATTAGTTTTAATGGAAAACAAAAATGTCTGACTTTATTTTATTTTTTTAAGTCAAAATAACAATAAAAGACTAACATTAATCTCAATCAAACTATTGGGTTGGAAACAGAGTTCCCGCTCAACTTTATATATATTTCTATTAAAACTTGTGTGGGAACTTTGTTTCTAACCCAATATATCTAAAAATAGAATAAATGTATCCAAATTTCTGGTGAACAGTTTAGCTTATGATACAACTTCTAAGATTCAACATCATCTATATTATAATAATCTAATTTCTGTTTACATCTGCTTGTTACAATAACATAAGAACAATGACAGTTTTTAGGGTAATGGCATAAAAACACTCAAACATGACAAATAAAGCAATGTCCTTTTTTATTTGTTTCTATTTTACAGCATTATTTTATTAATAATTATATTAATAATTTTTGTATGATATTTTCAATTTTTTTCTCTTCAGTTATAACATTTCCACACTTCATTACAAAAAACAATATTTCTAAATTATAAGCATGTATTTTCAAAAACCATTTAAAACTAGACTACTGTTGATTAGGGATGAGTAGAAGTATAATTAAAGCTAACTTTAAATTTTAAAAGTAATTGGAATTTGACTAAGTTTTATTTCTTTTTTTGGAAAAAAATTATACTTTGAATTTTATTACCACTAAATAAAAAATCCACAATATTCACCTATGATGGACTAAAAGTTTTATAATGTTAACACTACTCAGAGTCAAATAAGAATATTGTATATTTTTAATAGGTGTTTATAAAAATATATATTCTATCAATAATAGAATATTTTTATCTGGACCTGAGAAGCATTAGTATCACAAAATTTTTAGTTGTTCATAGATAAACATTGTGAACATTTTATTTACTGATAATAATTATTGCTCTAGATATCGATTTGAGTGAGCACTCTTATTGAAAAAATTCTGTTTATCTTGATATACGTTAAATTACATAATTTTACATATATCAACAGGTATTATTATTACTATTATTGCTTTGTTATTTTAAGTTTAGATTTATAAATAAAAAGTGAGTTGATATCAAACTTAATGGTTGACTTATATAAAAAAATAAAAGAAAAATAAAAGGAATTCTGTTTAATGATTGCAACAAACATCTGAGGACGGCCAGAGAATATATCAGCCAAAATGTACTAATGAAAACCGTCAGTCAGCCAGTTATGTGCCATGAGTGATACACGCTTAGGCGATTATGTCTTTCAATACATGACTGACGAGGCAGATTTTTTTCCCGCGGTAGGTTGCCATTTCTTTCTGCGGTAGGCCATTTGCCATCCAAGGCTATAGAACCTGGACTGTCCTGCTATTTACCTACAGCTGTGGGGGGGGGGGGGGAGAAGAAGAGGATTCATACCTTTCCTAAGGGTATTAGCATGTAAGTGAATGTAATGGATTCGACTGGAATTCAAACTCCGACCAACTATCCATTACTCCACCGTCAACAAAAATGATTATATTAGTTTAGATAATGGATGAAACAAAGAAAATCCCAATTTTTTTAAAAGTTGTTTTTAAGATTTTAGAAACTGAAACGCTTGCAACTTAAGCATGCGTTTATGCAAATGAGGTTGAAGACGTGCAATTGGCAAGTCATTTGAGAAACAATGGCAGAGGGAGAATAATATGAAACACATCGGGTGAATATCAGCAACAGCCCCCTCCTCCCCATTTTAGACTAAAATCTAACCTAAAAATTACGCAAGAGATTAATACAATGTAACTTAATCTCTAGCTTGACAACAGGTGTTGCAAAATCAAATGCAAGCCCAAAATAAAAACACATTAACAATTGGAGTAACTAAAATTAACCATGCAAATGGGATCACTTCCCACCAAGCTGGCTTTATATACGAAAAGTAATCTGGTAACAGGAAAGCGCCTTTTTTTTTTTTTTAAATCAGGAAGAGGCACTTAGGGAAATTTCTCTTTTTCTCAAGTTCATTATTTTAGATTCTAGGTTTTCCACTCCTTTTAATCAAATAGTGTGAATGTTTAGGTAGCATAGTCGGTATCAGTACAGAAAGTGGGACTGGTGTTTTGAGTTTAAATTTCATTTAAGGACGTTACATTCACTTTCACACAAATACACTCGAAGAAGTGTGGATCCACCTCTTCCCCACAACTAGGAGTTAATAGAAGTGCAAACTCATCCCTCTAGCCTTGGTTGGCAACCTGTCTAGAAAAAGGATACTGAATCCAAACGAGTTGGGTGTGGGGCTAGCAACTCCTCACTATAAGAGACTATTTGTGACAGAAATCACAACAGAATGCCTAGTGTTGTCCTATTTTAAGAAGCGGAACAAGACTGAGAACTTTTCTGCACCTCCTTTTGTGTGAGTATATCAATGGTGGACATAGGAAACAGAATAGGCAGAGTTCAAATTTCATTTGAAACTGACGATACACACTTAGTACTGTGAGGAGGCTGCAGAAAAGTTCTCAGCCTAACCACTTTCCAAAATCTAAGCATTGTCACTGTAGACAGACAGAATATTCTTTTATACTGTAAAGAGTCAATTTGCAGAATTCTTGAGTGCTTATTTTTTTTTTAATCTGTTTCAGATCATTGGTTGAACCATGCCAATGAAAAGTGTGGAACTTTCAATGTTCAACTCTGGGTTGTCAAGGAATTCCTGTTCTTGCAGAAGAAAACATCCAAAGGAAATTAAGAATATGATGCAAACATTGAGTGACAAGAGTTTGTCATGCTCAACTGTAAGAAAATGGTGCCGCTATCTGTTACTACACCATTACCATTAAATAACTCCCAAAATGGTTGATATGTCCAATGTAGAGATCTTGAGATCCAAAATGCGGCTGCAACTTTTAAGCCTTCAACCAAGTCAAATCTGGAAATTGCTAATCATGTTCATCAATCAATGACCCTTGACCAAAACAATCACAGGTATCCTGAAACACACATTCCATTTATTGATGAGGTGGACAGAAAAAAAAAAAATGATGTCAGTCAAGTGGGGTGACAAAATGTCTGTATGCCAACCAGAAATAATATTGAAGGGATATGGCTCCAATTTAATTTTTCAACATTTTCTGCAATCTGGTGATGATGTTTTTGAAATGATGTGTCTCATTGATGAAATATGGTGTCACCACACAATGATCTGAAGACCAAACCACAATCCATGCAACGACAGCACCCGGATTTGCTATGGCTGAAGAAATAAACCTAGAATTCAGCTGGGAAGGTCATGGCCACAATTTGGTGGGGAAGGGGGACAAGGGAGGTATTTTGATGACTATCTTCAAAAGGGTCAAACAATTCGTGCAGATTCTAATTTGCTGTTTTGATGCAAGGAATCATCGAAAGAAAAATGTTGAAAAGAAACCGAGGAAAGATGTTCACCAGCCTCGAAGAGAACAGAGTTTGAGTGAATACACCATCCATCCTACTCACCAGGTACTGATCATTCAGACTGTTTCTTGTATTCAAACCTCAAAAGGTGTTTGAAAGGGAAAACATTTTTGAATGATTCGAAGGTAATAGCACCAAAAAGTATAGTATTTCAATCAAAAAAACATTGAAATTTACATAAAAGTTTTAAAGTAACTTGAAATGTGCCAAATGCGTTGAACTATTGAAGAGTGAATATGTGGAATAAGCTCTATGTTTGATGGCTTCTAGAACGTTCTCTTCTTGGTTGGGCCAAAAACTTTTTAGCACCTTTTCATAATGCCATTGAAAAAAAAGCATGAATTCACTTTTCCCTGCACTCGTTACCAGATACCTTTATAAAATGATGTCATCGGCATACCACAAGGGCTGACAGTACAGAATGAATGAGTTGTTGATTGGCTAATTTACTGACATATCAACCATTTTGGGGGTTATTTAATGGTAATTATGTAGGAACAGATAGTGGCTCAGATTGAGGAATCAGAGAGCTGAGTTCAAAATCCAGTCAGATCCATTACATTCACTTACATGCTAATACCCTTGGGAAAAGTATGAATCATCATCTTCTCCCCCTCCCCAGGCTATGGGTAAATAGCAGGACAGACCTTGGATGGCAACTGGTCTACTGCAGAAAGAAATGGCAACCTAATGGAGAAAAAAATCTGCCTCGTCAGTCATGTATCGAAAGATACATGATCGCCTAAACATGTATCACGCATGGCACATAACCACATATAAGTCTTATAGAATAAAAATGACAATGAATTGGTATGCATAAGTTCAGTTCATACTCAAGACAAAAAGTAAGCATAGCTTCAGTTTATACCCAAGGCAAAAGAGAAGCATAGATCCAGTTTATACTCAAGGCAAGAGGGACATAGGCCAAGTTTATATTAGAGTCAAAAGAGAGACATTGTTTGCATTTATACCCAAGTTCATAAACATTCACCTGAAAAGTGAAGACTTAACTCACAGCAGGAGAGGCAGATAGTGGATTATAATCCCCACTGACAGGACAAGAGTGGGGGAGTGAAATCTTGAGTCAACTACTCTCCCATAACTCTCCTCTTGCCCAGGTAAACTTTTCACACAATCATTGTGCACTTTTTGTCTCTAGCTCAACCCCAATTTAAGTATAAATGCTGAAATTCACACATCAGTGAGTCTAAATGAAAAGACATATTTCTCTTTAATATCAATCATTTAGGTTTTGTGTTAATGATTTACATGATCAAGAATAAGAAAAAAAACATTTTTCATTTTGGTATCTGTCTATATTTCTGAGATGAGGTATTATGTACACTATTTACATTATTCAGACTATTGTCCTCATCTTTGTCACCATATTTATTAAATTGTTTCGGCTGTTGTACACTCTGGCCTTCTTCAGGTGGTTGGAATGTCAAACTGAACCCTTTATTTCACTCACTGGGGTAGACTGTTCTAGTTCCACGTGCCATGTCTAATGGATGTCAGTTATCAGTTATCTCCTGCTAATTCCTCTCTCCAAGTTCTCCACCGCCCTAACCAGGTATTGAACTTACACTGTTTGAATCATGTCACTGGATCTAACCAACGCCTTCATCCATTGTGCCATGTGTCCTCAAGGACACATGGCACAGTGGATAAACGCCTTTATCCACTGTGGACAGTGACAGACCCAAGAGAGTGTGAGTTCAATACCCGGTTCAGGCAGTGGAGAACTTGCAGAGGGAAAATTACCAGGAGATAACTGATAACTGACATCCATCAAACATGGCTCGTGGAACTAGAACAGTCTACCCCAGTGATCGAAATAAAGGGTTCGGTTCGAAATTCCAACCATCTGAAGAAGGCCGGAGCATACAACAGCCGAAACGTTGTGACAAATATGGCGACAAAGATGAGGACAATAGTCCAACTAATGTAAATACTGTACAAAATTATGGGGTCACACAATACACAGGTAATTTTTTTGAAGAGGTTAAAAATCATGCATTTTCAGTGACCCTAAACTACTTTGTAGGCCTACACTTTCACGATACTTTTGACTAACCTTAACAGTACAGGTAAGCTCCTTTAGCTTACCTCCGTAGCCTAGATTCTTTCTGTTGCTACATGAACAGCAGAACGTCATTCACTATGTGTGTCGCTTAAAATCTACAAATATCTTAAATGAAAAATTGACAATGTTTCTTTTTTTCCTACCTCCAATTTGTGTTTGCCTTTGTCTGCATGTGTTTACACTGCTGAGGTATCACTTTCCCAACAGCATTTGTCTGATACGTATCTATACTGTATATTTTTCATGTTGTGTTCCTTCAGCTTTCTTCTGTCTATTTATATCTATTATATATTTTTTTACATTTACTGGTATTATTTGTACAAACAGAATGAAGACCATTTATTTGCTATAAAATATGTCCGGGGTGATGCCCAGTACTGCCGTATTCGACTACGATAGGCCCACTAGTATTGATCAGAAACTGAGGTTGCATTATACATGAGTTATGAGAAAAAAATCAGGATTTTTCACAAAAGTATTCAAGGGTTGTACTATACATGAAGTAGGCTTATATACGAGTGTATATGAAACTTACATACACCTTTCTAGTTTTTCTAGTCGTTAATGTTTTTTATTTGTAATTTTTTATCTAAAAAAAGAAAGTTTTGTTGAGGGGGTTATTTTTTTTTTTTATTAAATTTTCTTTTCTTATTTTTTTGTTGTTATCCACTGAAGCAGTTCCTTCGTAAATGGTGATCGTATGTTGGATGCAACTCATACCATACATACTCAAGTATAATGCAAGTTTTTATGATCCATTTTTTTATGCAAAAAATAGGTGGGGGGGGTTGCACTATACACTTTCTGGAAGAGCTTAAAAATCATGTTTCCCAGTATATAGGAGCTACTGTAGTCAGGCATGAATGAAAACAAAATTATGGTATCCAAGTCTTTGAATCAGTTATTTTACAGTAAATTGTTTTTCTCACAATTTAGAGGGAGCTTTGTAAAAAAAAAAAAAAAATATGACCATTTATCTGTTATAATATATGCAGGATGATGTCCAGTATGGCTATATTTGACTACAGTAAGCCCGCTAGAAGCTAGGGTTGCATAATACATGAGCTATGAGAAAAAAAAATCAGATTTTTCACAAAAACATTCAGTGGTCATACTATACATGAAGCTGATTTATACCAGAGTATATATGCTAATTGCTTTTACAGTGTTTGAACTTTTTTTAAGGAATTTGCATCATATTTTTCTGTTGAAAAGAGAATCCAAAAGTTGAATCCTTGGCAAAAAACACTGACTCTTACATATTCGTATTCCAAAGGAATATTTACATGAAATCTAATTGCAAGCATTTTAGATTTTATTATTTTACTAATGCTTTCATTACAATCCTTTTACTTAATAAATGATTGCTTATTAATTTCAATACAGAGGAGATACAGTGGAGTAATGGATAGCAGTTCGGATTGAGGAGTTGGAGAGCTGAGTTCAAATTCTAGTCAAATCCATTACATTCACTTACGTGCTAATACCCTTGGGAAAGATATGAATCCTCTTCTTCTCCCTCCACCTATAGGTATATAGCAGAACAGACTGGGTTTTATAGCATAGGATGGCAACTGGTCTAGGAGAAGGAAAACTCTGAATTCAAAACCTGCGGAGGGTTGTTTGGAGACGTGTCATGTTGTGCACCAGGTCTCTGTATTCAGCTATTCAAAAAGTGTGATTGGTTCTGCACAAAGCCTTCACCACTAGAATCAAATCATATTTGCTGGTGTCTGGCTAGGAACTGAATTGCTTGTCCCTCATACGTCAGAAAAACAACGGGAGAGGTCAGTATTAATTTCAATACTACATGATGTCTATTCATTATTTATTCCATTTCTTTTAATTGTATCTTCTGCCAATAGACAGGTGAATAAAAAAAACATTGTTTCGAAAGTAAACTGTATTTACAGTGAAATGGAGTATATTGAATCTAATATTTTGATGAGTTACTTATCCAATTTCCCTTTATGAGTTCCAAAGTTAAATGATAATCACTTTCCATAACCTCTGCTTAACCTGAGCTGAGCCCTTTCAAATTATTTTCTCCACTGGCCTACTGTTCAGAGAGATAAGTAAAATTATTTCCATTTCTTACTTCTCCATTAGTTGTGTTCTATCCACTGCTAACCAGCACATAAAATACACTTGTATATAGTTTACCTTCCTAGCTAGCAAGTAAACCTAGTGTTGTCCTTTGAACAGGAGTAGAGGTTTATCCCTTCTTTCCTGTTTAGGATTGGGTTTCCGATCCCTTCTAAAGCCCTTTTCATTCTCTTTCACTCCCAGCAGCTTCTTGTATCTTAGTGGTATCTTTGCTTGGGGTAAATTGATTAATAGATTGAAATATCTATCAGAGAGATTAAATTTAAATTTTTATTATTGCATTATTCGCAAAATTTTAACACATCAGCAGATAGCTATTAATGTCAACAACTGAGCACAAATAGTTATTAATTAAAAAAATTAGTAATTAATGTATAATATTATCCATAACTACATGTACAAGAATGTCATTTTTGGTAAAAGTTAAAAAAATAACCATAAATACGTAAAAAATATGTATATTGTCAAAAATTCCTTTTTCCACAATATCTGCTATGTTATAATGACTATTACCTAAACAATAATAATACTGAATAAATTTTTTTAAAACATTAAAGTATATTGAATCATATCTCCCTAATAACTGTTGTGATCTGCAAAAAAATAAACTTAAAACTCAACACAGTAAAAATATTCTGATGCCCAAAATGAAACAAATGATGTAGTCCTTTCTGGGTAGACAATATCAGTGCTTCACCCCGTGAAGGTGATGGTATGAAAAGATTGGGGATCCAATTCTAGAACAATCAGGCATGGAACTGGCTGTGAGAAATGTATATATAATCAGGCTGAGGACAATGATCTTGAAAGATTGTCATTTTTGCCTTGTTATTAGACACTAAGTTTAGTTTGGCATAAGGTTACAAATATAGAGCACCCCGTGAGGATTGAACTTACTACTAATGGTTTGCAAGATCAGCTTTCTAACTATAATAACAAGGTATCCTGTCTCTGTACCTTGTTGACGGTCATGCTGAGCCTCACTGGGAATTGAATTTGCTTAATTTGGCGGGGGGGGGGGTCTATTGGAATTTGGAGGAGGATCCTGGAAAATAAGCATCCTTCTTTTTGCACCTATCTCAGTTTGGATAGTTGCCTCCATGATATGCAGGAGATGAAGCTTGCGAGTTCCATTGGTCAACTATGGAAATTCCGCATTTCTGAGAATCATGGCGGTTGTTCCAACTTTTAGGTGAAGAAATCCAGTGCAGCTCAAGTGAGTTGAGTAACTCAACTGGGTTCTGAAAAGCTTTCAAAATGTCTGAAACTGAGGCAATTGCAGACAATTGTAAAGGGGAATCTTCCCAGGAAATTGTCGGAATAAATTTTGAGCTGATTTCTTCAGTTGCTTCATTCTTTGAAGCAAGAACAACTTGCACACAGATGCACTGGTAATTCCTCTACATCTGAGTCATATTTTATATTTAGAAATATGGAAAAAAGAAACTTTAATCCCAAGCATTTAACCACTGTGCCACGTGTCCTCAAGGACACATGGCACAGTGGATAAAAGTGTTAGTTAGATCCAGTGACAGGACCCAAAGAGTGTGAGTTCAATACCTGGTTAAAGCGGTGAAGAACTTGGAGAGGGAATTAAGCAGGAGATAACTGATAACTGATATCCATTAAACATGGCACATGGAACAAGAACAGTCTACCCCAGTGAGCCAAAATAAAGGGTTCAGTTTGACATTCCAACCACCTGAAGAAAGCCAAAGCATACAATGGTCGAAACGTTGTAATAAATATAGCGACAAAGAGGAGGACAATAGTCCGAATAATGTAAATAATGAGCATTTAACAATTTTGGTTTGAAATGTTGTTCAGGTGTGTTCAAAGTTCTCCAAACAAAACAAAATAAAAATCAAGTGTTTTAGCTTTTCAAATTGTTTTGTTTGCCTTAAAAAAAATTAAATTTAAAAAAAAAAAATTGTTTTATTCCCAAATTGACTTCTGTTGAACTCTACGGAATATGAAGATCATCACCATCTCTCCAAGAATATAATTGTTTGGCTGTAATCCAAATCATAAAAGCCAAAAACTAATTCAACCTCCAATGACCTCAGAAGTCCAATTTAACCTTATCTGCCAAACCATTTGTGAGGTCAGAAATCATTTTATACTTCATAGCAAACACCATATTTCAATCTGTGCACTTTGATGTCCAAATCTTTTGTTGGTCTCAAATCACCCACACACGGGAGGTCAGCCTCACAGAACCTGTCACAAAGTCATGTGGTTTTCAAACCAAAAATCAAGTCAGTGAGCTTTATTATTTCAGTATGCTTATAACATAGAGACATAAACAGAAGCCTCAAATATATGAGGAGGTGCTGAAAGGTTCTCAGCACAACCAAAACTGAATTCTAAAAACTTGCTCAGAATTTGGGAAGTAGGACAAGGCCAATGACTTTTCAGCACTCCCTCAACATGACTTGCCTAGTACTTTCAGAATATAGACAAATTTTTACCAACTTTATCCTAACTAGTACTTTTATAAATTAAAAAAAAATATATTTTATTTCTCCTTAAATTTTAAGTAGTCAAACTGATTTTCGGGAAAAATTTACCAAGTTCAGTACACATGCACCAAAATTTGATCCAATCTAAGTTACCCAGCAAAATGATGTTAATCCCAATTTAATATTAGCATTAAATTTCCCCTATTTCACTAGTCTTTATTAAATCAAATTTTATATGTGGTATTAAAAATATATTTCCAAGGTAATTTTCTGATTTTCATTTATATATAATTATTTATTCGAAAATTATGACATATGTTATAAAATCACTACAAAAATAGCCATTTTGTTTCAACACCTCTGGTGTCTTATCAAGTGATGATGTTGAATGTAGAATAAAGGGTTTTAAAAGGTTCAAATCAATTAACCACTCCTCACAAGGGGAAACACTGTTACATAACCTGGAATAACCAATCAAAATACAAGTATACGAGAATTCAAAAAACTTGACAACGATTAGGTTATAATAACTATTTAATGCCTTAATGTTGGGGTTAGACTAAAACAGAGTGGTCAAAGTTACACCATTGCCAGGTAACATTGACTACAATGTACAAAGACTTTTTTCTGTGACATAAAACAACCAATTTCCAACATTTCTTCCCATACGTAGCAGTTCAGCCATGCACAACCTTTGCCATCACTATTTGTATCAAATATACATCCACTAAACAGAATTTTCAACTTTTACCCAAAAAGTGGAACAAAGTTACCTAGGTTTACGGTAGATATGTAAGATAGATTCTGGAGAGAAAAATTGTCTAGCACAACACAGTGATCCGACTTTCCTAGAAGCTGATTTATTAAACAGTATATTTATTTTTGTCTGCTGGACTGAATATTCAAGAATTCTTATTAAAGAAAAATATACACTCTCTAGCAGGATTCAAACCTGCATCCCCCTGGGCAAGGGAAACATTCATTTAATATATATTAAAATAACGTTTAAGAAAAACAAATTAATATATATATATATATATATATATATATATATATATATACTATACTATACTATATCATATATATATATATATATATATATATATATATTAACACATATGATAAAATATTATTTTATGGTATGCTATATTTATGGGTTAAAGTGTTCAATATCTGGGACAGAGCATATGTAAATCTAAGAGGACATTGAGGTCAAAACCAAGCAGGGAGAGTCTGTTTCATGCATTACCATAATGGTTATGTTTCAATAATTTGAATAATGCGTAACATAACCGTTATCGCTAACCATCAGAATTACAGACATTCTACCAATAAATGCACTATTGACAAATACATAAATAATTGAACTAAAACACAATGCACATGGCCTGAAGATTGCGTTTAAGCATGAAACTAACTGTTGCTGCTGGGTGTTGACCTCAATGTCTACTCATACATACATACATACATACATACATACATACATACATACATACTTTTATACATACTTTTATTATAAGAGATTATAATAAAAACATTTTGAAATCGCAACACAAAAGCTTTCATGTTTCAATACTATGATTGTACTTCCTGAAGCAGTTGTCGGTAACGTGATAAAAATGATTTTTTTAGGGAAATTTAAAAACAAATCGTTACCTCTTTTCCGAAAGTTAAAGTGGGGGACATAAGATAGGAATTAAAAATATACTTTTGGGCATGTCTCGATGAACCAAGTGAAAGTCAGATCTACGTTACATAAAAAAATAAGGTCAAAGGGTGGAGGTGAGTTAGTTATTTTTTTATGTCACGATAAATCGGTGCTTTGACATCTCGATCCTTGATGATTGTGCAGGATATGACAACAACAAATGCATCATGGATGCAGCCAAATGTGACGATCCATTTGTTGAAATGATGGTGGACATTAATCAGATGTAAAGTTATCAGAAAGAATTTTTTTTTTTATTTAGGAAGCTTCTTAAAGGGACCAGTAGAAAAAATTAAAAATGTGGAACATCTATATAAAATGCTAATAATAATGAATAGCATATATATATATATATATATATATATATATATATATATATATATATATATATGTGTGTGGGTGTTTGTATAATACTGAGTCAAGTTTAAAACTATTAAAACTGTTAACCTAATCCATACACTTTTAACGCAATTTCACTTTTTAAAAAAATTTGTTAGTATGTTGACTAATTCACTAAAAATTTTGACAACACACAAATGTCAATAAAAAAAAAATGCTAAGAAATTTTAGAGCACTTATCTCCTCAATTTGAAGATAAGTTTCTGTGACTAATTAAAAAAGAAAATGTTATCTCATTAATTAAAAAAAAAAAGTGTTGAACAGGCTGAAATATATAAATAGGTTTAAGTATCAAATTGTCACTCAATAATTTACAGCCCAAATTTAAATTATATCCAATCAGAAGCAAAATCATCTTTTTTATAATTTTGTTGTTGTTGATGATGATGATGATGATGATGAGTGTCCCGACAAAGATATGCAATAGTATAGCTGATGAAATCATTTTTCTCTACTGTTGCATAAACATTTTAAGTATTTCTAACATTTCTCTTAAAATATTACCTAATGAGGTTCCAAGCCTCAAGTCTTTCAGAAAAGATTTAGAAAACAACACTTGAAGCCACTCAGAAATAAAGAGTAATTCATTAATGTAAACACTTCAGACACATTTTCAACGTTGCTCTCAAGGATGTAACGTTTGAAAATAATTTGTTTGTTTCTGCTTGTAAAGAATCCACACATAAATTATTTTTGAATCTATTCAGTCAAAATCATTTCTCACGAGTCAGATTGCAGAAATTCCACAGTGCATTATTACCACTTAGCAACAAAATAATTAATATATTTTTCCACATTGCAAGACAGACTCGGTCCTATAGTCTTATTTTTCCACATTGCAAGACAGACTCGGTCCTATAGTCTTATTTTTCCACATTGCAAGACAGACTCGGTCCTATAGTCTTATTTTTCCACATTGCAAGACAGACTCGGTCCTATAGTCTTATTTTTCCACATTGCAAGACAGACTCGGTCCTATAGTCTTATTTTTCCACATTGCAAGACAGACTCGGTCCTATAGTCTTATTTTTCCACATTGCAAGACAGACTCGGTCCTATAGTCTTATTTTTCCACATTGCAAGACAGACTCGGTCCTATAGTCTTATTTTTCCACATTGCAAGACAGACTCGGTCCTATAGTCTTATTTTTCCACATTGCAAGACAGACTCGGTCCTATAGTCTTATTTTTCCACATTGCAAGACAGACTCGGTCCTATAGTCTTATTTTCCCACATTGCAAGACAGACTCGGTCCTATAGTATTCTAGGAGAAAGACAATTCTGAATTCAAAATCTCTATATAAAACTGGCAACTAAACTGGCTCCCCTGGTCTGGTGAGGAGGGGAACTCCAGCAGTACAAAAAATGAGAGTTGTAAAAGGGCAGATGAACTCCTCAATGACTACAGCCATCCGCCCTCAACTATGAGTTAAATAGCCTCACCAACCCACAATTGGCCAAGTGTAATGAGTACAGCTCCACCCCTGAAGACATGATCAAAATCAAGGAGGGGTTCCTTCAACAGGAGTAGGCTCTGGATTTGGATCTTACCCATTCATTTATTCTTAGGATGCAATTATTCTCTTCCATAGTCTGTAACTTTTAGCATGCATAGCTCAGAGGATAAATGCACTGGTTAAGCATATTTAGATACCAGGTAGTTGAGGGTTCAATCCTTGGATCTGACAGTGTGAAAAAGTGATAACTTTAGTTCAGTTGATAAGAAAAGAGACATTAGAAGCCAAACGAAACAGAATCAACCAATACAAAATATCCACTGGCATGGACAGCAGAAGAACAATCTACTAGTGTGGATTTATTAAAGGATACAGATCAAAATTCATCGGAGCTTGCTAATTACAAGAGAGAGCTGAAGAATGCCAAGGGGACAATGACTGAAACACTGTAGCCATTACAACAAAGATAAGGATATTAATTAGAAGAAATAAGTAAATAAATAATAACGATAATTTCTCATTTGAAAAATTCAGGCAAAAAACAAAAAAAAGTTGAACTTTTGAAAATTGTAATCTTGATCTATTCAAGTGAGTAAAATTGGTTCAAAGACAATGACTAATTGTACTTTGATTAAATTTCAAATTGCTGAATGTGAACTCAGTTATAAGCTGAGTGTTACTTCAGTTTGCATGAACAGACTGAGAAAGATAGATATGAACAGACTGAGAAAGATAGATAGATAGAAAAAGACTGAAATAGATAGATAGACAGATATGAAGAGACAAAGATAGATAGACAGATATGAAGAGACATAGATAGATAGACAGATATGAAGAGACATAGATAGATAGACAGATATGAAGAGACAGATAGATAGATATGAAGAGAGATAGATAGATAGACAGATATGAAGAGACAGATAGATAGATATGAAGAGAGATAGATAGATAGATAGATAGATATGAAGAGACATAGATAGATAGATATGAAGAGACATAGATAGATAGATATGAAGAGACATAGATAGATAGATAGATATGAAGAGACATAGATAGATAGATAGATAGATAGATAGATATGAAGAGACATAGATAGATAGATAGATAGATATGAAGAGACATAGATAGATAGATATGAAGAGACATAGATAGATAGATAGATAGATATGAAGAGACATAGATAGATAGATAGATATGAAGAGACATATGAAACAGGTACTTCCATAACAAATATCAATTCGTTTGCCAACATAAACTTTATTATATCTGGGGGCATATAAGACACTTGCCACTTTTCAACAGAGTTGCTGGAACTTCACCCATATTCTCAACTTGGGCCAATTCAAAACAAGTTCGGGTTTTTTTTAAAACATTTATTACAAATTTATGAAAATCTAATATAGAATGAAATGGTTTGATACATCATCAAATAAGGAAGAGTGTCTACATAAAATCTCAAAATGAATGAACATTAGAACAAAAAACGCTAGAACCGTGTGTTGTTGAAGAGATAAAAAAAATTGAATTAGTTTTTACTTTTTACTTTTGATATAGGTTTGGACTTTGGTTGAATTGGAAAAACGTTTGCACACCACAAAGTCAGCAGTGGAAAAGAAAGAAAGTATAAGGAGCTGCCTAATTAATTAAAAGAAGGTTAATTGATATATCATAACACAAGAAATAATTGAAGTTTTGGTTGGCTGGTTGGTTGGTTGTTTTTGTTTAGCAGCACATCAACACCTCTATGGGTTATTTAATGCCCAAATCTAAATATTTTTCATACAATTTTATTTTATTTTGGGAGATAATAATGTTTTAGTGATACAAGTATTACTAATTAACCCATATCTGGGGGAAAACTAGGTGGATTCATACCTTTCTCAAGTAAATATAAGTAAGTATAAGTAAACATAAGTAAATATAATAAACCCAACTGGAATTGGAACTCAGCTCTCCAATTAACAATTCCAAGCCATTGCACCACCTGCATATTACAGCACTAGATATTTCGAAGTGGTCACCCATGTAGATACTGATCAGGCTTGACATTGCTTAACTTCAGTGATCGTACAGAAACTGGTGTTTAGTTTAAACATGATGTGGTCGCAAACCAAATAATGAAATTTTTCATAGCATTCATCATATGCCAGCATATGACAACGGTAAATATTTAAAAAGGAACTTTTTAAACCCATTCTTTGACTTTCTACTTAAGAAAAACAAAGTTAAAATTAGATAGATAGATAGATAGATAGATAGATAGATAGATATGAAGAAACTGAGATAGATAGATATGAAGAAACTGAGATAGATAGATAGATAGATAGATAGATAGATAGATAGATAGATAGATAGATAGATAGATAGATAGAAATAAAACTTAAGATAATGAACAGGACAAGATAGATATGAAAAAGCATAGATAATGAACAGGCCAAGGTAGATAGAATGATAGATATGAAAAAAGCTTAGGTAATGAACAGGCTGAGAGAGACATAAACAAAAGATAGATAGATATGAAAAAACTTAGATAATGAACAGGCCGAAGATTGATAGATAATAATACATATGAACTTCTAAGTTCATATCTATAACAGTTTCAAAATATTTACTATTTCATTTCTCTATCTATCTATCTAGCCCTATTCATTATTTATCAATCTAAGTCTTAGACTGATAAATAATGAATAGGGCTAGCTAGCTAGCTAGCTAGCTAGATAGATAGATAGAAAAATGAAATAGTAAATATTTTGAAACTGTTATAGCGGGAATTATAGAGAAAGAATATTTTTATGTGAAATTTTTTTTCTTGAAAGTCGTTAGTCGTTTTTTTGATTTTTGCGATTTCCACCCGCACTCAAAATAAATAAATAAAATAAAAAATAAAAATGTAATCTCAACAAAAGAACTCCCAGAGGGGGGGTAAAAAAACAAACAAAAAACAACTCTATCCTTGACAACTGGAACTTCTCATAAATTGATTAAAAACATATTATTCCCAGAAAACAACCTCAGGTCTTACAAAAAGGAAATCTATCTCTCACACACACACACGCACATAGTCTCAGTATGCAACATAGCCACAAATACAAA
This sequence comes from Acanthosepion esculentum, assembly GCA_964036315.1. NCBI lineage: Eukaryota > Metazoa > Mollusca > Cephalopoda > Sepiida > Sepiidae > Acanthosepion > Acanthosepion esculentum. The sequence continues at coordinate 8,835,556 of OZ038506.1, forward strand.
AAATGAATTCGCAAACTAACAAGGTTTCGTTTTTTATCCAAAATTCGTGGGTTCCATTTTTTGTTGTTTGTAGTCACATGATAAAACACACTTCTTTCAACCCATATGGCACACAAATTTTTTATCTTTATTTAACGTTGTACATAATTATGATACAACAAAATATTCATTAAACTTAGTCTGTCACAAGGCTACGATAATACAACACTCAACACTAAATGAGGATTGAACTCACAAAAAAAGTTAACTAATGAATGCTCTACAACAGGCGTCTGTAGATAGTGTGTAGAAGTAGTAGTAAAGCAAGTATCGTTTGAAATACATTTTTTTTTACCTCCAGGTATTTCAGGAGCTGCATCAGGACAATTTTTTAATGCATAGATCATCATCATATTATTATTGATGAGAGAGAGAGAGAGAGAGAGAGAAGAATTCAGTGGATTTTTTTGTGGCATGGTAACGGACAGCTGCCCTAGAAGAGTTGTCATGTTTCGGCTTATTATTTTTCTCAAAAACAAACTAAAATTCATGTGTAGAGAAATAAATAAAATGATTTCTAAAAAAAAAAACCCATCAGTGTCAAAATTGCGTGCGTGCCTGTGTGTGAATATCTGTTAAAAAATCTGAAATAACCACGTGGTAAGTGACAATCTGTCGATCAGATAGATGATCGTTATATATATCAGCATCATGGATTTTTAAAAAGTCAATCATTTCGAAATTGTACAATCTCTGAAACAGGACCGGACAGAACGAAATATACATTTCTCAATGCTACAATAATAATAGATTTCTTTTATTTTTATTTAGTTTTTTTTTTTTTTTTTTTTTTTTTTTTTACGTGTGTAATGTTGTAAAATTATTGTAAATCAATTCAATTAGTAATCAATTGAGCAGTTTAAAATAAAAATACATATTAGAATTCTACTTTCACTCAAAATCGAGCAATAATATTTCTCTAACTAACACGCTTCACTTTGTGACTTTCATCCTGCATGAAATTAAAGAAAATATTGCGGCCCGGGAATTGGGTGGTGTTCGACAATTAGCAACTTTCTATCTTTTTCTTTTACAAGATTTTAAAATTTAGTGGAGGGGGGGGGGGGCTTTGTGTGGTTTTAATTTATCTTCTTGAAGTATCTGTAAATCTGATTTACTAAATCATTTATTTAAACTACTACTGTGTAGCAATAATACTTACGATTTTGAAATACTAATTAAAAAAAGTAAACCAAAAAAAATGTACGCGCGTCAATGTGAGCGAGAAGAGAGTTACGTTACATCCGATCATCAACACATTTTTTAACATAAAATTAAGCACACAATATTTCAAAGATTTTACAAGCACACATACGAATGGATTATTGAGGAAATATGGTATAGAAATTAATTGTCCACACGTCAGTTATGTAAAAGATTCGAATCCAAATCATTTGGTCAAGGAAAAAACTTTTTATTTTTTAAGTAACCTATTCCACATCAAATCGATTACAACATTTCTGAACAGACTTTTTTACACTTACAAAAAAAATTACATTTTTACACTTACCAAGAACAAAATTACTGAAAGCTGCAAGAAATTAGATTTGTTGCCACTTACTTAATCCTTACCGAAAAACCACCAAATTCTATATTGGTAATAAATAAATGGTAACCAGAATCCAGATTATTAATTTGGATTCGATTAGGAAATAGACTAAAAATTAAAAACTGTATAAATAAAGATCTAACCAAAGTGACCGCGTAAATAAGATAAAAATTAATTTTTGAACAGAAAAATAAATCAATTGTTTTGTAAATCAAAAAGTAACATTTTCATTCGCCGTTTTAAAAAAGATTTTGCTATTCATGTGCAAAAAAAAGTGTCAGTTTTGCTTGCAAAAGAAACAAGTATGCATCATGATGTGTTTCGTGAGAATATAGGGAAATTAAATTAAATTTAAATTTAGATTTAAAAAGAAGCTGAAGTGTCAAAAAGAGAAATACAGAAAAAAAAACTTGTTTAAGAAACAAATATAAAAATATTCCACAAACGAAACACATTGATTGACTTATGACAATTAGAGAATTTACACATTATTATTATTAAACAATAAAAAAAAGTAATGCAGTTTTGTCCTGCAAGAAAAACAATGCTGTTAAAAATTACAAATTGAATCCCCACTAAAAAAAAAGAAAAAAAAAACAGATGCAATAATTCAATTTCAATTGCAATTTAATTTTCCCCGCTTTTTTTTTTAATCCTAAAAAAATAATTAAGCTCACATATAGTCCTGATTGGGATAAAAAAAAATGGGTTTTTTTTTTGTCCCCTCCAAGAAAATAATAGCCTACCTGTTGAATTGGACTGACCTGCACGAAGTCCAGTTCTGGTCTTGTACCAACAGATACAATCCACACCATTTCAGAACGAATGGGTGGAACTTCGTCGCCGTCGTCTTCTTCTTCTTCCTCCTCCGGTCGATTTTGGTGGTGCGGGCTTTGGCCCGTTGGGGATTGCATTAATAATATTTTAATAATCAAGAAGTTTGATATATATCAACAGGTCTTCTCCTTTTTCAACAACAACAGCGGCGGCGGAAACACCACCTCGACAAGAAGATGTGATGATGATGGTGGTGATAATCAGATTTTCCATCGTACCTCTGTTACTGTCGGGGTATCCAATTCATTCTCTCGCAGAACTTGGCATGGGTCTGTTGTTGCCTTGTCAGACACCAACCTCACAACCGCCGCCTTTTTGCCTAATAACACGAAACAGGCGTTGTTTCTTTCTTCTTTCTTTCCCGGTGCACATTACCAATATTTCAGAAAGAAAGAAAGAAAGACAGAAAAGGGAAATATGCATCTGGCTACTTCCTTTCTTTTTCTTTTTCTACTTTTTTACCGTCACTCACTATACAAGTTTTCATATATCTTTACGTTTTTTGCCAATAAAAACAGAAAGAGTTGCTTCTCGTGTTTCTTCCTTCTTTTTTTTTACCTTTATCCAAGATACCTATTTAATACTTTGTTGTTTGACTTACTTTTTTTACCTACCTACTTTACTACTTACTTACCTACCTGTCTCTAAGTATTTTTCTCCCCATTTTTTTTTACCCTTACACTTGCTTTTCCAGTTCGTTTTAGGAATTGGCAGCTCCTTGTATGTTTCTCGTCTTTTGAATAAAAATATATCTTTAAAAAAACACGAAAAATATCACTACAAATATCCAGTTCTCTTTCTTCAACTGTATCGTTTTTTTCTACGTGGTGTTATGTTTGTGTCACTGTAAGTAAAACTAGTATATAATACATTGTTATTCATTCATGTTTTTATTTTTTACTCGTTGTTCGAGCAGGTCATAAAAAAATGTGACATTCAATTTTGCCGCGACGTTGCATACAAATCCATTGATTTGGTTGTCATTGTTTTTGTCATTTCTTGCGGGACAACATTGCATCCGATTTTTACAATGAAATTTACTAAGATACATTTTCGCAATACACAAGAAGAACAAATTCCCTTGATTTCTCTCTTCTTTTTTTTTAAATGCATTCACATTGACACGCCCTTACCTTTTTGAAAATTACGACCCACGTGTTACATTTCTCCAAATTATTTGATTTCAGCAAAAAATAATAAACATTTCTTTAATAATCATTTTTAATTTTAAAAGATATGATTGATTTTAAGCGAAGTTTCTTCAAACACAAAGTTATCAAAATTAAAGATTTAACTTTTTTTTTAACCATGATCTATCTACCGCCTTTTCTTCTTTTTTCGACAACAAAAGGGATATCTAGACAAATAGCAACCTTAATAGATCAAAGGGTCTGGTAAAGGCGCTTGTCGTACAGAAAGCAATGGTGAACAAATAACCAACCATTCAATTTAATTTAAAGACCCCCAAAAACACCACTTTAAAAAATAAATGTTCGATCCCCATTGCCCGTTTTTTTTTTATTGTACTTTAACAAAATGGGAACAAAAAAGAATTTCCATAAATTATGTTAAAATTAAAAATACTTTTTTAACCCTTACAAAATGTGCCGCTAGACTTTCCATACTTGGTTGGATATGAACAGGACGATACGATGTGTCCTTCTTTGGGTATATAAAATAAAATAATATTAATGAACAAATATTCACAAGAAAATAAAACCGAAAAATGCATTTTATTTTTATATTTTGCCGTTTTTAGCAATGAGGTTTTCAAAGTGTAGCATTGCTAAGAAGTTTGAGAAAAACATGAATGAAAGTAGAGAGGACGGAGAGAAAAGCGAAAAAAAAAGTAACGAATCGAGTAGTAGACGAATAATACAAAATAAAATACAGAAATACTTCATCATGCAAAGTAAAATCAGCTCTTTTTTTGTTGTTTTTTTTTTCTTTCTTCTTCACATTCATTGTGAGACAGGTTTTTTCTTTTAAAAAAAGACAAACTCACCCCTTTTCTTTGCATAGAGAGAGAGAGGAGGCTTCGTATATGTGGGAAAGGAAGAAAAACCAAAGATCCTCATAATTTCTAGTAGTAAACCTAACCACATATACCCGTTCACACGTGCTCAGCCCTCTTTTTACCCGAGACAAGAAAAATTCGCACACCTACACTACACATCATCATCATCAATCTTCATCATCATCAATAGCAATTTCCCTTTTTTTTTTTCAACATTTGGGCCTGTCAGTCACACACACACAAGATATACGTTTTTTCCTTCTCTCTCTTATCAATATTGTATGTACATTTGTCATTGATGACAAGACCATTTTGCTTTTAATGAAAATTGTTTTAAAAATCATTTTTAAGACGAGGAATATATTCTTTTAGAAAAAGCATTTATGAAAGAAAAACTTTGTTAGTTTTAAAATAAATAAATTATTTAAATATATAAACTGAAACACCTTTTTGTTAATTTATTTCCAAACTAAAGCTATATGATAATTCTTTTGATAAAGAGCAAGAAATATAAAGTAATTTAAAAAGTGAGTAAAAAATATCTAAACAATTTTAACTGCGAACAGTTAATAATCATAATCACCAGGAAAAAAACGGAAAATTCTAGATGACGCGCTTTTTTCCCTCTTTGAAACTTAACTTCCCAAATTATTAGCAACACTTAAAAAGGTAAAGTCAACTTTAAACTTTAAAGTTTAAAGCAATATTAACAGTCAGTCTCTGCATTTGTATAAACAAACATTACATTTACTTACAACGAATACGTTTTTCACACTTGAGTGAGTATCTCTCTCTCTCTCGTTTGATCCGACCTTTGTGAGTAAGGAATTTTTTTTTTTTATTTATTCAAAGTTTTATCAAAAGAACTGCTTAAAGTTCTTTTGCCTGTTCAGAGACGTTTATAATTTTAATTATTTTTTAATAACAAGGTGTAAGTCAAAGTGTCAAGCATTTTTAAGGCGAGATTCATCTTCACGCATCATCTATGCCTTAGTTATTATTGTACAATATTGTGATTCATTTAGTCAAGACATCCTTTTTTTTGAGTCTACAAACAAGTTGGATAAGTTTTTGTTACAATTGTTAAACGACGTCGATCATTGTCGAACCTTTTACTAGGTTCCATGAGAAAACATATTAAAGTTTAAGTAATTCTTATGATCTAGTTTTTTTAACTAGATAAAATTATTTCAAAACACTTTCACGAGTTTTTTTCCTGCACAATGTGCGACGTGGGGATCCTAAAAACCTTTTTTTTTTAAATTATTTTACATTACAATATGTGATCAACGACGAAGTTTTAAGGAAAATGGAAACCCCAAAAGCCATTTTCCTTTATACTTAAAATTAAAAAAAAGAAAATTGAAATTTCTAAAGCGCATAATGAGGAAAGAGGGTTTGGAGAATTTGAACCTCACAGGGCATTGAAGAGAAAAGCAGCGAATAACCTACTAACAAACTTGTTTAACAGGAAAAGCCAAAAAAATAAACTTACTCAAAGAGCTACAAAAAAACAAGAAGTTGTGAAGAGCCATGATCGCCCACGCTCTGAAAGGACACAGCACATAGAATAAGAAAAAATTAAAAATATGTAAGAGAAGAAAAAAAAAAAGAGAGTTTTATCTTTGAAAATGCTATAGTATAAACAATTTTCAGCAGCAGAGAGTTAAAAAAAAAGTTTCTTATTGACATTGTGATGTTTGCTAAATGTGGTGGATTAACTTATCCGGTAAAGACAAAAGGTTGTTGGTTCTTTAATCACACTGACCTGGATTGAAGCCAAAAGAAAGAGTAGCAATCATTTTTTGTTGTGTGGTCAGTTTATTTGTAAATACTTTATTTAATATTAAATGCTACTACAACCACAAAGGAGGAAAATAGAATAAAAAAACAGTTTACTTTTAGATTCAAACATTTTCACACCTTGGCCGAATGGACTTGAAAAAAAACTCTGGGCTATTGGTTTAAAAATCATAATCATTCTGCTATCTTCTATTTCTGTCACAAGTGTGTGTGTGTGTATATATATATATATATATATATATATATATATATATGTATATATATATATATATATATATGCTTGCTATTTATGCCGGTTGCTTGTTGTTGACGTGTTAATATTCGGTAAATGCGTTTTTCATTATTCGAATTGGGTCTTTGCCAATTCATTCATATCCTTCTAAAAATCGTCACTATCAAATTGCACGTTTCTATTAACTGATCTCATAGTACAACAAAAAAGATGGATCAGTATGTAGCTCATGTGACAAAAACGATGTTCCGCTAACTCGAATTGGCAATGAAACTTAGTTTACCAAAGTTCAAGCCTACACACGAGAGGAATTTTTGTTTTTATTCTCTTCTTCTTCTTCTTCTTCTTCTTCTTCTTCTGCTCAGTTTATTCCTCAATATTTGTAAAATCTAAACAAGTAAAATTAAGTGGCATGGAATATGCAATTTAGATTAGAAAGTCATTTTTAAAATATTCAATTAACACCTTCAGCACCAACGTCATGGGGCTTCCCCAGCGAAGAAATAGGAGATCATTGCAAAATTTAGTGCCCGATTTTCATTGTTTTTAATTTTCTAATCGGGTACGAACTTTTGCAATAATAGTATCGCTGAAAAACAGGTATTCGTCAAAAGGGTGCGGACGACAAAATGAATACGTCGTGCAAATTTCAAAAAGAGGTATCTTATGCAATTTATATCAGTTGACATTTAGCATGCAAATTAGTGAAGACGCTAAAGTCCTTCGGGGATGAACATGCTCTAATTGTTGCAATATCTATAGATAGCTATACAGAAAGGGAGGAAGGAGTGACTGTTCTTTTTTGTGATATTATTAGACATTTATTAACTTCTATATGCCGTGTCCCTTCAGGACATTGGCGATCACCACAATTTCCTGTCCTTTGTAGCTCTTAATAACTTTTGACATTTCGCCATCTCTCCCAAACCTTCTGTCATCCATTCGCTCGCTGGGTAGGTAGTGCGTTGCCCTCTTACTTTCAATCTGCCCTGTGAGCATCAAATTTTCCAAGTCATCTTTCCTCATTATGTGCTCTAGAAATTTCAACTGTCTCTTCCAGATGTTTAGCATAAGTGTCATTTTTGCTGCCATTGTTTCAATAACTTCGTCGTTGCTCACATGTTCGGTCCATAATATTCTCAACATCCTTCTGTAGAACCACAATTCTGTTGCTTCAAGTTTTCTTGATCTGTTAGGAGATTGTCCAGCATTCACTGCCATATAAGAGGACTGATACTACATAACAGTTCAGTACTCTTTTCTTTGTTGCTAACAATATCTTAATACTTTGCTTAGCTTTTTGAAGGCATCTTTCGCTATTCCAAGAAACCTTCGGAGTTCGGTGTCACATTTTCCGTACTTCTTAGGCATTTAAACTTCAAGTGACCTTTTCATCATTTTTGTTACCATTGTCTCAAGAACTTCGTCGTTGTTCACATGTTCGATCCATAGTATTCTCAACCTCCTTCTACAAAACAACATTTCTGTTGCTTCAAGTCTCTTGATCTGTGAGGAGATTGTCTGGTATTCACTTCCATATAAGAGGACTGATAATGCGTAACAGTTCAGTACTCTTTTCTTAGTTTCTAACGATATTTTTCTGTTTCTTAATACTTAGCTTAGCTTTTTGAAGGCATCTTTCGCTATCCCAATGCGCCTTCAGATTTCAGTGTCGCATTTTTCGTCCTCTGTTAATTCGCTTCCCAAATATCTAAATTGTTACACCTGTTAGATTTCGGTATCTCCTGTTGATAATTACTGTTGTGATTGATGGCTAACAATATCTTCGAGCGAGGGTAGCATATAGGTCCCAGCAAGGACCCCACCCTTTTTCGAACTTCGTAGACTGGTGCTACAGAATCACAAAAAAATAATGAACCAAAGACCACATCACTTGCGGACTTTCAACAGCAGCAACAACTAAACAAGATACCATACGAAAAGAGAAAATAAAGACACAGTGAAGATGCTGATATTCCACACTACTTCAAACAAAAGGTTAGGAAGGAAACCCCTATCAATACTGGAAGGAGAAATAACAATTAGGGAACAGATTCTCCAGAAATATTGTTTTAAGGGAAAGAATTTATAAAATCTGGCTGCTCGATCAATGAATGAATGCTCGACGAATGAATGTTTCCTTATAAGGAAACACCTAATGATTACCGTTATCCAATGCCATAATACAGTTAATCATATCCTTATGACATCCCTGTCCTTTCTTATCCTTCATGTACTAAGGAATCATCAACCGGTGCGAATATAAATTCATTCATTTTCATTTTATATATATATATATATATATATATATATATATATATATATATATATCAACACGGGAGAATTTTTAAACATGTTACCAAACTTTTTGGCGTTAATGTACTCGTCCCCCAAGACTCTATCCTTGGACTTAAGTTGCTCCTGGTGGCATCAGTTATCCACTTGGTATCCATGTTGACAACGCAACCATTCATTCCTGCCTTAATAGTAAATCTTATCGGCAGCTGATCTCCAAAATCATCTACATTCTGTTCTTAACTGAAACAAGGAATGTCTTGTTAATTGTAACGCCTCCAAAATGAAACTGCACTCTTATAATCGTCCGAGAGAACCGTTTTCGTCTTCCATTCGCATGGCTGATGCTAACCTCCAGGAGAGAGACTCGTTGCGCCTTCCCGGTCTAACGTTTTCCGCTAACATGAAATGAAAAGATTATATTGAATTAATTGCTAGGTCCACTGCTAGCAAGGTTGGTTCCCTGTGTCGCGCTAGATAATTTTTCTCGACAGAATCTATCTTACATATTTATAAATCTAACACTCATCCTTGATTTTGATTATTGCTGCCACATCTAGTCTGGTGCTCTGGCTATAAATTTAGAGATTCTTGATAGAATCCAAAGAAGAATCTGAAATGTTGTTGGTCCTGACCTGGCATCTCGCCTTCACTCTCATTTCCGACCGCCATAATGTAGCTTCCCTGTGCCTTTTCTATAAATACTTTCATGGTAATTGTCCTGGTGTGAGGAACTTTCCTCTACGGTACATAGACTTGATAAATGTAAGTGCAGTCACTAGATTAGCAGCAATGTCTCCTTATTTTACAGTTGAAATGGTTAGATGGAACCGTAAGTTCTATGCTAACAGTTTCTTCTCTCGCACTTCTCGCTTGTGGAATTCTCTTTCGACATTTTGCTTCCCAGTCAACTTTGATCTTCAAAAAATTTTTAATCCAATGTCAATCGTTATCTTCAGTCTTCTTAATTCCTTTCCTCTTATTACGTTTTCTCTTAGTATATATATAGCTCTTCCTCCAACCCTTCTTTAATCCCTTGCGTGATAGTGGCCTCCGGCCTTGCTTGGGGTGATATGATTAAAATATATATATATATATATATATATATATATTCTTTAACACTCATTAACCCCCATGCACAAACACACTTTGAATCTGGGTGGCTTTATTGCCTTGTTTGGGGTGAAATGATTAAAAAGAAAAACGAACTACAGCATACAATCCAAAAATCAACATCTTTGTCGTGAATAGAACTCCAAGAAGAAAATTGACGAGACAATGTAACATAATCACTTGTGGAAATACTGTTTTGCGTGAAGAAAACCGTACACCCAAATTCTCCAGTAAAGTCTAAAAGAATTTGAGTTTATGATTTTCTTCGGGTGTCTGTCGATCTGGGTAAGCATCAGGGAATTTCAAATTGAAACCTTTATTTAATATACACGGGTTGATTTTCTCGTTCCGCAGTTCATATCAAGGCACATCTTATTTTGTTCTTTTTTTAATATTTTTAGCTCAGTTATTGCTACTTCCATTTCCACCGAGTCTGTATTACCCGACAGGGATTGAACTCACAATTACAACACCGCCAAATTCACGAACCAAAGCTTTAATTCTCTAAAGCCATATTTTTCAACCTTTTTTTTTTGTATCTCACAGCACACTTCAATCTATAGTTAAACTTACACGACGCACTTAAATTATCAGGATAAAAAAGTGTATACTTTTTATGATCTATTTATTAACACAAAAAAACATCTGTCTATATCTCTGAGATGAAGTATTATGATTACTTGCATTATTTACATTATTCGGACTGTTCTTCTCATCTTCATTGCCATATTCACAACGTTTCGGCCGTTGTACGCTCTGGCCTTCTTCAGGTGATTGGAATTTCGAACCGAACCGAACTCTTTATTTCGTCCGCCGGGGTAGATTATTCTAGTTCCACGTGTCATGTCTCTTCTGGATGTCTCAGTTATTTCCTTTTAACTCAACTCTTCAAGTTTTGATTCAACACTCTTTGGGCCTAGTCACTGGATCTAACCAACGTCTTTATCCACTGGGCCAACAATTTATTATAATTTGTAATATAATGATAATTAAAATTCTTTAAAAAAAACTGTATCTATTTTCCTGTTTATTTTATAATTTAACATTTAACGAGATATCTGAGCTTGACTTTTTTTCTTTTTTTTTCTTTTTTTCGAATATCTTCTACCCTTCCAGACATAGACAGGTCACCATCCGTACACACACTACAGTAACACAAAAACAAGTTATTACAATTGATTGAAGTAGTTACCGATCAAATCGAAAATATCTTGACCCTTTGTTGTTGTTTGGAGTGGTCGATAAAATAAAAAAACAATTGTTCTATGATTTCTTCTTTACAAACAAATCTACTGAATGCAACTAGAAAAAATGAGGATAATAGTCTGAATGGAAAGCCATAGAATGATAATTTCTCATAACACTTCATGAACCACAAGACAAATATCAACTCCGAGGGTATATCAATAAGTCTGTAGAATCATACAACTTGGTTGTCTACATATGTCAAAGAGTAAGAAAATCGCCACGTGACAATCTGGCGTGAGGCGCGAAAAGTAAGTCGCCCGGCCAGACGGAGCCAATCTCCCGAAGCGACTCCACTAGTCCATTTTCTCTCACCTGATATAGCAAAATTACTGACACAAAAAACGATCAAAGAAACTTACCGAGATCGTAACTCACTTCTCTTTTTCGTCTGCATTCGTTTCACCGAGTAAACTTTAGTCGCATTTATGTTCTGTAAATATGTAAATCGTATTTTCTTTCAAATATACATAACTGTCCTTGGCTGTTTTAACCGATAAACAAAGTATTACCACATCGCGGTTAAGGTAATACTTATAATTGGGATGGTTCTGGATTTTATCGGAAATGTTCATAGTATAATGTTCGATCTATCGGGTTGGAACAAAAGTTAGTGGCGCTTTTTAAGTGAACTTCAAATACAGTGTTTAAATATTTGTGCACAGATTTATTCACATACGTAGCATTTTGTTCCACTACCTTTCACCATCTTTATTATTCCACCTTCCCAGAACTTGGCATCTTTCTGGGTGATGAATTGGTCCAAATAGATTTTGCTCGGGATTCCAGAGAATTAAAGTTCTTCCCATTAAGAAGCTTTGTAACTGCGTTAAAAGCACATTCACCTAAATAGGAAGTTAGAAAAGCAAGGAAGAAAAGTTTGATAGCTTCCCACAGCTTTAGATACCTTTCAGAAATGTCCTTTTGTAGCCAATATTGAATAATCTTTGAAAATTCGGGAAAAAATGGATAAATGCTCATCCCCCCCTGAGTATGTTCACCATCACCCAAATGAAATAAAAACTCCCAGTACCCGCTTTCAAGATAACAGAGCTCACAAAGAAGGTGCTAGTACCCACATTGAGAAACACTGCTTTAGAGTATGACAGACAATACAAATTGCATTTTAATTATTGCGTTAGGACAAAATTCCTGATTCCACCCTCCCAGAACTTGGTATCTTTCTAGGTGATGAATTGGTTCAAATAGATTTTACTCAAGATTCCAGAGAATTAAAGTTCTTCCCATTAAGAGAATTTTATTGGGATCAAAATAAAGGATAATCCGAAGATGTAAAGTTAGGTAAGTATGGCAGGTGTAGAGGGCCAATCCCAGCTAAGCTGTAACAAGTTCTGTCAGTTCTGCAATGAGGTCTGACGTTGTCCTGACGGAAGACGACACTTTTCCGATTGGCCAATTACAGACGCTTTTCAACAACAACTGCCGTTAATCGATTCAGTTGGGAACAGTACAAGGTTGACTTCAACGCCTGATTTTACAGAAGGAGCTCATGACACAACGCACAATGACCTTCCAATCTCACCAGATTGGGCAGCATCACCGTCTTCGGATGCAGACAAGCCTTTGAAATCGTTAACGATACTTATTTCGTTTACCCCAGTTCCATTTTCGCCCCATATTGTTGTAAACAATCCATTTTTTTATCGCATGTGAACATCTTTTAAAACAAAATGGGTCATTTTGTTGCGTTTGAGCAGAAAAATCGCAGATGAAAATGCGGCCCATTAATTTCTTCTTTTTTCTATTAAATCATGGAACAACCAAACATCACAACAATTCACGAACACAAGTGTATTCAATTGCCTTAAAATACTCATATGAAACATGTGGATTATTTCTGCGATGTCCTGTGTCGTGTGACCTGAATTATTTTCATCAGCATTACGATTTGGTTAACATCAAATACCGCAAAAATGTTTTAGATCAAAACTTTCCCTTCTGAACTTAAATGAATCACCTCTGAACTTCTGAGCAGTACTCTCAGTTATGGCGCCATTTTCATTTTTTTTCTCTTTTTTTTTTGCGGTTTGTACAACGCGTTTTTTTTACCTTTTTGGAAATAAAAGAGCATCAAATGATGAAAATATATATCATTTTCATCCATTTTGACTTTTAAAGCATTTAAAATTCACATTTCACACACAAATAATTTTTTTTTTTAAAGTGTCACCTTTGTGAATATGTCATAAATTTGAGTTATGTGTAAAAAGAGATCATGAATTCAAACGCCACCTATTTAAAAATTCTACCAGCTTTTGTTCCAACCTCATACATTGGTGAGGAAATAAAATGTGTTTCAATTTACTCAACATATGTACAGGTAATATATCTGGATTTAATAAGTAATCACAAATACAGATCAATATGTGCAATCGGCTTCAAAATAAAGAGCGTATCAACACAACTCAGATTTCATATATTAAAGCATAAAAATATCTTCTCCTTTATGTGCCGTGTACTGTCAGGACGAAGGCGATCATAGCCCTCCAGAACTTCCTGTCCCTTGTAGCTGTTAATAATTTCTTTCTTTCTTGCTATTTCTCCTAAACCCTGTTCCGCCATCCATTTACTCAAACCCATCAAGTATGTTATGCGGTGTTTTCCTCTGTCCCTCAATCTGTCCTGTGAGTATCAGATTTTCCAAGCCCTTCTTTCTTTGGAGGTAAACCAGGACCGTGTCTATGGAAAATGGCACGTCACTACAATTGCGGCCCCACCTAAACATCTGATTACCTACTAAAATCCCAAGTAGACCTACTTAGTTGAATAAGAACACACGCACACACACGGGTGTAACAGCAAAATTGTCCAAATCGTGTAACAGTAAAATTGTCCAATTGTTACATTAAATTTGAACCGATGTATCTTAGAAATGATTAAAGATATCTTACTGGGATTCTCCGAGGTTTTTATAACGCTATTGGACTCTACTTTGACCAATAAGTATGTATTTAGATCTAATTAGAAATGAGGATCCCTCTTGCTGTTGTGAGCTCCTGATCCAGTTTTCCTCTCTACTGTTCATTCTTTTTTAAACTTATTCACCGTTCTCTTGACGGTTCTTGTTAGTACCAATACTGAAAGATTTAATGATCTTTTTCTTCTTACCATTTCTCATTTGGGAAGGCTGACGCAAATCGATTTTAACCTATTGTCTTTCTAGCTGAATAACTTAAAGGGTTTTTCAGTGATTCTTACGACAGTGTCACAATGGCTATCTAAAAACCTGAAAAAAAATGGAACTCAATTAGTTTAGTGTTTTTTTTAGATATTAAACATTTTGTGGGATGGACAAATATCCCATGCTGTTACACCCGGTATATATTGGAGCTAAAGAAGTACAACAATGATATAACTGCACGGAGAAGTAACCATCAGTCGACTACATGAAACGAGAAAGCAAAATAAGACATCTAACAGTGTTCCTGCCGCACTTGGATACAATACATTCTCCTATACTGTTTGTGGTCTTTTGTGCAATTCTCGAGCCGGTCTCAAAAGTCATACTCGTCATAGGCATGTAGATAATTACTTCATGGTCTACGGAACTTCATACGTCGAACTCGACGGGAGAGTCCATCATATATATATATATATATATATATATATATATATATATATATATATATATATATACATGATCGACTCTCCCGTCGAATTGGACGTATGAGGGTCAGGCAGATCAGTTCCTAGAAACTGAAAGCCCGACACATGAGATTTGATTATAGTGGTGAAGGCTTTGTGCAGGGCCATCCACACTTTATATATATATATATATATATATATATATAAAAGGTGTTCCAGTAACTTGAACCGATTTTAAATGTGAATTAAGTTGAAGCCTCTAATGATTTTTGTCTTTTTCTTTCAGATATGGCGGACATTTGGGCGATATTATTTTTCACACACAATTGCCATAACTTAAATAACATGATGCAATAAAGAAATTATATATATATATATATATATATATATATATATATATATATATATATATATATATATATATATATATATATATAAACGGTGTTTCATTAAGACGGATCAAAGTCAGCAGTAAATAAATCAGTGTCAGTGTTATTGGTGAAAATTTCTCTATTGGTTCATGTTATTTAAGTTATGGCAATTATGTGTGAAAAATATCGCCCAAATGTCCGCCACAGTACTTCAACAATACTATCTTTTATTTACTATATTTTACTTGAAGAAAAATAAATTTTGACAATATAATAGTATATATTACATATTCTTTTATAAAATTAAGGCTACGCATCAGAAAAACAAAATCTTTTAAAGTAAATGGCCTCAGACGCGCTTTGTTTTTTATAATTTTTAACAGTGAAATAAATATGATATAATGGCACCATAAAAAATAATCTTTTAACACATTATGTCAATACAAAATCATCTTTTAGTGTTTCAATATCAATAAAATACACCACTACAAGAATACATTTAATAACCTTTCAAATTTTTCATTAATAAATTATAAAATTATAATGTCACCACTCGAAGATATATTTTACTAAGATATTGAACTAGTAATACAAGAAGATAAGTGAGAGCAAAGAAGGTGCCAGTTAAGCCTAAAACTTCGCCTTCCTTGATTTCACTGATGCCATTTTGTCAATCACAACCGCTCAACATCAAAGTGAACAAAAAATCTATTGCTGGCAACATTCGATACTGACAGACTGTCGGTGTCGAATGTTGCCAGATAAGTTGCCTAAGAGATCAATAATAAACTACAAATTATTCAGTGTTCAGAAGCGCCCACGGTATGTGTTCTACTTGCCATAGATACGCCACTGGAGTTAACAGAGGTATATTGTAGTGTCGGAGTTACCGCCTCCTTAATTCCCAAATTAACACTAGAGGTCTCTCTTCCCATACTATAAATACTGGGCGACTTCTTACCTCGATCTCTTTTATATTGTTATAGTCCGGCATTAATTTCCTCCGGTTAACTGATGTTTCTGCCACATTTAGTGATTGTGGGGAGTTTTATTACTAACATGATTTTGTTTAGTTTCTTGTAAATAGTTTTTTTTTATTTCATATTGTAAATACACATTGGGGCTAGTTTTTAAATTGTTGTTTTATTACCCTCCCCCCCCACAGACGATAAATTGTACATATGGGGACTAGTTAGTATTTTCATGGAGACTTGAGGTATTATGGTGGATGTAGTGAGAAAGGTACGTAAGAATGTGTTATTTTGGTGCAAGGAATATTGTTAGTATTATTGGGTCAGCGTTTGTGGCTAGCGAAGTTTAAAGTTAAGACAGACCGACCTTTTCCCCCTTCTCCTTTTCGGCCTTGTGCCACATATTCTAGAATTTCAGAAATAAATAAACTTTTTCCTTCAAGCCTCGTGCCGCGTCCTACCTCGCGTGGAGGTGAGGTAAACCCTCTTTTTCATTTCAACGACTACAATGTAAGCTCTCTTAGGAGATAGCGTTTCCCACTTGTGGGAAGACGCCATGAACATTATACACGTACGTACGAACACTCACCAAAGGACAAACACAAATGTTCATACACACACAAATGTTATTGTCTATGTCCATTGTAAAATTGTTTTGTTTAATACATATATTTGTTTATATATATACAGGATGTCCTTAAAATTCGTGTGCACTTTAAAAAATTTATAACTTTATTTGTATTTGCGATTTGAAATAATCTGTAAAAAATGTTATAAAGTTTAATGTACCTAGTTTTAAGTATAGCTAAAATAACTAATGTGATTTTAGGCATTACTGTAAATCAGTTGGCAAATGTTTTCCGTGATGCAAAATCGTATTATCTTTTGTATTGCTAATGATGGAGGACATGTGGAAACTTAAATAAAATTTCAATAAAGTTATAATTTTTTTAAAATGCACACGAACTTTATGGACACCCTGTATATATCGGTCTTGTTTGTCTTCTTTCATCTTCGGGTGGATTCAATCTCTGAGTCCGCCATTTTCTTGTGTAGTTGGACCTTCTTCTAGCAGGAAATATAAACGCACGTGTTTTCTTCACATCTTCACCCCCCCCCCCCAGTCCTCTACACTAGTATCACATGTATACAATTTATATAAATGGTGAGATAAATCATTTCATGCCTATTGCTCTAGTTGACACAAGAGTTGTAGGTGGCCAAACGAATTAGACATCGTCCCATCTCATTCCATAGACGTTCAATAGGGGGACAGTTCTAGTGATCGTGGCGACCAGGGAAACTGCCGAATATATTGTAGAACATTGGGTATCACGGCCTTATCCTGCGCAGAATGCACATCGACTTCTTGTTGCAAGAATAGCAGCATAATTGTCTGGACATTGTTCTGGACATGAATGACGCTGTTCAATGTTCCCTCCACGAATACCAAAGTTAACCGACAGTTGTAACTTATGGCGACCCATACCATGACTCCCTGTGTATCGTAGGAGAATAATACATTCTCTAAAAGATGCTGATCCCTTTTCTCCTTCCGACCATATTCAGGTGTCTGCCATAGTTGTAGAAAAAGAAGTTGGTACGAAATTTTTGGAGTGTTACCAACTACAATAGACAGACTAAACGGTAGAAAGGGCGAAACGTTATGACAATAGTAACTCAGATGAAGACACTAAGTCTGTGCAAATCATTGAATGAAAGAAAATAATTTTCATAGGCTATGGACCTACGTATATATTTTAGTTGGAGATTCTACTCGTAAATTTCAAACTTCCATTTATTTTTCTTGGTTAGTCAAAGTGAAGTATCATTATGAACGGTTTTTAATTTCTTAGAGTTTCTGGATATTTTATCCTGTTCGTGTATGTTTGTTTTTTTATTATTATGTCTGGTAGAGACATTTGAAAATTAATTATTCACAATTAATATTTAGCTTTTTCTTCGATTTCATATCGAATTCGTTTATATTTTTCTACTTAATAATAATGTAGGTGGGGGTGGCCAACTGAAAAATAACAAAAAAAATGGAAAGGATATTTTTTTTTTTTTTTTTTTTTAAAAAGGGGCGAAGATGATGACCTATTTTAAATCTGAATTATTAAATTTTACAAAACCTGAATTTCTAGAACTTGATTTAATTTCTATTTTAAACATCAATTGGATTTCTTCAAAAACTTGAAAAAAGAATGCAAGTTCAAGCGGTTTATAAAAGAAAAAAAAGAACGAGTCGTTCTTTGGGGATTACTGAAATTCCAATAATAAAAAAAAAAATACGTTCGCCAGGCATACGGGTGAAAATTTAATAAATTTTAATTCACAAATAGGTTAATAATTACCATGTGAGGCAACAAGGATCTTACTTAATTAAATATGGAATTCAATATTCAAGAAAATGGTAGTCGTAAAAGGTTAGAGAGAAACAACAGACATTTGATACAAAGCATATGGCATGAGTGTGTAAAGATATGACGATGAAGTTTCATTATATAACTTGGCATTGACGACAGCCACCATAAACTTTCTGGTTAGCATTCGGCGCTGTAGGTGACGCCACTGCATGTCCCTGAATAATAATATCAGGGAGTCCCGTTCCACGTCATTTCTATTTTAGACGATGGATGATGACGATAATGATTATTACTGCAATTCAGATCGTCATTTCACTGTGACAGGCCACAAATAATGCTGAGAGGTAGGCGTACACACAAACACATAAATATACCGGCAGTTTCCACCCTCACCACATTCTTCGTTAGATGACGCTGTGGTTGTAAATGTATGTCAATCGTTGCAATGTTGCTATGCACAAACATAGGATATACACATACAATCAAATCTCTACTTTCCTTGATCTCTTGTCTATCTTTGTCTGTCCGAATCCATCTATTCACCTCTCTCTCAATATATATATATATATATATATATATATATATATATATATATATTTGGTTGGATTAATGTGAGTTTGTGACCCTGGGTTTCACGCTTTTGCGATCGTCAGCATGAAACCCAGGGTCACAAACTCGCATCAATCCAATCAAATATGTTAGCTTTATCTCTGATATTGATAAGTACCGCGAATATAATATATAAATAATAATATATATAATATATTACACACACACACACACACACATATATATATATATATATATAATATATTACACACACACACACACATATATATATATATATATATAATATATTACACACACACACACATATATATATAATATATTACACACACACACACACATATATATATAATATATTACACACACACACATATATATAATATATTACACACACACACACACATATATATATATATATTACACACACACACACACATATATATATATATAATATATTACACACACACACACATATATATATAATATATTACACACACACACACACATATATATAATATATTACACACACACACACATATATATATATAATATATTACACACACACACACATATATATATATAATATATTACACACACACACATATATATATATATAATATATTACACACACACACACACACATATATATATATATATATTACACACACACACACATATATATATATATATTACACACACACATATATATATATATATTACACACACACACACATATATATATATAATATATTACACACACACACACACACACATATATATATAATATATTACACACACACACACACACACATATATATATATATAATATATTACACACACACACACACATATATATATATATAATATATTACACACACACACATATATATATATATAATATATTACACACACACACACACATATATATATATAATATATTACACACACACACACACATATATATATAATATATTACACACACACACACACACATATATATATATAATATATTACACACACACACACACACACATATATATATATATATATATATATATATATATATATATATATATATATATATATATATATATATATATATATACACACATTTTTCACACACACACACATTTTATATATATATATATATATATATATATAGTACAGGTAATAAATCCGTTGGTATATAATCCAAGTGGATCCTAGTAATATCAAATATTAAAACTGATTCACAAAAAGAGCTCAATGTATTTATTATAACAGAACATATAAATCAAATGACAAAATCCAAAATTACCTCATATGGTAGGGGCTATAGATTTATTTTAAATAACGAAAAGTATGTTAGTCTTATTCAACCCCCGTGTACAGACTGTTCATATCGGAATTAGAAATTTAAATTTAACTTTGACAGCAGTCGAAAAATTGATATTGCAGCCCAAGCAAGGTAATAAAGCCACTAAGACGCAAGGTATTACTGAGAGTGAAAGAAAACAAGAAGACACTAATGAGGAGATAGGACAATAAAAGAACAGATTTCAGGGAGAAAGAAGATGGCGACTGATGTTGAATTTAAATTTTAGAAGATCATAAGTGACAGAGAAGCAAGAAACCAGAATAGAATTCCAAAAGGAAAGAAAAGAAACGATTAGAATAGAACTTATAGTAACATCAAACTATTTCAACTAGTTGCCAATCTAGGTTTAAAGTCATGCAGTAAAAGTACCAAGGGAGAAAGTTCTTTGGAACGATTATCATGAAAATATTTATAGAAAAGACACATCATGGCAGTGTGAAAGTGAGTGAAGTTGAGATACCATGTCAGCACCTATAACATTACAGACTCTTCTTTGGATTCTGTGAAGAATCTTGAGATATGTAGTAGGCGCCGCAGACCAGATATGATAGCAACATTCAATGCACGGACGAATGCTAGGTTTATAAAGTGAGAAAAATTGTCTGGCATGACACAGTGAACCAACTTTCCTGGCAGCAGACCGAGAAATTGATTCAGTATAATCATTCCACTTCATGTCAGTGGAAAACCTGAGACTGAATCAGTGCAACAAATTGCTCACCTGGAGGTTAGCATCAGCCATGCTGACAGAAGGTAAATGTGGTTCTCTAAGATGGCTAAAAGACAGCAGTTTCGGTATGGGGGCATTAAAATTTATAAGTTATTTCTTGCCCCCAGTTAACAACTGATTGAATGTCATTTTCAAGATCAGTTACCAGTTTTACTTTATTGACTAATCAGACTTACTTATTATTAACACAGGAGTAAATAGGTGTGTCATCAGCATAAATAACAAGTATTAAAACTGTAATGTTGTTTTATCATTATTATTATTATTGGAGATGCAATCCACCCAAAAAGACACAAGAATTCAGTAATATTGTTTTTATATCAAGGGGATTTGGGAGGTAACATGTTATTGGTATATTGCCGTAATTCCCCATGTATAATACCCACTTTTTTCTAATAAAAATAGTAAGCAAAATTAGGGGTCCGTATTATGCACAGCTACAAAAAAATCTTCAAAAAATTGCCGTTTCATAGGTCGATTTCAGTTGTGAAATGACTACTCACCACAAACATACGACGATTGTAACCCCATAAGGATGTCAAATACAATCATATGTACCTAACAATACTTACAAATGTAAAATAAAATAAAAATTATCATAAAACTAAATTAGAATAATATTATTCTATGTTTAAAACCATTTTTCTTAATAAGAGTAGGAAATGCTGGCCATAATGAAATTGGAGAGGTACAATTTATAGGGTTTGATTACCAAACAAGGGGTGTGTATTATGTGTAAGTAGAAGCCTTTTCCCATACATTCAGCAAATTTTAGGGGTGCATATTATGGATGAAGGCGTATTATACATGGGGAATTATGGTAATTAGGTTAGATGTTTTGAACTTTTTTACAGTAAATGATAAATTACAAGGTATTTGTTTGGACCATTAATTAATATGTACTGGCAAATTATATTTTTATGGCTCTTTCATCTTGTGTATAGTTAGGGTGCACTTGTGTCTTATAGTAAGAAAATGAGTAACTACCGACACCGAGGTTTGAGCATGACACTCTGGACTTATGAATATGAATATTGCGGTGATTATTGATTGACTATTTAGTGGAACTATCCAGTCGAATTAGTGTGAATTATTGTGTATTGATGATTTGGGTTTTGATTTAGGATTTACCAGACGTTAAGCCAAGCCATGCTACTAACAAGGTATTTACTAAAATGGTTAATTATCTTTGGTTGACTTTTACTTCTTTGTTCTTGTTAAGTATTTAGTTGCGGTCAAAATTAAATACTGTTTTATTTTAATATTAAAATCTTGAATTATACTTAATCATTAATGGGCAATGTTTTTGTTATGTGTAAGTTTGATGTCGGCTTATCTTAGTTCTTTGGTTAAGAGCAGAATTCTTTTTCTGTGATTGAATCTTCTTTTTTTTAGCTTTGGCTTTAAGTGAGGTTTGTAATCCAAAGTTAGCTCTGATGTGCTTGTTGTTGTATAGTAAGATTTTCTTTTTTGTATAGACTTTCAATTTCTTTTTTGTTTATGACGCTTTCAAAATTGAAGTACAGATGACAGTTTGTTCCCAGTTTGATAAATTGGAGTGATTGATCAAGTTGTCTGAGGAGCCTGGAAGATATTTTTTCCTTTCTATCAATTGTCCAGCTTTTTCTCTATAATTATTTGATAAATCAAACATCTCTATTATTTTAAACAAGACTGATTACAATGCTAACCGAGGACACACACACACACTATATATATATATATATATATATATATATATATATATATATAGATAGATAGATAGATAGATAGATAGATATCATGTTCATTTCTATTTCATTCTACCCCCCCCCCAATCTTTACCACACACTAGTTATCTCCCTTTTTTATTTGGAACCCTATTGGGAGTGCTGATGCAGTCATTATTTTGTATCCACAGCCTGTAAGTGGAGGAATTTAAAAAGTGGTGAATCCTTTCCATTTGAAATATTGGTGCTATACAGTCTTTCTAGCCTATAGAAAAATATTGGTTAAGTTGTAAAAGCTGCAAGGCTAATGTATCCTTCAATGGATGAATTCCACTAAAAAATATGACAACTGGGGATTCTGTCAGAAGACTGATAGCCAAATCACTTTCTGATTACCTTGAGCCAAACTTACTACTATACATACGGTACAGTACAGTGATTTTAAACTGGTTTCATAAATTCCCTCAAAATTTAAAAAAAATGTGTTCTTGTATTAAAGTAAGCAATTAAATATTTTTCTATTTTAATTTGAAACATTAAAATGTTTGAAAATTGCCTAAAATATTGATTTTAATTTAATAAAAAAAAAACAAAAGAAAAGCCAAAAGCTGTTTTTTTTTGTTTTGTTTTTTAAACACAAAATTAATGTTTAGTGGTGTTAAAAACACATGCATGGTAGCATGAGAGAACAAACAAAACAAGTATCAATGAAACAAAAGGAAAAGAAGACAAGAACTATAAACATATGTATTGCCGATACAGAGGAAGTGAGCAGAATATCTCTTTGTGGGCAAGGAAAGCAATTTGGAAGAAAGATAAAGTTTGTAAGACCTGGAGTTGATACACTTGTCAGATCAGTTCGGTTGTCCGAAGTCATGGGTGGTGACACTGAGAGCTTGTCAGGCGTCAGCAGCTGGCCTGTTCACAGTGATTCTGTCTCAGTCATAGCTCCTAGGTTCATCTTTTTTTTTTCTTGCTTTTTCTTTGGCAGCAATGTTCACGATTTGCTTCTTTTATGGTGTATGTCTTTTAATTTGATTTGTTCTGTGAGCCAGATGTGATGCTTGGAGACCCTGTGCAGAGGACAACTTTTCTATTTTGGGTTTTGCTCTCTGAGCATTCACATTCAGCTGATATGCAGAGTGAATCAGAAAGAGATCTAATTTGAAGCAGAGCATAACACCAACCTAGAGATTGAAAGTTTTATTAATGAAAATCAGCCTCACAACAGGAAATACACTCTCTTTTCAATCTGGGGAATAACTTCAAGCCAAGCATGCTCTACTATTAAACCAGTACATCAAAGCAAGGTTCAATTACCCTATTTAAAATTGTTAAAGTGGCACATTTTCTTTTACAAGACTTTCAATCTCTAAGCCAGTAGCCATTTATTTGACTGTTTTAAAAAAAATGCACTAAATATAAAGTTTATAATAACAATTGCAGATTAAGAGTCCATTAATTACTATATATATATATATATATATATATATATATATATATATATATATATATATATATAATGGCTTGCCATTTGTATCCAAGGATACCTGTCAACTAAGGCAGCTAGCCAATCCCTGTTGCAGATGCCTTCTCAGGCACATTTGTGTTTGTTCAACACCCACAGAGTTAACCTGTGGTTTATACTGCAACATGCTAAGCAGACCTTACTTACAGTTTCTGGGAGAGAGCGCATTATCAACAGAATGAACAATGCCAGCATGCACAAACCCTCAGTGACGATGACTAGTGACTTTGTGCTAGCACAACCACCAATGGCTGCCAAAGAGTTACGTCTACCCAATTTCACTTACAAGGCTTTGGTCAACCCATGGTATGATATACATGTTGTGTACTACTTCGTTTTTATTCTTCCAAAAGTCTGTTGAATAATTAAACAAAGACATCTCTTAATTAACAATCTTGTTTAATTAAAGAAACAACAAAAAATCAAATAAGGAGAAAATCCTAAATTAATTTTTATTATTTTGCTTAAATTGTTTTTTTTTTCTTATAAATTTTGGCAATGTTTATGATTTATGAGCAATTGTCTTCATCTTTGTTAGTAACATAACGTTTTTGCGGATATAGTCTTTGGCCTTCTTCCCATGTACATTGTGAATCTTAAGAAATTGCTTAACAAAAATATCATAGAATTGAGTGTTAGGTTCTGTGTTCAACAGGAGAGAATGAAAGAATTTAATTTCTTATTGTCAGGAATCTAATCCAAGATTGGACAGTGAGGTTCTTGTGAAGGAGATGAAAAAGAGAAATACGTAGGAAATAACCGATCATAAAATACTTCATGTCCAAATTTCCCAAAGTAATCTAAGATTTTTTACACTATTTACATCCAGGCTATTGTCGTCATCTTTTATTCATCACAATGTTTTGGCCAATTGTGCCCTATCATCAGGTGTATATATCGATTTGGGTAACGTAAAGAAAATTCCAAACTAAACCCTTTATTTAATCTACAGGGGTAGACTGTTCTCGTTCCACTGGGATATCTCATCCACTTCTTGTTTTTTAATACTGCCAAGTTACTGTTTGCCCTGTTTCCACTGAGTGAAAGTACACACTGCCCAGCCCAGGGATTGAACTCACAATTAGGCTATTGTGGAGGCTTTAACTTTACAATGGGTGAGATATAGTGATAACAAATATGAGGAGAATAGACCAAATGTAGATAGTGCAAATAATGATAACCCCTCATCCCAGAAAGTAATCTAAAATCTTTATACTTGCAGATTCCTTTGTGGTCTAGCATATGTGCTGATTCCTTAAGTTTACGAATTTTCCAATGGTGTTCTTTGTCTATGATCTCAACCTGATCCCACAGAGGGCGGTGATCTCTCTTTTCTCTCCATTTGCCACAGAAATCTCCTGAGCCAACCAAGCATAGAAATGAATACAATATGGAAACCAGTAATAAGGAGTGCCAGAGAAAAGCAATAATAACAACAAAAATTACAATATGAGCTCTGGTAAAAACATGTAATGATAACAGCAAAAATGTTGTGTGATATAGTCCAAATAATGTAAATAGTGTACATAATATCTCATCTCAGAAATATGGACAGATACTAAGATTTTTATTGCTAATAATATTTTTTTTCAAAAAATGTATTGCTGGTAATATATTTTCCTTCAAAAATTTATTGTTGGTAACATTTTTACAAAAATTTATTGCTGGTATTAAAACCTATTTTCACATGTTTTGACCCCAGTTTGGGGGTTAACTAATTGCCCATAGCTGGGACCTTAACAGGTGTTACCACACTGGGTCAAGGTAGACCTGGGAACAACAGCAATTAAGAGGTGGTTCCATGTTCCTCAAAACCTCTTGATCAGAGGCATTGCTGTTGGATGTAATTTATTGTTTTACCCAGGACAGTGGGGTGTTAGTTCAGTGCACAAGATGGACTACTTTATAGTATTAAAGAGCACCAACTGCTCTAATATTTATTCACATCTGGAAGGGAGAAGTGAGTCCATGCCTTTCCCAAGGTGCAAAATGAATGCAAACTATTCCAACTGGAGTCTGAACTGAAGTTACTAATTCTGTTCTTAATGCCATTAATCATTTTGTCACTCACACCTCCACAGATAATATCAGATAATGTTGATTACCATATTTTCAGTGTATAAGACAACTTTTACCACAAAATTTGATGTCAAAATCTGCTTACACTGAAAGTATGAGTAATATATATATTTTAAAGCAATAAAAACAAAAAGTTAATAAACAAAGAGGAGTAATAAAAATATTATGGTAAAGTGATAATATTAAAATACAATCTGATTAACAAAGACAGCTAAACCAGTTTATTGGGCCTACAGAAGATAGAAAATGTGCGCAGCAAGTAAAAATGAACACCAAAGACCAAATTTTATATAAAAAATATAACCCTTACAGGCTAATTACCATTAAGCCTACCAACCACTACTTACAGAGAGATGGCTGGCAGGACTTAATGTAAACAGATTCTAACACCTTCAAATAAAATTCTGAATTAACTTTCCTCAGTACTAATAACATGTGTTGATTATAAGACTGGGCACATTGCTGTTTATTTTTAACAAATGTTCAGTTATCATTTAACCATTTGTATTCACACACACACACACACAAGTGCAAATTGCCCACCTTGTCCTTGTAAATATTTGCTGGTACATGCTCACTGATCCTTGCTTTCAACCTTTGACCGATTCTACCTATACAGTCAGCATCAGACTAACATTCTAATTACCAAACTGATATGTTGGGGAGGTAGAACAGCCTTCCAGGTCATCTCAACATTGGTTAGGCAACAAAGACAATGCATAAATTGGCAGACAGCAGCTTTTCATACACATATACACACACACACACTTAGCAGACCTTGTACTCACATCCCCAATCCATGATATATGCAAATAGACATTTATATTTCTGCATTGCCTCTTTATATTAATACTAGCAGCCATAACCAGCTGGTCGATCTGAAAAAACATTCAATTAGAATGGAGCAAAAACAGCATCATGTTTAGATGTAACAGAGTCTATCTTCAATTACTTTAAAATACTTTCATTAAAATCATTTTGAATTAATGCAGTTACCGATATAACAGAAGTAGTCAATATTTATTTAATTGAAGTTAGCTGAGGACATGAAGGGGTAAAACAGACAAAATAAAGACCCATTTCAGACCACAATTATTTGGGAGTTTTAAAATTCAATTTGACAGTGTGCTACCAGGGATATAAAAGAGGATACATTTATAAAGCAATTGTTAAGTTTCACAGGAAATTGGTTGAAAGATCAACGAAAAATAAGAAAGAAACCAATAAAAAACCGACATTTTTCGCTATTTACATGGGTCTGCATAATATGGGTGGACGCAATTATCAAGTTAAATGACTGTTAAACAACCAACTTATTGTTGGCTACAATTGAGTGAAGTTTGTATTAGATTGCTTGAAAATTGAGGGAGTTTATACTTTAAAATTTGTGTTGACATCTATTTGTATTGAAATCCATTTTTCATTTTTCACAGTTTTTTGCTAAACACTGTAATATAGAAATAAAAATGAAATATTGCTGAGCTCGTCATGATGCAAATAACATACATACCAAGTTTGTATTAAATTGGAGGAAAAAAGTTGAATTTATCGATTTTTGATCGGCTTTATCAATTATTGACTTTTAAAAAATTATCAATATTTTACACTAAGAACCTATCTCTTACATTGCACAATGTATGTGCCAAGTCAAAATCAGTTGGATGGATCTCAAATGAAAAGGTATCACACAGACAGACACACCTCCTCTGTTTTATATAAATAGATTATCTTTTACTACTCCACTTTTTTGTTATTAATTTCTCCTCGCCTTTTACCATTATTTACATTATTCAGACTATTGTCCTCATCTTTGTCGCCATATTTATTACAACATTTCGGCCGTTGTACGCTCCGGCCTTCTTCAGGTGGTTGGAATGTTGAACTGAATGTCCTCAAGGACATATCGTACAGTGGATAAAGGCATTAGTTAGATCCAGTGACAGGACTCAAAGAGTGTGAGTTCAATATCCAGTTAAGGCAGTGAAGAACTTTCAGAGGGGAATTAACAGGAGATAACTGATATCCATTAAACATGGCACGTGGAACTAGAACAGTCTACCACAGTGAGCAAAATAAAGGGTTCAGTCTGACATTCCAACCACCTGAAGAAGGCCGGAGCATACAACGGCCGAAACATTGTGATAAATATGGCGACAAAGATGAGGACAATAGTCCGAATAATGTAAATAGTGTACATAATACCTCATCTCAGAAATATAGACAGATACTGAAGGGCCGAAACGTTGTGATAAATATGGCAACAAAGATGAGGACAATAGTCCAAATAATGTAAATAATGTACATAATACCTCATCTCAGAAATATAGACAGGTCTTTTACTATGTCTGATTTTATAGATTTAATAAAATTTTGTACCCCTGCAAAAAAATAAATAATTAAATAGAAATATTATCTTTGATCAAAATATTTGGATCCAATGATGAAATGTCTAATTCCTTTCCA
The DNA here is from genome assembly GCA_964036315.1 of Acanthosepion esculentum. Taxonomy (NCBI): domain Eukaryota; kingdom Metazoa; phylum Mollusca; class Cephalopoda; order Sepiida; family Sepiidae; genus Acanthosepion; species Acanthosepion esculentum. Next base: position 8,864,436 of record OZ038506.1, read on the forward strand.
AATGATCGTGAAAACAATTTAGGTTTTTGTAGGTTTTGAACCAAATTAAATAACAATAAACCTTCTTTTTTTAATGTTAACTTCTTATTATGTTTTCAGCTCTTTTCTGTTCAGAATGATTGATAATCATTTTGTTCAATGAAAATATTTCCAATACAAAGGAAGGTTTTTTTTTTGTTTTTTTTTTTCAAGAATTGCTTTCAAAATAATTGATGCATTTTACATTCCAAAAAATAATTTAGGGAATTTTCTTTGCACTGAAAATTTCATTTACATTTTTTTTTTCCTCAAATAAGATTTTTGGCAACTCCTAGTTTACTCACGCTAGGAATAAAGCATTCTCAGTTTTATGCCCATCTTAATATTAGTGTTACAGGGTGAGGCTAGGTCCAAGTTTTGGTAATAAGACTACCAGATTAATTTACCTGCACAGGTGATATTTTCTAACCATTTTTAAGAAAAAAAAATTGCCAGGGATGATATGCTATCAAATATAATATCTTAAATTCAAATGATTACATTTTACAAACATTATATTGTTTCCGAATATTTATATACCTGACAGACAGTCTAATTTTATTTTTAGATATTAATTCATTAAAAAAATTCAAATGAGGCATCAGCAGCATCCCTCAAATTCTAATTTATTGGATCGATGGTGAGAGTCCATTGTAAAGATGGCAGTTTATTAATTGTAATAATAACAATTTTTTTTTTTTTACAAACAGAAACTAAAATATTTGAAGACTTTGCCAAGTGCCACAAAAAACAAATCTTGAACATGATATGAAAATATGTAAAATTCAACAATTTTAAATTTGGTTAAAATTTGCTGTATGTTTTTAACCCAGTTTTTTTTTTCTTTTTTTTTTTTTCTTAAAGTATTATTTGCCAAATCTTATTGAATATAAAACAGTGTTAATGCGAATCACTGACCTTTGACTTTGATCGAACAAGGTCCAAAAGTCTATACAGTCACATGTGCCACTTGTGTTCTTTTGTAGACGGGAGTTCTATAAGCAGAAGAGAAAGAAGTGGCCACATGTACAAACTGCAGTACAATAGCCATAATTCACAGTCAATTAGGACAATGAATATGTACTGGCTCACAAGTAACAGGGCTAAAAGTACCACCTTCTACTTAGGTTCCTTCCATCTTATGGCCAGTGGTTGGTTGGCCTCTCTCTCTCTCTCTCTCAGGAACAAATTTTTTGTGCTCTATTCTCCACCCACACCCCACCCTGTGTTTATCCAAGCAACAGGCCGCTAAGTTGCCACCTTACTTCATTATGCCATCAATTATCTGACAAAGTAACTGGAACATTTCAGTACGGACAGATAGACCACCTTGGCATACACTTTTCTTTGCCCTCACGGGTTACCGAATACTTATGTTGGTGGAAAAGATCAGAGCTTACTAAGGGTCGGGGATAAAGAAAGGATTTCTCGGAATGTATTTCATACCCTGCAATATTTCGTCTTAGTTGACTCAAGCGAGACTTTGAGTTTTTTTTTATTTTTTTTTTTACTCTAAATCTAATTTAAGAGATTATTAAACATTTTAAATTATACTGTGTATTGTTCGCCATTTTATACCATGTTATAACTGGTGCAAGCTAGAATTTAAAGTTGCAGGAAAGAATTATAAAATCCAATTTGTAAGAGTAGAAAGGGGAAAAATCAATTTGGGCTTATTGGTAGGAAAAAGTCAGATAAAATAAGTAATATTTTTAATCAAATAATTTATTTAATATATCCTAATAAAAGTCAGATTTAATTTATACTAATGAAATAAGGATTATTTTAAATTAATTATTGATAACAGTCTTGAAGTAATTAAATAATTACTATAATTTTATTACTATAAATTGAATCTTACTTGTTTTAAATATATTAAAATATTTCAAATTTATTGTATATCAGTCAGTTATGTGCCATGCGTGATACACGCTTAGGCAATCATGTATCTTTCGATACATATCTGGCGAGGCAGATTTTTTTTTTCCCCGCAGTAGGTTGCAATTTCTTTCTGTGTTAGACCAGTTGCCATCCAAGACTACAGAACCAAGTCTATTTACCCATAGCTGGGGGAAGAAGAAGAGGATTCATACCTTTTCCAAGGGTATTAGTATGTAAGTGAATGTAATGGATTTGACTGGAATTCAAACTCGGCTCTCCAATTCCTCAATCTGAACTGCTATCAATTACTCCACAGTGCGCATCCACTGTATATACTTGAGTATAATGTGAGTTTTCATTGCCAGTTTTTTTATGCAAATAATAGGGAGGAGTCACACTATACAAAGGTAATATTTTTGAAGAAAAAAAAAAAATTTTTTTTAAATTCATTTAAAAATCATGCATTTTCAGTGACCAGTTGCACTATACACAGGTAATGAATAAAAGTATATTATCTAAATATTTGCATCAGATATTTTATGGTAAGTGGTTTTTCTCATCATTTTGGGTTTGCTTTGTAGAAAAAAAATGAAGACTATTAATTTGCTATCGAATGATGACCAATACAACAATATTTGACTACGGTAGGCACATTAGTATTGGTCAGAAGTTGGAACTGCATTATACTCAAAAAAATCAGGTTTTTCACAAAAACATTCAGCAGGCACACTATACATGAAGTTGGTTTATACATATGAGAATATACGGTAAATAGATTTCACTCCTTTAAGCCCACTGCTGACGTTCTGTCATTATGCACAGAATCAGTAAAACTCAATTAATAAATTCCTCATGAAAGAGATGAGCTTAAATAACTGAAAGACATTTGACAAGGTATGGCGTAAGTGGTTGCTACACAAACTCTCCAGTTATGGCATTTCTGGAGTCTTCATAATTATCAGGGTAAGGTCCATGATGGTCATTGTTAATGGTCAGTCTTCTGATGCCCAAGAGATCCAAGCACACATCCTCCAAGACTCTCTCCTCAATGCTACCCTTTTTTCTGCTTTATACTAACGATGTGCCTAAGACCATTCCCAGATCTTTAGTTAATATCTATGCAGACAATGCCACAATTTATAGGTGCACCTTCAGTTTCTTTGGTTTGGTTTCACTTGATTTGGTTTAGTTTGTTTTATGACATATCAAACCCAATGGGTTATTTAATGCCGACAAGATTTTTATTGCTGGTAATATTTTTTTCCAAAAATGTATTGCTTGTAATATTTTTCTTTTTCAAAAATGTATTGATGATAATAATTTTTCAAAAAAAATATTTCTGGTATTAAAACCTATTTTTATACTTTCATAGTGTTTTGACCCCTATTTAACTATTTGCCCATAGCTGGGACCCTGAAAAGTGCTACCACTCCAGGTCAGGGTGGACCTGGGAACACCAGCAATTAAGAGGTGGTTCTATGCTCCTCAAAACCACCTGCTCAGAGGCCTTGCTGTCAGATGTAGTTTATCGTCTTACCCAGGACATGGATGTACTTTATTGTCTTACCTAGGACACGGATGTAGTTTATCATTATACCCAGGACGGAGGTGCACCTTCAAAAATGAAGATGATCAGAGCCTGGCAACTGATCTCTCCTCTGATCTGGCCTGAACAGCTCAAGGCGGGGAGGGGTGAAACTGACTTGTAACATTCAATACCTCCAAAATCAAACCAGTAATGTTTCATCATCCTTAAGGCAGACCCCCAAATTTCCACCAGTTTTGATGAACAGTTGGACTTTTAACAAAGCCATGTGTCCTGAAATATTAATTTATAGTTAAAAACTAATTTTTTTTTTCTGTGTGCTTTAATCAAACAGATAAGAATGGATCGCTAAGTCTGTAGCTTGACACAGACTTGCTTAATTTTGATCTGAGATTTTCACGCTATGTGATTGATGGGAAACATTGGATTTAGTGGAAGTTGTATTGAAAAATATAACTACTTTTTCACAATTAGACTATGGGCATCTACTACTACATTAATGTTTACTGAACAAGAATTCATTAAAAAATGAATTGTTGAAATCAAGTCCTCTTAGTTTATCTGGATGTAAAACAACTTATATATAAACTGGAAAAATCTAATAAAAAATTAAACAGACCAACCTTGTCAGTTTTATATATATATATATACACAGTGTGACCCGGATATAAGAGAGATTTTCTCTGGTCCCAAATTAGAGCCTGTGTTAACCTAAACAAAATAGACCAATCCCGGATATAAGAGAAACCCGGATATAAGAGACTTCTCCGGTCCCGACAACTCTCTTATATCCGGGTTACACTCTATATATATATATATATATATATATATATATATATATATAGCGAGGAGGGAGAGAGAGAGAGCCGAGTTCAAATTCCAGTCGAATCCTTTCACTTACATGCTAATACCCTTGGGAAAGGTATGAATCTTCTTCTTCCCCCAGCTATGGTTAAATAGCAGGACAGATTGGGTTCTGTAGCCTTGGATGGCAACTGGTCTAAGAGAAAGACAACTCTGAATTCAAAACCTGTGGCGGATTGGTTGGGGACCCTGTGGCACATAGTCCACCAAGTGTCTGTATTCAGCCCTTCAAAAAGTGTGGATGGTTCTGCACAAAACCTTTTCCACTATAATCAAATCTCATGGACTAATGTTGGGCTGCTTGATCCTCATATGTCGAATTCGACAGGAGAGTCGAGTATATATATATATATATATATATATATATATATATATATATATATAATTTTTTCCTTTTCTTTCTTTTTTCCTCTCTCTTTTCCTTTTGCCTGGACACATTGAATTCATTTTTTTTAAAAACTTCAGTCTGAAGAGATGAATAATTAAATATATTCATGAAATAAATTATAACCGAAATAGATTTTTAAGGATTGTGTTTACTTATTATTATATTGCTCTGTTACTTACACTGAGCACTGTTTGGATTACTGTCCTCCTTGGAATTATCCCTACCAATTACCAGGTGATATTATTTATCTATATAATTATTTATTTAAATATTATAACATAAATATGTTATAAAATCACTACAAAAATAGCCATTTTGTTTCAACACCTCCGGTGTCTTATCAAGTGATGATGTTGTAACTGTATAAAAAAACACTAGCAGAAACTCTTGCAACCTTAATTTTAACAGTGAGGTACAAAACTAAAGAGAGCACATGAGAATTCATCCTCTCAACTACTTTTCCTTAAAAAACTCAATGCAAAACAGACACTAGTTAACAATGGTTTTCCTAAACACCTCATCGACCACCAGATTAGACTATTTCTTTCCATAATAAATAATAATGATACTGAACACACAGACAAAAATAACATATTTTTGTACAAAAGCCAAATGCACGTCAACTACAAACAAGATGAATCTTCACTTAGCAATATCATAAAGAAACACATTACCCCAGTTGACCCAAACAAAAATATCAAATTAATTATTTATTACAAAAATTTAAAACAGCTAGCCGTATCCTCAAAAATAACAACATGCCTGCAAAATAAAAACTTCTAAGAAGAACGTTATTCACAAGATCAAATGTCCCTTAAGGAACTGTGTTCCTGATCAAACCCAACTCATATATAATTACATCGGTCACACTACTACATACCTATCCAGGTAATTTACGTTACACCTATCGTACCACAGCTCCATTAGAACTAATTTAAACACACACACAAACATACAAGGCTCCATCCGAAACATACTAATAGAAAATACAAGCATAATAACCTCATTCACATGTAAAAAAGAAGATTAAAAATGATGGAAGACTTAACAGTAAAAAAGAAAAAGCCAGCACTCAATAATATTAACTATGAACACAGCCACAATGTGCTGACTGTGTTTGGAAAATAAAACATTCCTATCTATAACTCTATATACATACACACAATCCATATATGCAGTTTATACATATATATATATATATATATATATATATATATATATATTTTAAATCATTTCACCCCAAGCAAAGCAATAAAGCCACTAAGATACAAAAGGTTCCTTGCATCTTAATGGCTTTATTGCTAATTGCAAATAAGAAGCCAGAAGAAAGTTCCACAAGTGAGAAGTAGGATAGAAGAAACTGTTAGCATAGAACTTATGGTTGCATCTAGTTGCCATTTCGACTGTTTTGCCACCAATCTAGTACTGCACTCAAATTCATAAAGTCTAGGTACTATAGAAGAAAGTTTATAACAATTAACCTGAAAGTATTTATAAAAAAGACACAGGAAAGCCACATTATGGGAATTTGGCTAAAGCTGAGATGTCAGATCAGGATCAATAACATTTCAGATTATTCTTTGGATTTTATCAAGGATCTATAAATACAGGATTCAGTGGGTAAATTGTTGCCATTTTATATTTTTAATTTCACACATATGTGTTGTTTGTTTTTGTCGACTGCACAGTATAGTAGGGTCAACAGGGCACCGTCTGTGAGAAAAAGAGCACCATGATACAATTCACCCTGCCAGAAATTGGTAACAGCATGCTGTACTGCTTGGCATTCATGCCAGAAGCTCTAATACAAACATTTCAGGCTGTGTTTGGGCATCAATCTGAAGACAGTGCAGAGGATTCGGAAAGAGTTGGATGAGTCTAATGGTGATTATGAAGATACGGTGGCTCGGAAAACTCACTCTGATCATTCTGATAAAAAAAGAACCCCAAAATTTATTGAGATCCAGGACATGATTGACAATGATCCTTCCAAGTGTCCAAGTTTCTTATCAGGCAAGTAATGCATGAAGACATTCGGTATTTCTCATAAAAGATGAGAAATGGCGAATTCTCATCCCAAACCTTGAAGGACAAGAGGAAAGACCACACTATGAAGCTTTTGAACAAACTCAAGAATCTCCTTCAACCAAACATGCTTTGTTTTTTTCTCAGATGAGAAAATTTCTGCCAGGATAAGATGGTGTACACACAGAACAGCCGTTGGCTTGCTGTGTCCCCAAAAGATGTACTGAGTGAGATGAAAACCAAATATTCAATCAACATTATGGTGTTTGGAGTGATTACTAGTGATGGCAAAGTTATGCTACCATTCATCTTCCCACAGGGCTTCAGACTCATAACAGAGGCCTACATCAAGTGCCTTGAGAAGGTAGTGTTGCCCTGGGTCAAGAGGGTGGCTGCTGGTAGATTTTATGTCTGGCAACAGGACTCTGCACCATGCCACACAAGCAGGAGAACCCATCATAGCTGTCAGACAATTTCTGTGATCACATCACCCCTTACATCTGACCACCTAACTCCCCAGCCTGCAACCCTCGTTGACTATTATGTGTGGGTCCCAGTTAAGTGAGAAACCAACAAAACTTCTTGTAACATCAAAATGAACTGAAGGCAAAGATTATGGTAGCATTCACCAACTTAAACAACGAGATCATCGAGAAGAGTTGCAAGAAATTCCAAAGTCATCTGGATGCCATGTTTAAAGCATATGGCAATTTTATTGAATAAATCTACTCTTTAGTATTTCAAGATATTTTTATGTCATTTTGGTAAATATATCTGTTAAAATGAGATGTCCGTGTTATTTTCATTTTTGCATAATTCAGATGATAATTTATCCATTGCCCCCTATATGGAGGCCAAGGTTGAAGCCAATGGCGATTTTATTAAATAAATTTACTCTTTAGTATTTCAAGATATTTTTATGTCATTTTGGTAAATATATCTGTTAAAATGAGATGTCAGTGTTATTTCATTTTTCATAATTCAATAATTTACTCTTTAGTATTTCAAGATATTTTTATGTCATTTTTGGTAATTTTCATTTTTGCATAATTCAGATGATAATTTATCCAGTGCACCCTATATGGAGGCCAAGGTTGAAGCCAATGGCGATTTTATTAAATAAATTTACTCTTTAGTATTTCAAGATATTTTTATGTCATTTTGGTAAATATATCTGTTAAAATGAGATGTCAGTGTTATTTTCATTTTTGCATAATTCAGATGATAATTTATCCAGTGCACCCTATATGGAGGCCAAGGTTGAAGCCAATGGCGATTTTATTAAATAAATTTACTCTTTAGTATTTCAAGATATTTTTATGTCATTTTGGTAAATATATCTGTTAAAATGAGATGTCAGTGTTATTTTCATTTTTGCATAATTCAGATGATAATTTATCCAGTGCACCCTATATGGAGGCCAAGGTTGAAGCCAATGGCGATTTTATTAAATAAATTTACTCTTTAGTATTTCAAGATATTTTTATGTCATTTTGGTAAATATATCTGTTAAAATGAGATGTCAGTGTTATTTTCATTTTTGCATAATTCAGATGATAATTTATCCAGTGCACCCTATATGGAGGCCAAGGTTGAAGCCAATGGCGATTTTATTAAATAAATTTACTCTTTAGTATTTCAAGATATTTTTATGTCATTTTGGTAAATATATCTGTTAAAATGAGATGTCAGTGTTATTTTCATTTTTGCATAATTCAGATGATAATTTATCCAGTGCACCCTATATGGAGGCCAAGGTTGAAGCCAATGGCGATTTTATTAAATAAATTTACTCTTTAGTATTTCAAGATATTTTTATGTCATTTTGGTAAATATATCTGTTAAAATGAGATGTCAGTGTTATTTTCATTTTTGCATAATTCAGATGATAATTTATCCAGTGCACCCTATATGGAGGCCAAG
>OZ038506.1:8873280-8925780 GCA_964036315.1 Acanthosepion esculentum
AATTTATCCAGTGCACCCTATATGGAGGCCAAGGTTGAAGCCAATGGCGATTTTATTAAATAAATTTACTCTTTAGTATTTCAAGATATTTTTATGTCATTTTGGTAAATATATCTGTTAAAATGAGATGTCAGTGTTATTTTCATTTTTGCATAATTCAGATGATAATTTATCCATTGCACCCTATATGGAGGCCAAGGTTGAAGCCAATGGCGATTTTATTAAATAAATTTACTCTTTAGTATTTCAAGATATTTTTATGTCATTTTGGTAAATATATCTGTTAAAATGAGATGTCAGTGTTATTTTCATTTTTGCATAATTCAGATGATAATTTATCCAGTGCACCCTATATGGAGGCCAAGGTTGAAGCCAATGGCGATTTTATTAAATAAATTTACTCTTTAGTATTTCAAGATATTTTTATGTCATTTTGGTAAATATATCTGTTAAAATGAGATGTCAGTGTTATTTTCATTTTTGCATAATTCAGATGATAATTTATCCATTGCACCCTATATGGAGGCCAAGGTTGAAGCCAATGGCGATTTTATTAAATAAATTTACTCTTTAGTATTTCAAGATATTTTTATGTCATTTTGGTAAATATATCTGTTAAAATGAGATGTCAGTGTTATTTTCATTTTTGCATAATTCAGATGATAATTTATCCAGTGCACCCTATATGGAGGCCAAGGTTGAAGCCAATGGCGATTTTATTAAATAAATTTACTCTTTAGTATTTCAAGATATTTTTATGTCATTTTGGTAAATATATCTGTTAAAATGAGATGTCAGTGTTATTTTCATTTTTGCATAATTCAGATGATAATTTATCCATTGCACCCTATATGGAGGCCAAGGTTGAAGCCAATGGCGATTTTATTAAATAAATTTACTCTTTAGTATTTCAAGATATTTTTATGTCATTTTGGTAAATATATCTGTTAAAATGAGATGTCAGTGTTATTTTCATTTTTGCATAATTCAGATGATAATTTATCCAGTGCACCCTATATGGAGGCCAAGGTTGAAGCCAATGGCGATTTTATTAAATAAATTTACTCTTTAGTATTTCAAGATATTTTTATGTCATTTTGGTAAATATATCTGTTAAAATGAGATGTCAGTGTTATTTTCATTTTTGCATAATTCAGATGATAATTTATCCAGTGCACCCTATATGGAGGCCAAGGTTGAAGCCAATGGCGATTTTATTAAATAAATTTACTCTTTAGTATTTCAAGATATTTTTATGTCATTTTGGTAAATATATCTGTTAAAATGAGATGTCAGTGTTATTTTCATTTTTGCATAATTCAGATGATAATTTATCCAGTGCACCCTATATGGAGGCCAAGGTTGAAGCCAATGGCGATTTTATTAAATAAATTTACTCTTTAGTATTTCAAGATATTTTTATGTCATTTTGGTAAATATATCTGTTAAAATGAGATGTCAGTGTTATTTTCATTTTTGCATAATTCAGATGATAATTTATCCAGTGCACCCTATATGGAGGCCAAGGTTGAAGCCAATGGCGATTTTATTAAATAAATTTACTCTTTAGTATTTCAAGATATTTTTATGTCATTTTGGTAAATATATCTGTTAAAATGAGATGTCAGTGTTATTTTCATTTTTGCATAATTCAGATGATAATTTATCCATTGCACCCTATATGGAGGCCAAGGTTGAAGCCAATGGCGATTTTATTAAATAAATTTACTCTTTAGTATTTCAAGATATTTTTATGTCATTTTGGTAAATATATCTGTTAAAATGAGATGTCAGTGTTATTTTCATTTTTGCATAATTCAGATGATAATTTATCCATTGCACCCTATATGGAGGCCAAGGTTGAAGCCAATGGCGATTTTATTAAATAAATTTACTCTTTAGTATTTCAAGATATTTTTATGTCATTTTGGTAAATATATCTGTTAAAATGAGATGTCAGTGTTATTTTCATTTTTGCATAATTCAGATGATAATTTATCCATTGCACCCTATATGGAGGCCAAGGTTGAAGCCAATGGCGATTTTATTAAATAAATTTACTCTTTAGTATTTCAAGATATTTTTATGTCATTTTGGTAAATATATCTGTTAAAATGAGATGTCAGTGTTATTTTCATTTTTGCATAATTCAGATGATAATTTATCCAGTGCACCCTATATGGAGGCCAAGGTTGAAGCCAATGGCGATTTTATTAAATAAATTTACTCTTTAGTATTTCAAGATATTTTTATGTCATTTTGGTAAATATATCTGTTAAAATGAGATGTCAGTGTTATTTTCATTTTTGCATAATTCAGATGATAATTTATCCATTGCACCCTATATGGAGGCCAAGGTTGAAGCCAATGGCGATTTTATTAAATAAATTTACTCTTTAGTATTTCAAGATATTTTTATGTCATTTTGGTAAATATATCTGTTAAAATGAGATGTCAGTGTTATTTTCATTTTTGCATAATTCAGATGATAATTTATCCAGTGCACCCTATATGGAGGCCAAGGTTGAAGCCAATGGCGATTTTATTAAATAAATTTACTCTTTAGTATTTCAAGATATTTTTATGTCATTTTGGTAAATATATCTGTTAAAATGAGATGTCAGTGTTATTTTCATTTTTGCATAATTCAGATGATAATTTATCCAGTGCACCCTATATGGAGGCCAAGGTTGAAGCCAATGGCGATTTTATTAAATAAATTTACTCTTTAGTATTTCAAGATATTTTTATGTCATTTTGGTAAATATATCTGTTAAAATGAGATGTCAGTGTTATTTTCATTTTTGCATAATTCAGATGATAATTTATCCAGTGCACCCTATATGGAGGCCAAGGTTGAAGCCAATGGCGATTTTATTAAATAAATTTACTCTTTAGTATTTCAAGATATTTTTATGTCATTTTGGTAAATATATCTGTTAAAATGAGATGTCAGTGTTATTTTCATTTTTGCATAATTCAGATGATAATTTATCCATTGCACCCTATATGGAGGCCAAGGTTGAAGCCAATGGCGATTTTATTAAATAAATTTACTCTTTAGTATTTCAAGATATTTTTATGTCATTTTGGTAAATATATCTGTTAAAATGAGATGTCAGTGTTATTTTCATTTTTGCATAATTCAGATGATAATTTATCCAGTGCACCCTATATGGAGGCCAAGGTTGAAGCCAATGGCGATTTTATTAAATAAATTTACTCTTTAGTATTTCAAGATATTTTTATGTCATTTTGGTAAATATATCTGTTAAAATGAGATGTCAGTGTTATTTTCATTTTTGCATAATTCAGATGATAATTTATCCAGTGCACCCTATATGGAGGCCAAGGTTGAAGCCAATGGCGATTTTATTAAATAAATTTACTCTTTAGTATTTCAAGATATTTTTATGTCATTTTGGTAAATATATCTGTTAAAATGAGATGTCAGTGTTATTTTCATTTTTGCATAATTCAGATGATAATTTATCCAGTGCACCCTATATGGAGGCCAAGGTTGAAGCCAATGGCGATTTTATTAAATAAATTTACTCTTTAGTATTTCAAGATATTTTTATGTCATTTTGGTAAATATATCTGTTAAAATGAGATGTCAGTGTTATTTTCATTTTTGCATAATTCAGATGATAATTTATCCAGTGCACCCTATATGGAGGCCAAGGTTGAAGCCAATGGCGATTTTATTAAATAAATTTACTCTTTAGTATTTCAAGATATTTTTATGTCATTTTGGTAAATATATCTGTTAAAATGAGATGTCAGTGTTATTTTCATTTTTGCATAATTCAGATGATAATTTATCCAGTGCACCCTATATGGAGGCCAAGGTTGAAGCCAATGGCGATTTTATTAAATAAATTTACTCTTTAGTATTTCAAGATATTTTTATGTCATTTTGGTAAATATATCTGTTAAAATGAGATGTCAGTGTTATTTTCATTTTTGCATAATTCAGATGATAATTTATCCAGTGCACCCTATATGGAGGCCAAGGTTGAAGCCAATGGCGATTTTATTAAATAAATTTACTCTTTAGTATTTCAAGATATTTTTATGTCATTTTGGTAAATATATCTGTTAAAATGAGATGTCAGTGTTATTTTCATTTTTGCATAATTCAGATGATAATTTATCCAGTGCACCCTATATGGAGGCCAAGGTTGAAGCCAATGGCGATTTTATTAAATAAATTTACTCTTTAGTATTTCAAGATATTTTTATGTCATTTTGGTAAATATATCTGTTAAAATGAGATGTCAGTGTTATTTTCATTTTTGCATAATTCAGATGATAATTTATCCAGTGCACCCTATATGGAGGCCAAGGTTGAAGCCAATGGCGATTTTATTAAATAAATTTACTCTTTAGTATTTCAAGATATTTTTATGTCATTTTGGTAAATATATCTGTTAAAATGAGATGTCAGTGTTATTTTCATTTTTGCATAATTCAGATGATAATTTATCCAGTGCACCCTATATGGAGGCCAAGGTTGAAGCCAATGGCGATTTTATTAAATAAATTTACTCTTTAGTATTTCAAGATATTTTTATGTCATTTTGGTAAATATATCTGTTAAAATGAGATGTCCGTGTTATTTTCATTTTTGCATAATTCAGATGATAATTTATCCAGTGCACCCTATATGGAGGCCAAGGTTGAAGCCAATGGCGATTTTATTAAATAAATTTACTCTTTAGTATTTCAAGATATTTTTATGTCATTTTGGTAAATATATCTGTTAAAATGAGATGTCAGTGTTATTTTCATTTTTGCATAATTCAGATGATAATTTATCCAGTGCACCCTATATGGAGGCCAAGGTTGAAGCCAATGGCGATTTTATTAAATAAATTTACTCTTTAGTATTTCAAGATATTTTTATGTCATTTTGGTAAATATATCTGTTAAAATGAGATGTCAGTGTTATTTTCATTTTTGCATAATTCAGATGATAATTTATCCAGTGCACCCTATATGGAGGCCAAGGTTGAAGCCAATGGCGATTTTATTAAATAAATTTACTCTTTAGTATTTCAAGATATTTTTATGTCATTTTGGTAAATATATCTGTTAAAATGAGATGTCAGTGTTATTTTCATTTTTGCATAATTCAGATGATAATTTATCCAGTGCACCCTATATGGAGGCCAAGGTTGAAGCCAATGGCGATTTTATTAAATAAATTTACTCTTTAGTATTTCAAGATATTTTTATGTCATTTTGGTAAATATATCTGTTAAAATGAGATGTCAGTGTTATTTTCATTTTTGCATAATTCAGATGATAATTTATCCAGTGCACCCTATATGGAGGCCAAGGTTGAAGCCAATGGCGATTTTATTAAATAAATTTACTCTTTAGTATTTCAAGATATTTTTATGTCATTTTGGTAAATATATCTGTTAAAATGAGATGTCAGTGTTATTTTCATTTTTGCATAATTCAGATGATAATTTATCCAGTGCACCCTATATGGAGGCCAAGGTTGAAGCCAATGGCGATTTTATTAAATAAATTTACTCTTTAGTATTTCAAGATATTTTTATGTCATTTTGGTAAATATATCTGTTAAAATGAGATGTCAGTGTTATTTTCATTTTTGCATAATTCAGATGATAATTTATCCAGTGCACCCTATATGGAGGCCAAGGTTGAAGCCAATGGCGATTTTATTAAATAAATTTACTCTTTAGTATTTCAAGATATTTTTATGTCATTTTGGTAAATATATCTGTTAAAATGAGATGTCAGTGTTATTTTCATTTTTGCATAATTCAGATGATAATTTATCCAGTGCACCCTATATATATGTAAATATTGTCCTTGTTATATGGTTGAAAGACCTGAAAAATGAATCAAGGAGGTGACAAGCTTATTGACTTATTTCCGACAACAGCTCAAGAAGGATTCTCAAATTTAAATGACCATATCCTGTGAAAACATCAAAATTGCTCCAGCGTGTCTCTATAGAACCCCTTAGTGTTTTGGTATGACATAGAAGATAGAGGTTCATCGACCGCACTTCAACGCAAGACCTGAATGACTGCAATGTGCCACTGAGCTAGGCCCCTGAAGGAAAAAAAAAAGGAGGAGAAATCCAAGACCATAGCAAAGGATTATGGAGAAGAAGATGGAAGCAATGGGCTGGCAATCCTGGGATATGGTGTGTGCAGTAGCTGCAGACAAGGCAGAGTGGAAACATTCTATAAAGGACTCCTTATATGCCATGAAGCATCAGGCAGATATGTTTTCAAAACAGACTGACATTAAAAAACAAGTTTTTTTCTTTCTGTTATGGGATTAATAACACTTTCAAAAATTTATATCAAAGCAAACATCAATGTTGCCAAATTCTGAATTTCTTTTCTTTTTTTTTTCAACAATATGCTTTTCTCTTTCAAATGTAAAAATAAACTTAATTGCAGACTTGTACATTGAGAGAAGTAGATGTGTAGAAATTAATAATTATTTTTCCTCATTTTGTTGCAATATTTCAAAACTGTTACTCAGTGTTGGTTTGGCTTGAGGTTAAAAATGGTTTCCTATTCAGCAAGCACTATCAATTGAAATAGAGTCCATTACGAAAAAAAATGGAACTTCTGTCATTGACAATAAGTAAATGTATGTATGCAAAGTGAAAGACTGACATTCAAAAAGCAATCATAAATTATTTACAAAAAGGCATCCATTGGTGTCTAAGTAATTGCAATAAAAATGATTCTCAGAGAAGCACACTGTTCTTTTTGCTGACAATAGAAACCAAACAAGTGAATCTTTATAAAACTATTGATTTTTGCACTCAGTAGGTAAACATTCTACGATTAGTCTCAATCACAAATGCTTGATGGAGAAAATGTGGAATGAAGTCTTTCATAATGCATAAAAATCTTTTTTGCTGTCCTGTTTTTTATGGCTCTTTTTCTCATTTCTATTTATTAAATTCTAAAGAAACTTCAGCTTATCAGAATAACATTAATATAGTTGTTAAAGGTATAATTTTCATTAATGTTATAGTCTTTCTTTCTCAGTATCAAAAAAATAAAAGATTTAGATGAAATAAAAAAAAAGAAAAACCCTCTCCCATCCCTTTTTTTGCATTTTCACCAGTCAATAACAATTCTTAAAACATATCCCTAGATTTACATTGAGAGCAATGTACATTAATATATTTATCTACAGTGTAAGTAGAAACTGATTAGAAGCTTAAAATGATTCTGGCCTTTTTCTTTTCTTTTTGCCGAGCATCATGGGAAAATTATCTGCTGCAGCCATGTTAGCTGTTTCATCAAACAAATGAAATATACCGGAGAACCTGAAAAAATGACATGAATGAGATGTCAAGATTTGATAGATTACTGAACAGAGCTTTGTGCCAATGTGTGTGTGTGTGTGTGTGTGTGTGTGTGTGTGTGTGTGTGTGTGTGTTTTTACTCATAATCTTTTTCAGTTGAATGAAAAGTGTATTCAAGAAATTGATGGTAACCAAGCCGGTTCCTAACATATGGTTGCCCCAGATTAAATAAAAACCAGCAAAAATGAACAGAATAAAAAGGAGAAAATGCAAATATTGCATCTATTCGTTAAAAACTTCAAGTGGAATTAAAATACACTGGCAAATTTTCCATACAAAAAAAATAATTCTGCAGAAGCTGCCACAAAACATTTTTTCTTTTTCAATTTATTGCTTAACCCTATCTGTAGTAGATTGAATTTATTTCTAAATTTTTCTAGTTTTGAGCTAACTCAAAATTAAATTCCTCTTGTAATCTCCACAAGTTAATCCTTTTGTACCATACATGTTCTCTTAGGATTATGCTCAAGATTTATGGCAAAGAGATTTTTACTCATGGATATCTGATTGTGATCACTTCAATGGAAACCCAATGCAATAACATTACCAAAAAATGAAATATACATTGTAAGTAGATGTACTAGACCAGTGCTTACACCTACTCACAACTTCAATGTTATCATCAGAATCAAGAAATAATTTGCAAGGCCTCTCGAGGCATTCATAAATCTATGCTTGACTATTATATCAAACATTTAATGGCTAATTTCAAAACACACCATCATGACATAAAATCCACCATTTTACTTGTGCTGATTCAATAGCATGTACTCCTCTATAGTTATTTGGTATTATTAGATTTTATTATAAATAAACACACAAGTCTGGCCAGTTCATCTGGAAAAGGTTAAGGAGTAAAAATTCCTTACCAATTCCAGTAGACAAAGTTCTTATTTCTCCTTGAAAACATTTTAGCTTTTCTGATTCATTTCAAGTAATTGCTAAAAGTCCTTTTTATGACTAAAATTCAATTAGAGAATCATAATTGCCGAGGCACATAATCTACAATTGGAAATTAACAATTTATCAAGTATTTCATTTCATTAATATTTTTGTTAATTGTTATAATTTTGTTTATTTACAGTAATGAATACTTTTTCTCTATAAATTCATCATTGAAGTTTTCATTCACATAATAATGTTGCATAATATTTTAGTTTGTCCAAATTGCATGCATAAATAAATTAAATATTGTAAAAAGTCTTATCATCATTATTAAATATTGAAAAAATTTGTATTAATTCATATTACTCTTTTTACTTATTTTAATATATATGTGAACTGTTTTTTTATTTTATTTTTGCTGCCTCACCCCCAAAAAAGTCAATCAATTTTTTTTCGTTTCACCCCAAGCAAAGCAATAATTATTTGTTGTAGCATACCTACGGATGATAATGGTTATGTCTCCATTCACATAAATACAGTAGTAAATACTGTATGTTGGTCTGCAGTTGGAGATTCATTGTGGAATTCACTTGACTCACTTCTAGCAGTTGACTACTTCTACGCACCGCTGGCGAATCTTATGTGTTGTTCTTGTTCTAAGTATTATCGTTCATTACCAACCTTCATTTGATTATTGTATTCAGTAACCTTTCTTAGGTTACAATATTTTGGCAATGAGGATGTGATAAAATTACAACATGATGCAAGAGATTACTGGAAATTTTTAATTTTTATAATCAAGTTCATCCCAAGCATGAAAAAGAAGGAGAAAACTTTAGTGAAGAGAAAAGGACAATAAAAGAACTGGTTTCAAGAAGTGAGAATATGTAAATTGGCTTTGCATTTAAATTCTTTAAAGAGCGTAGTTAGCAGGGAAGCAAGAAACTGGAAGGGAGCTCCACAGGCAAGAAGTGTGAGAAAAGAAAGTATTAGTATAGAACATATGGTTACATCTAGCTAGTTCAACAGTAAAACAGTGAGGCCTAGTTGCCAATCTAGTAGAACTCTTAAATTCATGCAGTTGAGCCACTATGAAGACCATCCTGGGTAAGACGTTAAGCTACATCTGCGTCCTAGGTAAGACGATAAACTACGTCCAGCAGCAAGGCCTCTGATCAGGAGGTTTTGAGGAGTGTGGAACCACCTCTTAATTGCTGGTGTTAGGGTCCCAGCTATGGGCAAATAGTTAACTATTACCAGCAATACTTGTTTGAAAAAGATTATTACCAGTAATACAATTTTGAAGGAAAAATATTACCAGAAAGTGATTTTTGACAAAACAAAATATTACCAGCAATAAAAAATTTTGTCGGCATTAAATAACCCATTGAGGTTGATATGCCATAAACCAAATCAGTCTAAATCAAAGAATAAATATTTTATTCATACAAATCTATCCTAAAAATGATGTAGGCATTAAATAACACATTGAGGTTGATATGCCATAAAACAAACCAACCAAACCACTATGGAGAACAGCTCATTAGAACAATTCCCATGAAAATATTTGTAGAAAAGGCAGAGGGAAGTCACATTATAGCAGTAAGGAAGAGACTGCAGATAAGATACCAGGTCAGGACCAATAATAATACAGACCCTCTTCTTTAGATTTTGCCAAGAATCTCGAGATATATAGCAGGAGCACCAGACTAGATATGGCAGCCGTATTCAATGTACAGACAACTAGTAGATTTATGGTTGTGTGCTGGATGTGGATTCTGACAAGAAAAACTGGTAATTGATTCAATGTAATCATTCCACTTCATGTCAGTAGAAAACGTGAGCCCAAGAAGGCACACAATATGTTGCTCTCCTGAAGGTTGGCATCAGCCATACTGATGGAAGGCGGAAAACATTCTCAATTAAATGAAAGCAGTTTCGTTTTCAAAGGCATTCAACTTTACAACCCATTCAACATTAAATAAACCTCTTAAATAAAGCAACTGACTTGTCAATCATTCATTGTCATAAATATCAAATTAAATAATGTAATTTTCAAATGTTACATCATTTAAGAAAATCACTGTTCGGATATAAGAGTTATCACCCTTTAATACATTTAGATTTTTGCATGAAATGGAGAGTCAATTTAACAGTTTTAGTGAAGCCATTTTTGGAAAAATGATGTTCACTATTATGAACTGGACCCAAATTATAAATGAGAAAAATGACCCTTTTTGCTGCATGACAGTGTCTGTCCATGGTATGCAAATGCAATGTAGTAAAACATCATGTAGCTGGAATGTGTTTTTTTTTTTATCCCTCCCTATAGATAGTGTATATTCCAGGTCAGTCCTATACAGACTGGCACTAATTTTGCTCCCTGCAATATTGTCTGGTCAGTGGAGGCTACAAGTTGAAAATATCCAAAAATTCCTTCAAAAATTCATCAAATGAAAACAAGACTTATTCTTTTTGAATAGAATATAAAATTTAGCATAATTGTGGTGTAGGGTTATTGTGAACCATTACGAGGAATGAGTAACCTTGAAGGAGAGTACACTCTGATTGGCTGCCAAAGACATCAAGGCCAGGATATTTTCTGGATAGATCATGTGAAATATTAAAACTAACACTGCTTATTTTGCAATTTTTTTTAAAGCAAATCACACCCCAGTAAGGTGGGAGTGTCACTAGCACACAAGGGGTTACAGAGAGTGAGAGCAAGAGTAAAGAGGGGTGTTTGGGGAAAGGATAAAGAGAAGGACGGGGATCAAGATCAAGGCATTGGAAGATGCTGATTGACATTACATTTGAATATTTGAAGATTATAGATATCAGGGAAGCAAGTAAGAGGAAGAGAGCTCCACTGTCGGGAAGTGCAAGATAAGAAGCTGTTGGAGTAGAAGAGATGGGTACATTTAACCGTTTTGACAGTGAAAGTGTGGGACCGAGATGCCAGCCTAGTAGCATGCTTAAATTCATACAGTTTGGGAACTAGCAAAAGTAGCTCATCGGAGCAGATGCCATGGAAATACTTGTAGAAAAGAACCTCAAGATGAACAGCAGGGGCACCAGGCCATGTATGGCAGCAGTATTCAATGCGAGGATGAATGACTGATTTGTAAATTTGAAGTATGGACTCAGGCAAGAAAAACCTTCTGGTGCAACACAGACTACTAACTTTTCTTGCAGTAGATGAAGCTATTGAACCAATGTAGTTGTTCCACCTCAGGTCAGTGGAAAGCATGAGACCAAGCTGGACAGAAAGACGTTGAGGTGGGCATCAGCCACTCTGATGGGAGGCAGGGAAGGTTCTCTATTGACTGAAACTAGTGAACAATTGAATAAAATTGTGTTCAGAAAAAAAAAAAAATTATTTTTCTTATTCGATCTTGTACAAACATTATACTGAATTTGCGTCCTGGGTAAGATGATAAACTAATCTGCATCCAGGGTAAGACAATAAACTACGTCTAACAGCAAGGCCTCTGATCAGAAGGTTTTGAGGAGCGTGGAACCACCTCTTAATTGTGGATGTTCCCAGGTCCACCCTGACCCGGGATGGTAGCACCTGTTAAGGTCCCAGCTATGGGCAAATAGTTAACCCCCAAACTAAGGTAAAAAGCATTGTGAAAGTGTAAAAATAGGTTTTAATACCAGAAATACTTTGTAAAAAAAATTATTACCAGAGATAAATTTTTGAAAGAAATAAAAATATTACCAGCAACATATTTTTGAAAAAAAAAATTACCAGCAATACATTTTTTAAAAAATATTACCAGCTATACATTTTTTAAAAAATAATATTACCAGCTATACATTTTTGATGGTAAAAAATATTACCAGCAATAAAAATTTTGTCGGCATTAAATAACTCCTTGAGGTTGATATGCCGTAAAACAAAACAAACCAAACAAACTGAACTAAACTGAATTTAACAATTCAGTAGTCACAATGTTTTTCAGTTGCAATCCAAGTAAATTTGGTACAATTAGCAGTCATGACTTCTTGCAATGTTTCATTTTTAGAGAAAGACATCTTGCTGTTGATAGTGACATTCACGAAGTAGATGTAAGATGTGATCTGAAACAACAGTCTGTCGTATGCCCCACTGTCTTTTTACCACCTCCCTACATTCCAAAGGTGAGTTTTTTTTTGTCAGATTTTACTCACATAATATTTACAGTACCTGGTGTTCCCAAGTAGTTTCCCTATCTAAGTACTGACCAAGCTCAACACAGCTTAACTTTGGTGATCAAACCAGGTCAGGTGCTCCCAACATGGTTATGCCTTGAACCTTTATTAGAGGAACTTTAAACTTTCATCATAGTAAATATGGCAGATATAATTTAAACGACCTTAAAATAATCTCACCGATTATCCAGCCAATTAACGCTTAAGATGTTTAATTTATATAATTATTCAGATTTAGAAGTTAAATGAAGCTGATCTAATTAAAAGATTTCATAATAATGTCATTTACAGATTTTTGGAGTTCTTGTCACATGCTCTGTATGCAATGTTCTTTTGTGATGTAAATAATTATTATTTCCCACAGATTCCCATCCCATCCTAGGTAAGATGATAAACTACATCTGCGTCCTGGGTAAGACATTAAACTACATCCAGTAGCAAGGCCTCTGATCAAGAGGTTTTGAGGAGCATGGAACCATCTCTTAATTGCCGGTATTCCCAGGGCCACCCTGACCCAGGGTGGTAGCACCTGTTAGGGTCACAGCTATGGGCAAATAGTTGACCCCCCCCCCAAACTGCAGTCAAAATACTATGCAATTTTAAAAATAGGTCTTAATACCAGCAATACATTTTTGTAAAAGGTTATTATCAGCAATGAAATTTTGAAGAAAAAAAAATATTACTCACAATACATTTTTGAAAAAAAATATTACCCACAATACATTTTTGAAAAAAAATATTACCAGCAACAAAAATCTTGTCAGCATTAAATGACTCATTGATATGTCGTTAACCAAACCAAACCAAATTCCCGTCATTTTTTACTCTCAGCAATCTATATCTATTGACAACCATCTTTGTCTTTGCAGTATTTGTTCCCCCATCCATTTGTTCAAACAAGAGTATTAATACTCACTTAGGTTTCCGAATTTTCCAATGGTGTTCTTTGTCTATGATCGGAAACTTAAGGAATCAGCACATATGCTAAGCCACAAAAATCTTGACCAAGCATAAAAATGAATACAATATGGGTACCAGTAATAAGGAGTGCCAGAGAAAAGCGATAACAACAACAAAAATTGCAGTATGAGCTCTGGTAAAAAACACGAAATGATAACAGCAAAATTGCAATATGAGCAGTGGTAAAAATGAGTGCTGAAGACATTAGATTTATAATACCCAGAAATTCATACACAGATGTCCTCAAGGACACTTGGCACAGTAAAGGCATTAGTCAGATCCAGTGACAGGACCCAAAGAGTGGGTGTTCAATACCTGATTAAGGTGGTGGAGAACTTCTAACTGATAACTGACATCCATTAGACATGGCACGTGGAACTAGAACAGTCTACCCCAGTGAGTGAAATAAAGGGTTCAGTTCGACATTCCAACCACCTGAAGAAGGTCAGAACGTACAACGGCCGAAACATTGTAATAAATACAGCGACAAAGATGAGGACAATGGTCCAAATAATGTACATAATACCTCATCTCAGAAATATAGACAGATACCGAAGAATATTTATTAGTGCTTTTCTCTGTTTCAATTAATTTTGATATATGCTGAGTGTGTTAAATTCTCCAACCTTCTTTCCTTGTCATGTGTCTCCAAAATTTCAACTTCCTAAGTGTTAGCAACAGTCTCTTTGTAGCTCATATACGTTTTAAAACTTTCTAGTTTGTAACCTACTCTAGCCATGGTATTCTCAACATTTATGGGTTGAATTACATCTTGGTTACTTCAAGTTTTATCTTCACTTGTGCAAAATTCATTGCTCTATAATAGGTTAAATATTACCTAGCAGTTCAGCTGTTGGAGGTTTCCCAAAATAATTCTAATAACAAGCTTTTGAAGGAATCAATAACCCCTGACTTGATATTCCATTGCATGTGTCCTAAGAAAACTCAAAGACATATGGTTAAGAAATAAATACTTTAATAATTAAAAACACATTAGAATATCTTTTAGTTTTCAATATCAACTTGTTCTACTTTTTATGGATGACTGATGAAACGAAATCTCTCCACCCAAGAGAAATTCCAAAGAATTTATCTTTGGCCCAGTCTTCAACAAAAGCAAACTACAGGTTAACTTTCTGCAGCGTTCTTTTTGGTCTTATGCAACCAAATTCATAATTCCATCTTTCTCCGACACCTGAAAATCATGTCAGATACCAATAAAAATATTTGAATAGCAAAAACAAAATTTGATTTAATAAAAGTATTGTAAATACAAAAAGAGTAATTGTGATTGTCGTTTTGTAGATTACTAGCAGCCTATGTGGCACCAATTTTGTTAAATTTTCCAGAAAAATCAATTTTGTAACTGTTACAACCCACTCCCAGTGGTTATAATATTATGTCTTGCTTAGGCTACTCACCATGACATCCTAGAATTCTCTCCGAATGACTTCATCAGACTTCTGCCGAATCACTTTGAGTTCTTTATTTAAGGCGTCTTGCCTAGTTCATTTGTGTTACCAGAAGGGGGGGATCTTTATTTACTCCACAACATCCTCCCTTTTTGAGATATTTTTTATTAGTAATATTTTATTTCATTTCTTAGTATTCCCCCACTCTTCTTTCTGGTGAGTTCACCAACATACTGATCTTTGTATTTCTTTCATCTTGGGTCAACTTCTAGTTTTTCCATGTTTCCTTTTTCTGGTAATCATACTTGTACATTCAATGAATTCTTGGGGTTTTGGTACATCAAAAATATTATACAGTACTTGCATAGGTTCTTCTTTTCTTGTGGGCCTTTCTTCAGTAAACCTTTTCTTTAACTAATTCCAATGCCATTTGTGTTCCCATTTTTTTTCCTTTTATGATATATATAATTTTTCCAACTTGTGATCTTATTACGCTGTCTTCACACATCTTTTTTTTTCATTTTTATATACTCTGAAAAACACTTTTTCACTAATTTTAAAAAATTTTATGTCCTTTTTGTTATCTGTTCTTATTCTTTTTGACCTGGTAACAACTTGTCAAATACCGATTTAATTTTTTTTTGTGAACATCAATTCTGCCAGATGGTGTATTGAGATTCAGTTTTATCCGGTATACTCTCAAGAATTTTTGTAGTGCTTCTTCGCTCACTTTTTCATTACTTGCTTTTTTCAAAGCTCTCTTAAAATTACCCACAAACTGTTCAGCTTGTCTATTTGACCTTGGGTGATACAGCAGAGTAGTAATTTTTTTCAATCAAGAACATTTTACAAAATTCTTTAAATTCATAAGCAGTGAATTGTGCACCATTAGCCAAGACTATGGCATCCGGAATGCTATATCTTGCAAACAGTTTGTGTAAAAAATTCACTGTAACTCTGGAAGTGTATTTTTACACTTACAAATTTCAGGCCACTTAGTAACGCTATCCACTACCACAAGATAATGTGATCCGTTTAGTGAACCTTCAAAATCTATGTGCAGTCTTGACCATGGAGTGTCTTTTGCCAAGGTTGTAATTTCATGGTAGGTGATTTTGCTGCCGGAGCACAACCTTTGCAGGCTTTTACTAATTTTTCAATGTCATGATCCCTTTTGGTCCAGTATACATAGCTTTTCATAAGAGATTTCTTCCTTAAAATTCCCAGATGTCTATTATGGAATTCATTTAATATCCACTTTTGTAATATGATAGGTATTACTACACTTTGTGCAAACATCAGTCACATAGCGAGTAAGTGTTCAAGCCTGGATTGCATTCTAAAAATCGTCTTTCTTTCTTTCTTTCTTTTTCTTACTTGCTTTTTTTATTTTCGAATGTTTTGTACCTCTTTTACTTATATTTCTCCCAGGATAACTGGGTTACGGTTCACATACTATATTGCAAAATATATTTGTAATTTCTATTTCACTTTTTATCGCTGCAATATCATTGCCCTCAAACAGTTCAGTATTTTTTGTATCAATCTTGATAAACCATCAGCATGTCCTAATTTTTTGGACAGGTGGTATTCCATCCTGAAATTGTATTTTAATTTAATAAGATGGTACCCCCAGCATTGTAATCTCTAGTTTCTGTATGTGTAGGAATACCTTTTTTCAAACCATAAGTTTATATTATAGTTGTCTGTGGTCCATCTGTAACTGAAAAGACTTTCTGCATATAAATTTGTGAAATTTTTTCACTGCAAATATTATTGCTAACACCTCTTTTTTGATCTATCAGTAGTATTTTTCTGCCAGTAGTAGCAAACGCAAAGCATGCGTGACAGTTTTCATGTTACCATCATCAAATTTATGTAGAATTACTGCTCCTATACCATAGTCACTAGCATCTGAAGCTACTACAATTTCTGCTTTTGGATCATAGTGTGCTAATGATAAGTCTGGCGTTAGTATTTTCTTGATTTCTTCAAACGCCTTCTGACACTTATCAGTCCAGTTCCACTTAACACCTTTTTGAAGCAAATTGTTCAGTGGAGCTCTCAAATTGTGCATATTAGGTATATACACCCTTGTGTAAATTAATTGAAACAACTGCTTTAGTTTCCTTTCTTTCACCATACAAGCTTTATTAGACCCATTCGAGTGACAAGGCATAATAGATTTCTATTTTTTCCTCAGATTAAATATTTGCAGTGATGTGCAGTAATATGAATCTATTTTTGGGGTGTATGATGAAATTTGTTTGGCCTTGAAAAATATTACACTATCCGTGATTGCATCAGATTTACATCACACCCAGACACTATTTTCTTGACTGTCAATTAGTTGTCCTACAGCTATTGTCTGCAATGGATGCTACTACAAGGAAGCATACAAAAATTGTAATGCTGCATGAACACACTGGCAAGCCTTACCAGTGAAGAAATCAAAGTACTATAAACTTGCATGGAAACTCTCCCGATTTAAATCCAATCGAGAATCTGTGGTCAGTCTGCAAGAAATGACTTTGTGTAATGGACATAGAAAGTACTAACATGTGCACTGGGTATTGTTTCATTAGACTTGAAGTGGTTAAAATTGTAGTGATCAAGGAAGCATTCTCTCGGCTGTCTGTTCCAGAAAGTAATGTTTTTGGGGAGGAAGCTGAGTGGAACTTCTTTCTTACTAATGGAATATGAAAGGAATAGAGCTGATTTATGGTGATTATTAGCTGTGAAGGTCAGAAAGAACTGGTGGAACTAAGGAATGTAGCTTGTCAGACTATTTGCCATCAAAATAGCAATAGAGTAGTGGGAGGCTTGCAACATTTCATCTGTGTGAAAGGGGGGGTCGTAAAGGGTGGTGTGAGAATTACCTGATGCTAAACAAGCATGATATGCCTCGTGTGCTCTGTGTATAAACAGCCATTTGCAATGTTGAAGGTGCACATGTGCAAGCACAAGCTTTGTAATGCTCTCAGCTGTGATGAATATTCACAAGTTTCTGTGTATTTAAAGAGTGACTTGAAGAGACAGCCTCTTTGATGCCAGCAGCCTGTCTGCAGCAATATCTTACCTCTCTTCCATGTTTGTGAAAAGATTTTGAAGGATACTTGGTCCTGAGATTCCAACTCTGCAGCAGTACTTCCCTCACTGCACTAAAGAGGCAGGTTCAGTGCCAATATGATAGTGGTTGCAGAGACTGGTCAATACTTGGCCTCTGACCTTGTATATATGCATGGGCATCCCACGTTAAAAAGACCATGCATTATATCATGGAGTGAGGGCATGTAAATAACTCGCTGCCAACAGCTGCTGTGAGAAGCTCAGAAGTGTCTAGGATCTATATATATAGTGGATGGTGCATTCCATAATTTATGATGTTGGAATGTCTTACTCTTCTTTCCTCAGCAGCAAACCCATTTTGAACTCTTTCTCTGTGTTTGTCACGGAATCATCCCACTCACAGGAACAGGTGAAAAATAATTCAATTCCTACACGAACATATAGATGCTTTGGAACTCTGTCAAAACTGGTAAGACTGGACTGGGCAGTTTCAGCCCAGATATGGCAACAGTATTTCATTTTTGATCTGATCTCTTATAAAGATAGAGCATAACAAGATGAGTTATATACTTGAACAATACAAGAAACTAACCATTTTCCAGAATCTTTTGTGAAGAAGGTATATATATATATATATATATATATATATATATATATATATATATGAGGTCTGGAGTAAGCCTCCTTGAGATCATGTTTCTTTCCATAACCACATTCTTTGTTCAGTCACCAATTCCAACAAGATGAAGCTATTAAATTGTTCTTTGAAGAATTTATCAAATGAAAACCAGAATCTTTCTTTTATAATGAATTACTGTATATATTTGCATATCATGTGACTTTTGAAGACTTTATTTTGAAGTTAATTTTAAGGGGGTTGCATCATACATTAGCATATGTACTGCTGGCTCTGGCTATGCCATTGACCAAACTATATAACCATTTACTGTAGTCAAAACATACAGCTGTATTTAAAATAAATATTGCATGTTACACAAGTATATACAGTACACAATTTAGCCAAAATGTGGCAGATGGTTGTTGAAAATATTTTGATAACTGAATAATGAGTGTGTGAATTTATAGGAATAAAAGAATTAATCAAGAACATAATGGAAACTTTTGCATCAACAGTTTTTTATGATATGGGTGTTTTAAATTTCTTGTACTGACCAAGAACAGATTCTCCTGCAAAATCCAGATGTTTGATCCTTTGGTCAGATTTTAGAAGTGGGTCATACCCCGAAATGTTTAGCACCCCCTTATATATACATTTCATGATGAGCAGGATTGTCATATAGTTTCTATTTCTACTAAGTATTGAATTCAATTGTCACTGGGTGCCTCCGATTTGTAGACTTAAAAAAATAAATATTGACAGAACATAAAAATAGTAATGTTTTTTTTTTATTTTCTAGGATTTTGTCCAAAGTCTGTTATATCAACAATGTCCAAAAAATCAACAGAATACAATTTGAACCCAATAAACAATGACATGTAAATCCCAGAAACTCAGTAAATCATTGGAATGTGCGTATATATATATATATATATATATATATATATATATATATATTTCCAGCACCATTTTTTACACACTGTTCAACAAGACTTCACTGGTTGCCTCCCAATTGGAGTCTTGTGATAAGAAACTAAACTCATAAAAAAAACTATAAAATATAAGGCAGGCGTGTGTGCATGTGGTGGTTCAGCAATTCTACAGAGTAAATGTAATGAGCAGAGTTCAAATTTTGGTTGCATTTTTTTCACATTAATGCTCTTGGAAAAGGCATGGGCCCCATCTTCAACTAATGATAAATCATGGGGCTTTTGGAAAACTTTCCCCCTTGTAAATGCAATTCTTCTTGGGCCTTTGATAATAGGTCAAGTCAGTGATCATTCCTTGTTGCTGGTATCATGTAACCCAGTTGTTGCTTGGAAAGGAGATGGGTACTACCAAGTAATACCATTGCCCGAAGAGGAAATACTTGGAGTGGCATGCCAACAATCAAACAGATCATGGTAAGCATCCAGTAGACTGAAATTGTAAAGAACATTAATGCATTATTCCAAAAATATTAATTTAAAAAAATGAAAGGTCAGCAAATTTGAACCGGGAGGGTGTCAGACACAAAAGCATAGAGAGCTAGATTGACCAAGAAAAGTTAAAAATGAATATTTACAATATTTCCTGACTTAGGATTTTATTTGTATCCAAGTTATTTCAGGCTGGTTTGATGCTTGGGCAAGTTTCTTAACTTCAGTTCTTCTACAAGAATACAACAAACGAACTCAGGCTCTAATTTTATTATCAACATCTTACCGATGCTTCTTTTCTTTTTAGAATTTTTTTTTTCAGCAAATATAAGAAACAGTGATTTAAAAAAAATCAAAAAAAATCCACAAAGTGCAATTTTCCTCTCTCATGTTTTCCAAATTTATATAATATCCTTCAGTAAAATTATTTCCTCAAGACACAGTCTATCTTGAAATCCAAGATGGTGATACTGTTCTTTTTTAGGAAATCCTGCCAATTTCTAACTCAAACAATTGAAATTATAAGTGTTATCTCCCTTTATTGATTATGTGTATTAATATAGATTTATTCAATGTGCAAGAAAAATAAGTTTTACAATGACATTTCACCTTAATAGCTTGAGTTTTTCTAGCTATGAAACTCACTATTAATGTTGCTACCACAATGTTGCAGACAATCCATCCAACAGCTACATTCAAGTGTACAGGGTTTTTTTTTTGTTCATTTGTTTTTTTAACAGAAAATAGTTATCAAACAGAAAAGAAATGGTGGGTAATATATCAACTGGTTTGGCATATTCTCAGCAACATGAGTCACCCAGGTAATATCATTCTCTGCAACCGATGTAACATTGATCATTCTATTTTTATAGAAAATATTTGCTCTTCAATTCATTCCCTGGTGAGCAAAAATAACAACACTGCATTGAAATCCATACTGGTTTACATATCATTTCATCTGGTTTTTCATATCTATCCAACAGGATAATTATTCTTTTACTAGTGATGCTCTCTATTATTAAGACCTCCTCCTAGAGAGAAAGAAATCTTTAGAATCAAATGGTTGAAATAGTGGGATAGCAACAAGAACAAAAAAAAAGAAAAAAGGTGAGTTCAGTAATTTCAATACCTCTTGAAATGAGTAGGACTTCTTAAAATTATAGAGAGTAAAATGGAATTTATTTTTTATTCTTTTAATTGTCCATTAATATCAAAAATGTGTGTGGTAGGACTGCAAACTGTTTCAAAGCTACACATTTCCCCTCCTCTCAGTGACACATCCTCTTTCGATAACAAAGCAAGCCACCAAAAATGTTATCTAGAATTTTACTGTCATTATTCCAAGAAATGCTTTCACTAGAATCATCTTTTAATTTATTTTTTAGATTCTAAGATGAAATTTACAAATATTTTGATTATAGTTTTTTTTTTTAGTACAACTTTTATTTATTTTTTTTTCCAAAAACTAATTCACTCTTCACATTTGAAAACCTGCTTCTTTATTCTAATTTCATGCAATTTGCTTTCCTTGGTTGAAAACTGGATCTGGTCTGAGTAAAACATTTTTAAATTTGCATTAAAAAAAAATTATAAAAGCATAAAAAGAAAAAAAAAGCAGCAAAAATACTGCATTTGCAAATAATCTTATTTCCTGAAAGTCAATGTCACATTTTTTTTTGTTTATTGGTTTGGTTGGTTGGTAGGTTTTGTAAAATTAGTTGACTCGAGTCTTGACTTAAACCTCTAAGCTGATAATAAGCAGGAAAGTAACGTACTAAAGATTTAAGAAAAATAATCAGCATAGTGATAGATTTTAAACTTTAAAGTGACTACTGTCTTGTTAAAATGTAAAAGAAATCTAAAGAATGTGTTAAATTTATTTTTCACTATTTTAAATGAGATTAATATACCAATATCAATAATATACCAATAATATACGAATGTCAGTTGAAAAAAAAAATAAATATAAACAACTGCAAGAAGACACTTAATAAAAAATAAATAAAATAAAAAAAAATCTATACTTTAACTTTTGTAAGCAAATATGTGGATGTAGATCCGACGGTATGATGAAAAATGTGAAAAAAGACAAAGCAAAATCTGAATGTGTAAGTTTACTGTTTTAGTTTTATTTTGCTACACTCGACAGCAAAATAAAACTAAAACAGTAAACTTACACATTCGGATGACAGCAAAATAAAACTAAAACAGTAAACTTACACATTCGGATGACAGCAAACTAAAACTAAAACAGTAAACTTACACATTCGGATGACAGCAAAATAAAACTAAAACAGTAAACTTACACATTCGGATGACAGCAAAATAAAACTGAAACAGTAAACTTACACATTCGGATTTTGCTTTGTCTTTTCCACATTTTTCATCACTTTAACTTTTGTATATTTGGCTCCTTTCGACTAAAAGAGGAAGTCGGACTTGGCAACATTTAAACTGGTTGTTACATGGGCAACATGAATGATTATGAAAATCTATAGAAATTAAAATTTAATACAATAAATGTTATGCTATTAAATTATAACAAAAACATCATTAAAAGCTTTAAGTTGACAAACTTCAAACAAAATAAAACTTAATTTTATTAAATATTATTTATAAAACATGATACTCCAATTAAGAAGAAACCAGTTTAAAGATGAATTTAGTCAGATTATAATTTACATAAAATTTACACAACCTTTAAAACTTGTATCAAATTATCATGTTACAAAGTTTTATCTGACATCTATAATAATTAAGTTTGTTTAAATTTCAATACCTTTCAATTTAACAAAGAAACGGAAATTATCTTTACGCGCCAAGTCATGTCTTTGCAACAGTGTCTACACGAAATATATATAAAAGATAAAAGCTATCTGTCAAGAGCAAAATAGAAAAAGAGAGAGATTCTTTTCTTCTTGCCTTTCAAGATGTTCACTGCTGTGTATCCGTACAAATCAACTTATTGGATTTTCTGTTATTCACCAAAAAGATAACTTTTATTTCTGGTTCACTCACATTTTATTTTTTTCCTTTGCCTTCACAAAAAAAAAAACTTTTGTAATCAAGGACAAAATTAAAACTTTTCTTGTAAAACTTCTGCATGAAAAAAATTTGTGATATTTTACAAAACATTAAGTTTATCCTTTATTTCTCCCATTTTAATATATTTGCAGAAGGCTACATAAAAAATAAAACACTTCACACACTTAACAACAGGTTGGGGCTTCATGAAACCATACAACATAAACTAATTGCAAGTAAATGTGCATTATAATATTACATGCAAAAATATGAAAAGCGTTTTATTTCCCAATTTAATATAATACGATCTATAATATAAATGTGATATGGATTTGGGATTTTCTCAAATAGACCTATAAAACCATATATATTCTGGGCAAGCAGCCTCCATAGAAAGTCTTTAACATTTATTTGAATCTACATATATAAATAGGCTTTCAGTGGAGTAATGGATAGCGGCTCGGATTGAGGAATTGGAGAGCCAAGTTCAAATTTCAGTCTAATATATTACATTCACTTATGCGCTAATACCCTTGGGAAAGGTATGAATCCTCTTCTCTCACTCCAGCTATGGGTAAATAGCAGGACAGACTGGGTTCTATAGCCTTGGATGGCAACTGGTCTACCGCAAAAAGGAATGGCAACCTAATGCGGCAAAAAATCTACCTCGTCAGTCATGTATCGAAAGACACATGATCGCCTAACCGATGTGTCATGCATGGCACATAACTGACTGACTTTTACTAGTTTCTCAAATGTATGAATAAATTTTTCGATCAAGTGGCTCTGAATTAATCTTCAAAAGCAGGCTTTACAGACAGAACCATTCCCACGGAATCTAGTGATTCAGTTAGAATTGAATATAAATCCAGTTATTGTACTTTTTTTGGCGGAGGAGGGGAAGGGTAATGTTTAGTGAAAATTATTTCAGCTTCCTCACTCAAAGTTGATAGCAAGTTGAGGTTCACATTTTTTTTTCATTTTTTTTACAGTGGGTTCAATTCCCACTGTTTAAATATTTTCAGGCGTCATCTTGAAATGTTTGATGCTTTTGGAAACCATTCTAATAAGCCGTCACCATCCTCAATGAATGCATACAGCACGGACATTATGAGTAATCTATGGAAGAGTGCAAAAGAAAATCTAATATTAACATTTGGCATTAAAAAGGCATCAGACATCCACGTTTCTCAAGCAATGTTTCCTTCAATATTTAGCCATTGCTGGGTTTACCACTACTATATGATAAGCTAGCCTGAAGTTTGTGTTAAGAACTTTTAGATAAACCACTGAAAGAATGTGGCAGAGTAAATGAGTTGGTTAATTTCAACTGCTGAAAAAACTGTACAGTTTTTCATTATTAATCAGAATCTATGTATCCATTGATTCTTGCTTGAAATACTAAAATATTTTTTGTGTCTATATCTAGCCTGATCTGGATACATTTCAAACTAACTAATACCTGTGTATAGGTTGTTAATTAGATATTTTGCATAAATTTTTTTATCTTAAAACTTCTAGACAAATATAAATTCTAAATTGCATACTGAAGTGAAAGAATTCAAAAACTGTATTGTCTTTTTATTTGAACTTTTGAGGCGAGAAATTATCCCTATTGTAACGTCTAACCTTCTAA
This sequence comes from Acanthosepion esculentum, assembly GCA_964036315.1. Lineage (NCBI taxonomy): Eukaryota > Metazoa > Mollusca > Cephalopoda > Sepiida > Sepiidae > Acanthosepion > Acanthosepion esculentum. The sequence goes on from OZ038506.1 coordinate 8,897,879, forward strand.
AGAAAACCAGAAGATGCCATGGCGAAAACTACCAAGATGGCGATATTAGTCATTCATGGCACAAAACACCAAGACAGAAATTTAGAGACAGAATCAAGTGTGGATGTATATAAACTCAAAGAAATAGATAAAAAAAAAAAAAGTTTGATTTCAGTAGAAATGTTCATAGTTTAAGAAAGTAACTGATGTTCGAAACCTTAATAAAAGTGAAGAACAAATCTCTGCCCTGTTTTTGAGCCCTAAAAGTAAAATAGTGCTCCTATTATCCAAATAAAACAATGTTTCATTAATATATACAATCCATGTCCTTGTCTCCAATTTTTCTAATTTAAAGCCACAGATTCTAGTCAAGATACTAGGAAACAAAACCAGAATAACTGACCTTTACTGCAAAGTTGGAGGCACAGTGGAATAATGGATAGCGGCTCAGATTGGGGAATCGGAGAGCCAAGTTCAAATTCCAGTTGAATCTATTAAATTCATTTATGTGCTAATGCCCTTGGGAAAGATATGAATCCTCTTCTTCCTCCAGCTATGGGTAAATAGCATAACAGATCGGGTTCTATAGCTTTGGATGGCAACTGGTCTAGGAGAAGGAGAACTCTGTATTCAAAACCTGATCCTCCAGATTGGGGTGGATGCAGTAGGTGAACAACCTACTCACTCAAAAACTGGCTTGTTATCGAAACTGCAACGATATCTTGCGGCCCTATATTCCTCAAGGAATTTAAAAGCATAACTGCAATGTTGCCACTCCTGAGCTGGAACCTCAGCTACAGTCATTTTCCCACCATTGCAATGTAGCTTCCCTGTGCCTTTTCTATCAATATTTTCATGTTAATTATTCTGATGAGTTTTCTTCTTTGGTACATTGACAACAAATTTAATTGGCAGATACGTTTCATAATTTCACCATTGAGATTGATAGTAACTGTAAGTTCTATGCTATTCTATTCTTCCCTTGCAATTCTCATTCATGGAACTCTCTCTCAGATTCTTGCTTTTCCTGTCAACTATGATCTTCAAATATTTAAATACAATGTCAATCATCATCATCTGTCTTCTTCGCATCCAGTTCATTTGCTAAACTCTGTTTCTTTCACTCTCAATAGCCCCTGGCATCCTAGTGTGTAATCCTTATTTTTATAACCCATTCTTTACTCAGATATCATTTCATTGGTCAAACTACCAAACTGAAAAAGAAATCCTTCTCTCTGGTTGGTGAAGGAGACACTAATGGAAAATGTGTTCCTTATATACAGGAATGGATCTAGGTTTTTTGAATGGGATTTCTGGACATCCAGTGTAAGCACTGACATGTTTCAGAGAAGTGGCATAAATTTAAATGTCTAAGTTGCAAGTGACAGTCCTTGGTCGCAAAGTAAAATTGTTAATATAGTTTTCTTTTCATGTTTTCTAATAGGTACACTTGAGATTAAATGTCTATCACAAACAGGTATCTGTACCTTCCCACTTTGAATATAAAATTCTATTAACACTGATCTCTATCGGGACAAACAATGGATATCACAAAATCTCTTAACAAACAGATGTCATATTAAAGAGGCATTTAAAATAAAACAAATTTCTGGGAATTCCAGAAGAAGCTGTCTAAATAATTTAATTATGTCTTTTAGCAAAAGATGTTTTAGTCTTGAAATTAAATTCAGGTGTCTAGTTTGGCAAGTCAATAAAGTTAGATCCCGACCGCCAACTTACACCCTTGTGCAAATTGAAACAAGATGAATAATTCTGTTATTATTTACTTTCTTTTGTATTTTTCCAATGAAACATGACCCAGTGTACATGTTAGTACTTTGTATGTCCATTCCATGAAGTCGTTTCTTGCAGATTGACCACAGATTTTCGATTGGATTTAAATCAGGAGAGTTTCCGGGGACAATCTATAGTACTTTGATTTGCTCACTGGTAAGGCTTGCCAGTGTGTTCGTGCAGTGTTACAATTTTTGTAGGCTTCCTTGGAGGAATGTCCATCGCAGACAATCGTTTTTAGGACAACTAATCGACAGTTGAGACAATAGTGTCTGGGTGTAATAAAAATCTGATGCAATCACAGATGACACAATATTTTTCAAGGCCAAACAAATTTTATCATACACCTTGAAAATAGATTCATATTACTGTACACCACTGCAAATGACCTAATCTGAGGAAAAAATAGAAATCGATTACATCCTGTCACTTTAGTGGGTCTAAAAAAGACAGCATGGTAAAAGAAAGGGAACTAAAGCAGTTGTTTCAATTACTTTGCACAAGGGTGTAGGTAAGTTATCTGTTAATGAGCCTTACCGATGCAGCGCATAAATATATACCCCTTCATATTGATCTGACTATCAAGCCCAATACTCAAATGGAAAGAATGGCATGAAATGGTTCAATGAACCAATATTTTTTCAAGAGAAAAATAAGAAATATCATTACACAGTCGTCAAGTGGAAAAGCCCGTTAAGAAGTTGACTAAAATATTTGCCATTTGGTCAGGGATCATGGATACATGTCAGGGGGGGGGAGGTGGAGGTTAAGGAAAGAGAAGTACAAACAGTGGCAGATGGAAGCAGGAGGTGGCAAACTAAATCTGCATGAAAGTAAAGTATCATTGTGCTGGTGAGGTGGGTACAATTCTACAAATTGGTCTCTTTATGGGACTGAAGATGTTACCAGTTACGCACACACCCCTACCTAAACTATAAAGCTAAACATTTGTGTCTGTGGCTGTCACAAACTCAGAAAATTTAATTAAATATGTGTGTTTGTGTGTATGTATTTGTGTGCATGTGTGTGCACACAAATACAGTGTAAAATGAAGATGTCATATAGATGCAGTTTTAGCATCATTGCCTACCAGTATATATTTCATATTTCTGCCCTCGGCAGCTTTTGTTCAATGAAGAAACTAATTCACACATTTAGCTTCAAAAATAGCATCTTTTAAAATAATTCAGTTTTGTTATTCAATTCCAATCTGGTCTTTTCTGATTTTTATGAATAAGAGTTTGTTTCATTGATGGCTTGACTAATAAAGCCATTTTCTATCCAAGAAATTGTGACCACCTTAGCACTTTGAGCACAGTAAAGGGAAACAATCATTGTTGATATTTTTAATAGTATATTTTGAAAATCTAACATATTCTAAATTGTAATAGGATGTATATGAAATTAATGACTACTAAAATGTTTAAATTTATTAAACTGCTTTAATGATAATTTGGCAAATACCATAAAAACATGGTGTAGGCAGTTTCTCATACCATTTTCAAGATGTGCATTATTTTCAAGGTGTTGGTAGTCTCACTAATACCATTTTCAAGATGTGCATGAAGTCTTGCTAATACCATTTTCAAGATGTGCATTATTTTCAAGGTGTTGGTAGTCTCACTAATACCATTTTCAAGATGTGCATTATTTTCGAGGTGCTGGTAGTCTCACTAATACCATTTTCAAGATGTGCATGAAGTCTTGCTAATACCATTTTCAAGGTGTACATGCAGTCTTTTTTGTAGATACTCATATTGGAGTAGACACACTCTGAGTCAGTATAAGCATGTCAAATCTAAAAATGGTTTCTCCTGACCAGGGGGATGCACGTTTGAATCGTCCCATATTTTTTTTAATAAGATTTCTCAAATATTCAGGCCAATAGATGAAAATAACTAAATATACATTCTGTTCAATAAATAGAGTGCCTAGTCAAATATAGATATCCACTAAAAATAGCATAACACGGCTCTCCACAACTTCCTGCCCTTTGTAGCTCTTAGCAATGTTTGTCTTTTTACTATCTCTCCCTGTTCTGCCATCTATTTACACAAGTTCATTACGTACATTATTCTGTTTCTTCCTAATCCTCTTGCTTTTAGTAATTTCAACTATCTTTAATTCTAAGTGTCATTTTTGTTTCTATTTTCCTTAAGACTACTTCATTGTCTACACGTCATAGTATTCTCAGTATCCTTCTGTAGGACCAGATTTTTGTTGCTGAGAGTCTTCTCTTCCTTTGTGAGGAGACTGTCCAGCAATCACTGCCATAAAGGAGAATTGATATTATATAGCAGTTCAGCACTTTTTTCTTTGCTTCTAACAATATCCTCCTGTTTCTTAAAACTATGTTTACTTAAATACAAAAAATTTATTAAAATGTTATGACAAATTAGTTTATTTTTGGTAGATTTTTAAAAAAAATCAATGTGTTTTTTGGCCTTAAATTTTTCTAATGCAAATTATTTTATTTTACAGATAAACAAATTTTCACAAGTATATCTCGTTCTATAGAGTAGCAGTCACCAACCTTTTGAACTTTGTGGACCGCTAAACGTATAATTTTAAATTTGGCAGACCACTAATATCAATTTAGGAAAAAACAAGTAAATACATTTATATAATAATTGGAAAACTTTAATTTTATTAATATGAAATGCACCCATTAAAAGTAACAGAGTTATAGTGTAATTATTTAAATAAAACAAATTAAAATTTTGAAGTTTATTCAAGTCTAATAAGTTTTTTGTTTTATTAATATTTTGCAAAAATAGTATTCGAGTATGAATGCTTATGAATTTGTATCTGGTGTGTAAGCCTATTCTTGCAGATCCCGCCATTATTCCATTGCTATGACATGTTTGTAGAAAATTATACTAGTAAATCATACAGTAACTAGTTATCAATAGTAATAGTAAGAAACTATTCAGTAAAAAGTATTGAACATGACTTTGCAAGTCATGTTAGTTTATGGCTGGATGATGTCACATTTGTGTAAATGTGTACTCGTGTTTATTTTGAGATTTATATAATAATAATCAGAAAACTTTTATTAATATGAAATGCACCCATTAAAAGGTAACAAAGTTATAGTGTAATTAATTAAATAAAACAAATTGAAAATTTGAAGTTTGCAAGTCATGTTAGGTTATACAATGGCTTGATGTCTTAGTAACCCTCATTTCAATTTTCAAATATTTTCTTGAATTTCATTGGTTGTTAAATAAAAATCAGCTCAACAAAACAGTCAAAATTTGTGCAAAAATAGGCTCAAGTGACATAAAAAAAAAAAATCTCTTTCTCAAATTCATCCCTAATTTAAATGTTTCAAGAAATACGTGAGCGAATGTTGTATTTTTTATTTTTTAATAAAAAATAAAACATTCGCTCACATATTTCTCAGAAAAATTTGCAACAAGCTACCAAGCCACTGGAGTCAATTTTGTTGTTAAAAAAAACTATAAATAGAAACAGCAAACAAATTTTCAATGCATTTTGAGACTCACACATGCAAAGATACACACGGGAATTATGTGTCAAAATCGCCGCCAAAGAAACAAACTTTCTTTATGCGAGATTAGAAAAATTCATACAACAAACTTTTTCACTTAATATCTTTCATAGAAAATTTTTTTTTTGCCTATGTTAAATTCAACCTTTCAATCAAAGGCAGACAACTTTTTAGACATTGAACATTTCTGAAATGGCAAAGAACTTTTTCTTCTATACTTTTGCACACATCATTACAAAGAAATTGTAAATTGTATATATAAAATTTAATCTGTTATTTCAAACATGTATTTTTTGTCATGATTGAATATCGTTACCATTTGGCCATTTCTTATAATTTATGTTTGTGGATGTTGTATATTTTATTTGCATCATAATCTTAAATATTCACGCAGACTTCTTAGATGCACTAATGTCACATTTTGTGTAATTGTGTTGTCTACTTGTGTTTATTTCAAGATTACATAAGCTCTTGAACATATATACCATCCATAATACTTTTTTTTTTTTTTTTTTTTTACACGTCATTTTTTAATCTGAAGCTTCATAAAAATTGAAATAATGTCCCAATTTTTCTGCGGACCATCAAAAATTTTGCACGGACCACCAGTTGGTTGGTGACCACTGCTATAGAACACAAACAAATCTTAATATAGAAATTTTTTTCAATTCTTCTTCTTACTCATGACACAAAGATTTTGACAATAAAATTTATTTTAAAATATTTTTTCCCCTTAGGTGTTGATTTTCCCACCAAATTTCTTTGGTTCCTACTTACAGTAAAACTATTTACCTGGTGTTAAGTATTATAATCGTGAGGTCATTTCGGGTATACAAGGGGATGTTCGTAGGCTATATGCAAATATTACATTGAGCATCCACAGATTTTGTTATCTGCAGGGGGTTCTAAAATGAATCTCCACTCCACAGGTATTAGGAACAAGAAGTGTAGTCAACAACAAAAGGAAGAAGGAACTAGAAAAAGAGGTTTAGTGACTTTCACTTCATAACCCTCTCCCTTACCATTAACTCCAAGAGGTGGGGGGTGGGGGAATTTGCAAGGAAATTATCTTTGTTTTTCACATTCAATTCCAGCAGGATACTTCCCTAAACAAACAATTTTTCATAATAGTCAGAAGAGGGAAGGGTCGGATGTTGTGTAAGGGGGAATTAATTTCATCAAAGGGTTTACAGTCGAGTTGAAGAGGTCTATAAAAGTCAACACAAGGCTGAACAAATTGAGGGGTGGGGGGGGGGAGTAACAAAGTTGTTCAGGTGTGGTGACTCAGAAAGGAATGATTTCTTGACACTAACTGGGTTAAATAAACTGGAAACCCAGGAAATGGCACGGGGTTGTGAGGGTGTACTAGTAAAAATCAAAAATAAAATAAAAATAATTAAAAGAAAAAAAGAGAGAGAGAAGTTTTATTCTGGGTATACTATAATTTTTTGTCAATTTATTCCGATTCATTAACTGCATATGAAACAATAAAGCTAATTCAAAATATAAAATTAATGGTGAGAGATTTTCTAAACACAAAGCTATTAATACTCACCATTCCATTTTGAGATTAAAGATGGAAACCTATAATTAATAGAAGATTTATATTTTGGTTTGTTTTGTTTTATGGCATATCAACCTCAATGGGTCATTTAATGCTGACAACTTTTTTTTTTCCTGGTAATATTTTTGTTTTGTCAAAAATCTATTTCTGTTAATATTTTTTTCCTTAAAAACGTATAGCTGGTAATATTATTTTTTTCAAAAACATATAGCTGGTAATATTATTTTTTTCAAAAACATATAGCTGGTAATATTATTATAGTGTTTTTACCCCAGTTTAAGAGTTAACTATTTGCCCATAGCTGGGATCCTAACAGATGCTACCACCCCGGGTCAGGGTGGACTTGGGAACATCAGCAATTAAGAGGTGGTTCTATGCTCCTCAAAACCTTCTGATCAGAGGCCTTGCTGCTGGATGTAGTTTATCATCTTACCCAGGACGGATTTATATTTTGATTTTTATAATCAATACCAGATTTCACAGTGGGCATTAACGGATTAGGAAAGTAGATGCCTTATTTTGTTCATATTTGTTGTTATATACCATTTCAGTTGTTGTACACTCCAGCCTTCTTCAGGCATCTGTCCACCATATTTGGGGACCTTCTCCGAATTTTGAACCAAATCTTTTATTCTATTCACTTTCGTTGCATCCATTCAGCTCTCCATACTTAAATTATATTTAGTGAGTCTCTCCAAACTTATTCACTTTTGTGACACTTGTCTTTTCTTCTAGTGAACTATTGTCCTAAGTATGACGATAAACTACATCTGGCAGCAAGACCTCTAATCAAAAGGTTTTTAGGGACGTGTAACCACCTCTTAATTGCTAGTGTTCCTAGGTCCACCCTGACTTGGGGTGGTAGCATTTGTTAGAACCTCAGCTATGGGCAAAAAGTGAACCCATAAACTGGGGTCAAAACATTATTAAAGTATAAAAATACATTTTTGTAGTAAAAATACCAGCAATGTATTTTCATAGTAAAAACAAATTACTAGCAATACATATTTAAAAAAAAAATTACCAAAGCTCCCAAGAAAATTAAATTTTGGCATTAAATGCCATTAAACAATGTTTTAAGAAAACACTTTAATCCATTAACCATGTGTCTCTTGGACAATCCAATGGTATCACTTAGGAACCTTAAATGTAAGATCCATACTTAGGCAGTGGAATTACTTTCTTAATAAAGAGGGTCCCAGATGATATTTATCTCTATATTAAGTCTACTGAAGAGGTTACTGACTCATTTAGTAATTTTATCTCCTAGTTTTATTCTATTTATTTTGACATAAATTCATGGGAATTGCTGACCATGCTTTTCTCTATATATATGATCAGCTATGCCTGATTTCAATGTTTTTCCCTAGACTTTAGCTTTTTTATATATCATAAAGCACAGAAGATACAATATACAAATCTTTATATTAGATTAATAATGGTTAATCACTGACAAAAAGTAAAACTCTGAAGTCATACATTTCATCCCTAGAAGAAATTTCTCCAGACAAATAATGGTTTTATTGATGGAATCTCTATATAAAGTTGATATTTAAGATGGTGGAGGACCATGTAATGAAATATTGAACTTACGCCTTCATGACTCCATATTTAAAGAAATTATATAATCTGGGTGGATCAAATATGCTGGGTTTTTGTAAGTGAAAAACAAAAGTAGAAGAGTTGAAGGTCGGGGAGGTCAACATGGCTGATCTGGGAAGTCATTCCTGGTGATTTTCATTTCTCTGAGTGTGGTGATTCATTATGTGCATACCAATATCACCAGTTAAAAGAAAATCTCCCTTTTACCAAGTTACAGTGGTGAATATTTGTAAACAAACAGATAAGTAAAAACTAAGTACCTCCACTAATTCGCTAAAAAACAGCATAGAAACAAGACCCCAAACTTAATAAAACAAAGTTTTATCGCCAAAACAATTATGTTATTATTAAGAGGAAAGACAAAAGTACCTTTTTTTATTATTTTATTAAATTTTTTTTTTTGTCCTTTCTAGCACGTTAAAAATTTTGGCTAAAAATCTTTTTTTTTTTTGCATCAGCAGTTGGCCAAAGATTACTATGGGTGTCTTTGTGCCTTTTTATAGTAAAAAAAAATATACTGATTTGAAAATTCTTGCAAAAATCAAATAATTGTTGGATTTTAATAAGACTTTCAGGACTTATTCACAAATTAATTATTTCTGAATTTTTTTCTTTTTACATCTGTTACCTCCACTTAATTTTATGAAATTTCAAGAAATTAAAATTTCAGCATCTTCATATTTATATTAGTTAAAAGCAGGAATCCTTGGAGAATTTAAATCATCAATTTATTTTTGTCAAACAGGAACATCATTTACCAAAAATCTGCTCTGGATTGTAAAATAAAAAACAATAAAATTATGACATTATTTAATTAGGAATGCTTTTAATTGCTTTTAAAGATAATATATATTATGGATGCTATTGTTTTCAGAAAAAAAAATTTTCAATGAATAATGAAATTTTACAAGAATTGTTTTTTTTTTAAATTTTAATTAGAAAAATTTATTAAGTTTTAAATCTTAAAATTCAGTATTAATTTCAGCCATTTAGATTATATTATTAAGTGAAAACTATATTTACTAATCATAAATGGCATAGCTTAATACCAGTTATCAAACACCAAGATTTTTCAAAGAACTTTTATGTATATAAAATATTATGTAACTTGCCCATTTTTTAAACTGTGGTCAATCATAGACCACATTATCAAAAAATAAGAGCAATGAATATAGTAAATTTAAAATCAACATTCCAAAAATTAGATTACAGCAAATATTTTCAAACATTTTTAGGTTACTGAGTACTTAAAAATTATATAAAAAAGGTGCTCACGTCATTTTTTTAAAATTATGTTTTACAAGTTTCCATAGAACAACAATCAAGCTGTCATCACCTTGTCAAATGTAAACATGGCTACTGTCAGTTAAAAACAATGCTACTGTTTGCTTAAAAAATTCGTTTCTGTGATATTTTCGACTTAAAGTAATTATAATATTTGTTTCAAATTAGATTAATTATACTTTGAATCAGCTAATATTTCTCAAATAAGCTTTCAGAAAAGTATGTTTTATTTTTGGAAGACTTTTTAATAAAAAAAAATTACATTGCAATGAAAGACAGGTGCTAATCAGTTATTTTAGCAAAAAAATTGATTCCAATCAATAAGATTTCTGTTTGAAACACACCAGAGTACTTTATTTACTGGAAATAGTAAATTTTTAAACCTTTAGCTTTCAATTAAAGCAAAACTGAAAGCTTCAAGAAAGCTTTTTCAGTTTTAAAAATTCATTTTAAACCTTAAGTATCACAAATTAGTGGAGGTCCCTCGTGAAAACTAATTCATCTTATTAGCCATTTTACTGTTTTTAAAAGATAATTGACATTTTTACTTGGCAGAATTTTCAAAATTGTAACAGAGATTGGAGTAGATTTGAACAGCGAAAGAACAGAACAATTTTGTTTACTGATGGGAATCTGATCTAGCCCATTTGGAATTGGGTCATTAGGAAGACAATGAAAGATGATCGAGATAATTTTTATCAGTTAAAATTTGAAATAGAACTTACTAAGGCTATGAGGAACTTGACATGATTTTGGGTTGAAGGCAGCACTTGTGATAATCATGTGCGGGCCAAGGGTCGATTTATGATCAGCCAGGTTTATCTATATAAACGCGCACAGCAATCTGTTGACAGAGTGGTTGGCTTGTCTGTTGTCGAGTGCAGTTGAGCTGGGTAGAGAGAGGTTGGAGACTGGAAGTGACGTCAGAGATTGGAACCAAACACCCACTAACATATTTTGTTGATATAAATACGAAGAAGCGAATTACTCCTCCAACAATCTAAGACTGCTACTGCTACTATTATTACTACCACTGGAAACAGAAATGTCGAACAAGCTACAATAATCAAAAGGTTGTTTTTCAGCTTGTCTGTTGTTGAGTGTAATTGGGCTGAGTGGAGAGATATCGGAGACTGGAAGTGATGTCAGGGATTGGAACAAAACCCCCGCTAACATGTACTGATAATATAAGTACCGATGCTTCTGCTACCATGAAGATTACTACTACTGTTACTACCGCCGAGGAGGAACATGACTATAAACTTTAAGCCGCACACAGAAATCTTTATCTCTCCATCGCAAGAGTCGCATATTGTTCTGAGACGATTTAACAACAAGCTAATCACAACCCACTCTCTCTCTGTCTAGAATCCAGTGTATGAGTTTTTACGTCAATTTCTTTTCTTTTCTGTAACCCATTTCTTTTCTATACTATTCTTTTCTGCTATATAAAAGACATTAACAATTCAACCATTGAATAGTTGTTTGTCTGGCTTTCTGCAGATATTAATCTTTTTTTTGGTGCATTCTAAATTTCTTAGCACAGACTCTCCAGCCGTGTCTACATCTTCAGTTGACCGTGAATGGATGAACATCACTTCTGCTTTCTGGATCAAACCAAACACAACGTGGGCAGGAAGCAGGATTAAACCAGTGGACCGGTCAAATGATCTACGGATGCTCAGGGGACCTACAGTCACTTCCTTAAGTTCAGTTAAGGCTGAGTAGACACCTCAACCCAGAGAGTAAGACATCGGAGGTTGAGGGGCTGGGGCGAAAGTGTTAGAAAATAAAGAAATATGTAATTAAAAAAAAATTAAATTTTTAAATAAAAATATCCTTCTGGCATGAATTAATCAAAATGGCTAGTATCCCCATCTTTGTTGTTTTTATGACATCATAAATGCTACATTTTTTGGTCATTCTTTAAGGTGCATGTTGTGTATGGGAATTCTTGACTATTCTTTAGTATTTGGAGTTGTTTTTATAAATTTAGATTCTTTTTCAATTGGACCAACTCACAGGTCAAATGTCAAATTGGAATATCTATTTCTGACTGATTTTTGTTTTTCTTATCAAAACTGATACATATATTTTTTTAACACTCAGATTAGAAATAAACAAATGTAGTAAACGAATAATAATGAGTGAATATTATAGTTGTAAGGATAATAAAGGGAAAAAAATCCTAATTTCTGATCAGGTCCTTTAAATATACAAAAAAATCTCATTTTTAATCCAAAATCTGACTTGCTCAGCCATTTTGTAATGTGAGCATTTTAATGGATAAATTTCGCATTGAAAAATATTAGTAGTTATTATAGAACAGTTAAAGGATGTCGTATTTAATGGGCTGTTTTTGTTTTGTTTTTTTACTAATCTTTACCCAATACAAGGCCTTAGGGACACTCAAGGTAGAGGATTACAGTGTGGTGTTGGATTAGCATAAGAAAGAGCAATAAGTGAAGTTCTTGGAAGCTACGCAGGAAAGATAATAGTTAAATCTAGACTTGAAGTGGTCATGATTTAGTTAGTGAATAACATTTCAAATTTCAGTTGGAGACGTTAGAAATGTAGTGTGGAAGTAGACTTTAGAAGAGACTGGAAAGCAAATCCTAAACAGGAAAGAAGGGATAAACCTTTACTCCTGTTCAAAAGAATAGGGAGGTGTGTGGACTGGACGCTAGACAAACCTATCCTGCACTGAAAAGACTGAAGCACAAAAAAGGTTGCTAGTAAAGAATGTCTTGCATGCAAATCGTAAAGTTTTTCATTTATGTCCAGAATTTCAAAGTGAATAAATTTAAAAATGTATTAAAGTTAACCAAAAATTAACTCTGGATTGTCAGTTACTTTGGGTTGAAGTTGCAATTCAGTCACTTGTTCAGTTTGCAAGTCAAAGGAGACAACTTGTCATAACCTGACATTTTACCATTTTTTGACACACCTTAAAATGGTAAGAGCACGCGTGTGTGTGTGGGGGAGGTGCATGTGCACAGTTCTTTTGTGTATAAAGAACAAAGTTTATTAATGAAAATAACATGGGGTGGGGTATAATCATAAAAAGTTTTTCAACTTTTAATGTGAACCAAGCCAGTGTGACCAAAGAGTATTGGACTCAATAATCCAAGTTAAAGAAATCATTCTTTGTGGGGGGTTGGTGGGGGGGCAGCCATTGAAAGTTATGACCATTGACATCCAGAAAAGAAACGACACTTAACAGATATTAGAGAAAAAATAATGCATTATTGCATTCAAATATGAAATGTGAAATAATGAGTTACAAGCCTTTCAGAAATTGTCAGGTTCTAAGAAAAAAAGATTTGCACTGGGGGGAAAAAAAAAAAGAAAAGAAAAATCATTGTTCAAGAAATTATGAATTTTAAATTATCTTTTGTTTTTCAATTTATTGTAACTGAACAACGTAAAGTCCTTCTTGCTTCCGTGGAAATATCAGGTTAGGTGCACAACACTAACAATGCCAATATAAAAATTATCAGCCAATTGATCAGGTGCCATGCCACATGAGGCCCATAGACTCATAATGCAAAGGATTTTTGACTCGTCTCTCAGTGATCCAATCCACCCATGTAAATAGCTCAAGCAATAAGCAGTATACATTATTATATTATCAGCCACCTAAAAGTTCAAGGTGTTTAAATAACTTGCAAGATCAAAATGCAGTATGGATATTTGTTGCTATCTTTTGTGAGCAGTTGATTTCATGAGTCAGTGTACAAAACAGCAATCAAGTTGATAGGGTAACTTTTTTCTGTGATCAAATTCCAGGAAACTTTTGAGTAGCATTGCAGAGATATCAGACAAAAGAAAATTCAGGAGTTAAAAAATTAATATGAAAGAAATAAGGAGAATTCAACTCGACTCCCGGAATATTTCTACCTCACTCTAGACCAGGGGTGAGCAAACTTTTTAGTACAAGGGCCGCATTCTAAAAATTGATAGTTTTACTGGGCCGCATAGTATATATAAACCAAAATAATTGATATTTAAAATCGGCAAAATAAAGGGCTTTTAAAGGAAAAATATAGTTTTAATAAATAACATTTTAAAGCGGGCTGTACGAAATCGTTTGGCGGGCCGCATGTGGCCTGCGAACCGTAGTTTGCCCACCCCCTGCTCTAGACACACAATCACAGTTATATACAAACAATTTATCGCTTCTTGCGTCATCACAAAATAATTGTGGTTCAGATTTCAGTACGTCTAAAGGAAGGCGGGAAAAAGTAATATCAACAATGAAATCCGGCTTGGAATTTCATGGTGGGAGTCATATACAACAACCCAGTCTTGGTAGAAAAGAAAAGGCCTAAAAAAACTTGCAATTACTTTTTTATATTTAGTCACTGTGTAGCGGTTATGTGTCTCCTCAATTGTTAGGGCAACATACCAATAATGGAAATAAAAAAAACACTCGGGGAAACGAGTAACAAAACTGTTTTACAATTTCTGCTGTTCACAGTGCATAAATCCATTACACCCTTGATAATCATAGCAGAGTCACACTTCACTGAAGGAGGAGCAGATAAGCTTGTCAAAATTAATAGGCTGCTTGATAGAACTAACTCGGTAGGACAGTCCTGTGGTTGGAGGAAATAAATAAATACTGACGCCAGGTGTAACGATTCAAATACTTGATTATCAACCATCATTATCCTTTTGAGGTCATTTCAAATACATCTGCAAAATGTCGTGCACACTAACAGCACTGAAACAACCAGATTATGGCAGTAACACTCAACTCCTGACCACTGACAAAATCTAATTTCTTCCCGATTTTCAATGCACAATATGGAGACTGAGTGCCAAAATTTCCTCAAACTTTCAATAAAAAAAATTTCTAAATTGTAAAATTTGTTTATGGTGATTTTCATTAATTCCTGTCAATAGGTTTTATTACCCCAATTGTCTGCCAAAGAACTTCTGCTAATAACTGCTAGATAGCATTGCCAATAGAGTTTAAAGGAAAAGAGTGCAAATGTCTTTCTCTTGTTTTTTGTCACAAGATACCTTAGAGATGAGACATGTCTCATTTCCCTTGGGAGACTTTTCAGTTCCTAGTGAACCTCATGTTGCACTGAACACAGTATAACACATGACATACAAATGCCTTAAGCTTAATAGATTACACACAAGCATATCTAATAATTTTATCAAGCCAACAAAGAATTCTTTTCAAAATAAAAGTCTCTCATAATTGCATATAAGCTTTGCATCAATATAAGGCCAAAAAAGAAAATCATCACAGAGAGAGAGAGAGAGAGATTCACTACCTTTGTGTTCTTTCTACTTAGTTTGCTAAGGCAATAAAATATTTTTTAATGTACATAATTCTTTATATATTCATTCTTCATTCTTATATGTTAATGTTTGAAGAAAATCCAACCACTCAATTATCAACTACTATTACTTAGCATCGAAATCAACATGACTATACGCCACAACACCTTCACCCCTTCTTACACAAAGTTCAGCACGTATTAAACAGTAGCGCGTCTTTGGGGGGGGGGGTAGATGCACAACTTTTTTTTACCCTTTAGGTATTTCTTAATATTTTCAAAAACTTTTTAAAAAGAGAATTGCAGATAAGCATTTAGCATTTTGGACTGGTAGGATATTCAGTATGTCTGTTTGCACATTAAAATCTACCACAGAGCTTTTGGCAGCTGCTAAATTCACATTTTTACTATTTACTGTCTCACTTGACCTAAAATCATTAGAGTAAATGAAAGTTTACATCATTACACACAACTTATAAAGGTTACATAAACTCTCTCTCTCTCACATAAATGCAGCAAGTGAATTCATTCACCAAGTTTTGTTTAAGTCAATAAATTTGATTTTTGACTGTGTTTTTTTTTTTTAATAAAGTTCTACATCTAAATCAAAACTTATGGATAAAATTCCCCAGGTTCATAATTTTATTGTAGTAGTTTTGACTATCTCAGTCATTGTCAAGAACACAATGTTGTCAGTATGGGAGACAAGGTTTTGTTGGCTACATTTGAATTTCAAATATATATGGATACAAATGATGGCATGTGTGGAACAATTTAACAGAGCTTGACTGTACCAGAAAAAAATTATATCAAATATATTAATATTTTATACACACCTTAAAAGACCGTAAAGTCGAGTGAAAAATTCTATTCAATTCGGGTTGTTTCTTTTGCATAACAATAATCTCGATTATTTCGAGCCTTTTCCTTGCAGTGAATGCGATATTGCATTTTTGTGCTATCTACTAACGCACATCTTATTGCTTGTTGTATTTACTTCTTTTTGATGTGATTATCAATATTTGCATGAATTGCACTAAGAATATATAAATGACATGTTAACCTATGAAAGAGTGTGGTGTCTATGTGACCAATGTAGTAATTTTATGTTTTTTGATTACTGATATTAGAGAATTCATTATAATTTTTTTTTTTACATAGTGTTTATTTTGCTATTTGTAATAATTCGGCTTTTTTCAAATTTTTTCTAATAATCAATAAATCTAAAGTATTTATTGGAATCATTACATAATATGGACCAATGAATTATATTTGTAATGACCATTTAATCTTGATTATAAGTTAGGGTGCATCTGTTTATACTAAAATAAGTTAATAATGTTTTTATTTTGTTTGTAGAGATGGACTTTTTTCTAAAATTCTTTAAAGTTAATTTTAATTGTTTACGTGATTGTGAAAATTACTGGGGATAAGTGCTTGTTTTATGTTTCTCGATTCTTTATAAAATAATGTTTCTGGAAAAGAAATTGCTTGGTTTGGTTAAACAGTTTTTTTTATACCTGTTAGAACACCTATTTTTTTTTTTTGAGAAGGCACAAGCTTTTGCTTGAGGATTTTTATACACGACCCCAGGTTCCACATATGACATGACTTGTATCTATATATATTTGAATATACATAGCCTATCAAATACAATATCTTTCATTGTTATATAATAACATATTTAAATGTTAAAATTACTCATTAAAAATGCTCACATTACAAAATGGCTGAATAAATCAGATTTTGGATTAAAAATAAATGATTCTTTGTATATTTAAAGGATCTGATCACAAAATTTAGAATTCTCTCCCTTTATTATCCTTACGATTATGACATCTACTCATTACTGCCCATTAACTACATGTATGTATGTACAAACAAAATCATCAAATTTTCTTTTAAAAAGAGTAAAATGGTTAATGGCTGAGAAGAATTAGTTTTCACTTTGCTGTTTGTGTGCAAATATGCACCTGTCACATTCACCAATATGACTATTGATGAATTATCTTCCTTGCTTAAAAACACTAATTAAAATGTATACGTTTCTTGCTAATGTACTATCGGGTTACCTCCTCCTAATCTTCAAAACCGCTACTAGGAGACACTCTCCAGCACTATAAATACTCTGCAATAATTTTTTTTATCATTCTCTTCTTACTTTTCTGCTTAATGGCAACATGTAAATCTCTCGTGGAAGATTGCATTCCCTTTTTGAGAAATGCATGAACAATACATACACACATGTACGTATGCATATTCACTCGCTTCACATACTTTGGACAAAAAAGTTTCCACATTCACTTGTTACAAAAATTATTGGCTTTGTCACTTGTAACTTTTTGTTAATATATTATCATTTATTTGTTGTATGTTTGTTCATTCGTCTTTTAAGTGTTATTTGAATTTAAAAGCTCATGTTTTTTTGTTTGTACAGTTATATATTGGTTCATGTTGTTTCTTTACATTTCTTTATGTGGACTCACATCCTGGGTCGGCCATGTTTGTAGTGAGCATTTCAGGAGACACGCATGTTTATCTCTCAACGCATACACCAGCCCACGACACACCACTGTAATTCTGCAACTTAGTAATACATAAGTTTTTGGGGGGGTTTTTAATTACAGTGAAACAGAGAAATGAAAACCACCAAGAACAGCTTCCCAGCTCAGTCACATTGTTATCCCCACCCTCAGATCAGCGACTTTTGTTTTGGTTTTTCCTTACAAAAACCCAGCATATATGATCCACTTAGATTACCTCGAACTTCTCTCAATACGCAATCAAGAGAGCATATGTTCAATTTTTCATTACATGACACCCACCTCTGGCCACCTTAAATATCAATTTGTAGAAAGTTAATTAAAAGAAATAATTATCTATTTTCAGACATTTTTATTCCATCACATAATCATGTGACCAATAAGATGATCACTTCTCTCTTTGTGATATTTATAGGGCTTCAGCCCAAGCCACCTCCTCTTGTCGCTCATTGCTTGCTTTATCATCAGACAAACTAGTTGTATGCTTCAGATGTTTATCCGCTTCCCCCATTGCAATGTGCAGCTAGCATTTAGTGGATTAACCTATAACTCCTTTACAACTTTGACAGATACAGGTTGCCACACGTTGTCAGAGGTTGACCTTCCAGTTATGGTATTAACCATTCTGCAGTGCCTCGTCACAATATCATTTTTATTCAGTTTATATGCAACTGTAGAGTAAATAAGCTTGTGTTCCTCTGATGTCACTCACACAACACTAAATACTTCTTTTTCAATCTGATGGTCTTGAGTTCTCGCACACGTCACCTTCTCACTGCTTCAGCCCTCTTTTATCATAAGAACACCACGGCCGACTGACCAATTAGTGTTCTTTGTTTTGTCTTCAGTTACCCAGTCAAATGGCATCCTCCAGTCCAACCAATCAGTATGTGACTTGCTATTAGTCAAACCACGCTAAGCTGTACAAAAGCCACCATTACAGAATATACACTTGTGGAAAAATCTAAAGTGGGGAGGGGAGATTCAGGTCATTTTCAAGGAACAAAATGCTGCTGCTACGTGCCATGTATTGAGGTAAGGAACTTATTTTTCTTTGCACCAGATGTAAGCCACTCTAACTCACTTGCTTCTACATAATTATTCACCACACCGACTTATAAATATTTCTTCACTTTCCACTTGTCCAATATTTCCTACATCACTGCTAATCTAAATGCAATACCATTGTCTACTGGACCCTCTCTCCAAAACCACTTTGTTTATCACTGCTGTGACCAAAGCACTCTTCTCCATCCTGGGCTCTTTACTGAGGTCCGGCAATAAATCATCGACAACTTGTGAACTCAAGTTCTCCATTTCATGTACAGAGTCGATCGACTTGCATTGTTCCCACTCTCTCACCATCATTCTAGTGACACACAAGTTCACCTTCCTAGCCAGGGTTCTGCGATGCATGACATGCAGTTCCTTCAGGTACTTTTTCTCAAAATAGCACAGGGCAGCAAGCCTCTTCCCAGAGTCCACTGGCAGCATTAGCCTGATCTGTTTTACTCCAAAGGTACGAAACTCACTCATCAGTGAAACTAACCACCTCCAATGTTTGATGAGCATTTTCCATGATTCCTTTAGTCTACTCTTCCCCACCCCCAATTTACCATATTCACAAAGTTTCGGCCTCTATATCTCTGAGATGAGGTATTATGATTACTTGCATTATTTACATTATTTGAACTGTTATCCTCATCTTCATTGCCATATTCACAAAGTTTCAGCCTCTATATCTCTGAGATGAGGTATTATAATTACTTGCATTATTTACATTATTCGGACTGTTATCCTCATCCTCAATGCCATATTCACAGCATTTCAGCCGTTGTATGCTTTGGCCTTTTTCAGGTGATTGGAATTTCAAACCGGACCCTTTATTTCATCCACCGGAGTAGATTGTCCCATGGACACATGCCCCAGTGGATAAAAACGTTGCTTAAATCCAGTGACTAGGCCTAAAGAGTTGTGAGTTCAATACCAGGTCACAGCAGTGGTGAACCAAAACTTGGAAAGTTGAGTTAGAGGGAGAAAACTGAAACATCCAAAAGAGGTATGGCACGTGAAACTAGAACAATCTACCCCAGTGGATGAAATAAAGGGTTCAGTTTGAAATTCTAATCATCTGAAGAAGGCCGGAGCGTACAATGGCCGAAATGTTGTGAATATGGCAATGAAGATGTGGATAACAATCTGAATAATGTAAATAGTGCAAATTTAATATTTTTATTTATTAAAATACATATTTTATTTATTTATTTATTATGGTCATCATATGTTTATTGTTTTGGGTTAATTGGTATTCAACACTTTTCTTTAAGACAAAAAAGTGTCATTTGCCAAACTTATTTTATTACAAATATTTGTCACATTGGATTTGCTAACTTATATATTTGGCACAAATGACTTATAGCTTTATTTATGTTTTAACATTTTTTTAAGACGTGGACTTATTTTTTAATTTGTAGCATTTCTTTTGTAATGTTTATGTTTACTATTCTATACAGTTGATCATTTTCTATCATTTAATGAAGAAGAGAAGATTACTTACCCCGTGTGGCAAAGCAAGCACATATATGCCTGGCGTGCAAAATGAATGAAGGAAAAGAAAAAAGAAATATGGCTGCCCTTAGTTTAAGAAAGACATGGTCCCTGAGCTGGGAGAATTGGCGAGAGTGGTTGGGCATGTGCCAATTTTTTGCGAGAGCAGCTCAGCATAAAAAACACCACACAAGAGAGAATAGACAGTTCGCTTGTGAACGTGGTGGTTCTGCTTGCATGGAGAGACTTTGTCAGTCAGAAAGAGATTACTTAGGTCAGTAATAATAATAATAATAATAATAATAATTGTTATATTTCATGATAATTCCTTCACTCCAATGCCAAAAAAAAAAAAAAAGGTTCATTTCCTCTGCCACTGAACTACACAGACAATTCCATGTGTTTTGGTTTCGAGGTTATCACCAGTGAGGAGTTCAATCAAGAAACACTAACTACAGCAAGTATCAATCAGCTGTAAGCTAAAGTGAACTGAACTACTGAAAGTATATGCAGGGCAATGATGACAATGGCATTGCTAGGTGGAGGGCTTCCTAGACTGAAGTCAACAGCCAGAGCAGAGAGTTCTCTCAATGAAATCAATGGCCAACTTGAAGGTCCCCTGTGGTTGAGCAAGGTAAACATTCAGTTGTAGTCTAACCTGGAAAGGCGTGTGATCCAACAGACCTACTTTGCTCAAGCCATACTATTTAAAATTCTGAAAATTATAGTTGACAGAAAAAGAAGAGAGTTCCAAAAGTGAGACGTGCAAAAGAAACAATTAGCATAAAATTTATGGTTACATCTAGCAATTTCAACAATGAAATTACGAGACCTAACTGCCAATCTAGTACTGTGCTTAAATTTGTGAAATCAAGTTACCAAAGAGAAAAGTTCATCAGAACAATTACCATGAAAGTATTTATAGCAAAAGCACAGAGAAGCTACATTACAGTGGTGAGTAAGTGATTGAAACTGAGATACCAGGTCAGGACCAATAATGTTGCATAAAGTTAGGCAGGGAGAATTAATTGATATGAATTATCTCCCTTAGCATGCATCATCAACTAAGAACAATATGCAGATTGAATAAAGAGTTTAGTTTGAAATTCTTAGATTATCAACTATAGCATATACCTGAAGAAGGCAGGAAGTATAATGCTTGAAACGCTGTGACAATAGTAACCAAAATCAGGGCATTAATCTGAAATTATCAGTGAATAACTATTTCAAGGTTTTTGTTTGAAAGCAAAAATCACAATTAAAATGAAATGTCTTTTTTATTGACACCGACATTCATTGCATATATGTGCAGTGAACGCCAGCTGCAGGCATTTCTTCAGAAATTGAATGTTTAGGAAGATATCTTTTTGTATTTTATATATCTTTATATCTTTTTTATATTTATATCTTTTTGTATTTTATATATCTTTATATCTTTTTTATATTTATATCTTTTTGTATTTTATATATCTTTATATCTTTTTTTATATTTATATATCTTTATATCTTTTTTTATATTTATATCTTTGTATTATATATATCTTTATATCTTTTTTATATTTATATCTTTGTATTATATATATCTTTATATCTTTTTTATATTTATATCTTTTTGTATTTTATATATCTTTATATCTTTTTTATATTTATATCTTTTTGTATTTTATATATCTTTATATCTTTTTTATATTCATATCTTTGTATTTTATATATCTTTATATCTTTTTTATATTTATATCTTTATATTATATATATCTTTATATCTTTTTTATATTTATATCTTTGTATTTTATATATCTTTATATCTTTTTTATATTTATATCTTTGTATTTTATATATCTTTATATCTTTTTTATATTTATATCTTTGTATTTTATATATCTTTATATCTTTTTTATATTTATATCTTTGTATTATATATATCTTTATATCTTTTTTTATATTTATATCTTTGTATTATATATATCTTTATATCTTTTTTTATATTTATATCTTTGTATTATATATAGCTTTATATCTTTTTTATATTTATATCTTTGTATTATATATATCTTTATATCTTTTTTATATTTATATCTTTATATTATATATATATCTTTTTTATATTTATATCTTTATATTATATATATATCTTTTTTATATTTATATCTTTATATTATATATATATCTTTTTTATATTTATATCTTTATATTATATATATCTTTTTTATATTTATATCTTTATATTATATATATCTTTTTTATATTTATATCTTTATATTATATATATCTTTATATTATATATATCTTTATATTATATATATATCTTTATATCTTTATAATATTTATATCTTTATATTATATATATCTTTATATTATATATATCTTTATATCTTTATAATATTTATATCTTTATATTATATATATCTTTATATCTTTTTTATATTTATATCTTTATATTATATATATCTTTATATCTTTTTTCATTTAGTTACAGTAAAAAAAATATGGAAACGAATGTAATAAATTCTTTTCATGAACAGATTGCAGAGTTCAAGTGATCATCTTTGCCTGTTAGCCGAGATAGTTTCATTTTTCTGTTAATGCCAGTGTTTGAGTTAAGGTAGGATTCTGAATGTTGATTTTCAAGGCAGCCAAGTTCTTCCTACTTAGAAAGATTGTCATGCAAACCTTCTGCCTATCATTCTTCATCATTATTTGGACTTATCTCAGTTTGAAACTGATTATCTCTAAACACGAAGCCTTCAACAACCACATAGTCTGCTACCAGTGAATCTGATTTTGTCCCTTAAAAAAAAAAATCTTTCTCCTCTTCCTTCTCTGTATCAACTCCATTGTTCAATTCAGTCGTGCCTGACTGCCTCTGATATGAAAAGCACTTGCTCCTAAGTTTGATTTCATTTCAAAGGATGAGTGTGTGGATAAAAAGAAACATTCAAGGTGAAGTGGTTTTGCCTACTTCTCTAAAATGAAATGGATTCAGGCTTTGTTGAATGGGCAAGTCATCAGAAAATAGGGTTTTATTTTTCCTATTCTTTTGGGGAGAATGAAGTTCAAGAGCAAAGGTAAGTGAAAACTGACACAGAAGACATGCGATGACTGGGGACTTTTATTAAGAGCACAGTGGAAAGAATGTTAAATTCACAATCCACTGACAATAGGTTCAGGCATCAGTGAGTCCTTCATAAATGTGACCTCAGGGTCAGGAAATCACAAGTGAATTGGGGAAATGCAAGAAGAGTGTTGACTATCAAAGGTTTCAAGAGATGGGTGTGACCAACAATATGTCATTGAAATTAGACGTCTATCTTGCGAGCGTTTTTCACCAGTATCTCACATGTACACAATGACACACTGATAGAATATAAAATTGGCACACCCAGATTTTGATTAAATATAGGGATAATTTAGTTGGATTACAATGAAGGAACAATTCCAAAAGAAGAAGTATTAACAGTACTCAGACCCCTCATTACAACACTGTATATCCTCCTTGGGCATTAACACACACCTGAACTCTAGCATGTATACAGATAGTAAATAGCATCTTGCTATACATTATTCCACACTTGTTAGAAATGTTGATATGCTATACAACAATTGTAGGTGGGCTAATTAAAAGAGTCATCATATTCCATCATATCCCATACATGTTTAATAGTGGATTAGGTGAATATGTGGGTAAGGGAAGTTTAACATCTCAAAGAGCATGTGGAGTAGCACAGGCATCATAGGGGCAGGCATTACTCTGTTGGAAAAGCACCTAATCTTGTTGCAGGAATGGCAGCAGAATGATTGGGACTGTTTAAAAGTTCCTCTACAATTACCAAAGATAAGCAAGAGTTGTAACTTATAGGATTTGAGTATCATGTGTAAACACACTCTGGATGATGTTGTTTCCTCGATCTGTCACATATGTAAATGACCATCACTTACATAAATGCAGAATTTACTCTCATCACTGAAAATGAAATTATGACATTTGACCTCTCTTTTTTGACCACACTGGAGACGTGCACAACAGTGTTGCAGCATGAATGGAAGTAGGCATGTCTGTAGTCCAGCTGCAAGCAAACAGTTCTCTGTGGTCAATGTTAGCATATATGCTGATTCCTTGAATTTTCATATTTTCCAGTGATGTTCTCTATTATTTCAACTTCATCCTACTTGATCTCCCTTTTCCCTCTACATAGTTGAAATAATAGATAGAGAACATCACTGAAAATATGTAAACTTAAGGAATCAGCATATATGCCAGGCCACAGAAATCTCCTGAGCCAGCCAAGCACAGAAATGAATACAATATGGGAACCAGTAATACAGAGTGCTAGAGAAAAACAACAAAAACAGAAATTGTATTATGAGCTCTGGTAAAAAATGATTACTGAGACATTAAGTTTATAACTCCCCAAAATTCATCCACTGATGTCCCCAAGGACACATAACCCAGAAAAAAAGTGACTTGATTCAAAGAGTTGTGTGTTCAATACCTGGCAACAGCAGAAGGAACAAAAATTTAGAGAGTTGAATTACTAAAAAGTATTAACTGATACTGAAATATCCAAAAAGGGCATGGCATGTGGAATTAGAACAATTTACCCCAATCAACAATCTATGTGAACTAAATAAAGAGTTTGGTTCAAAATTTCAATGAATATCACCTGAAGAAGGTCAGTGTATAGAATCCAAAACATTGTGAATGACAATAAAGATGAGGATAACAGTCCAAACAATGGAAATAGTGTATATAGTTACAATACGCCATCTCAGAAATATAGACTGTAAATATGGCAATAAAGATGAGACAACAATCTGAACAATGTAAATAGTCTAAATGATTACAATACCTCTTAAGACCTCAAAAATATAGACAGTTATCAAAATATGTCGACCATCTACATTGCAATATTTATTATTATCAAAAACTATGAAAACCAGTTTTTATTCATAATTTTATAAATTATATCAATGAATTTCTGCACGAAAAAATGCCTGGGAAATGCATTTTTTTCAATATTATAATTACAGTTACATCATCTGTTCATTTAAATTTTCATGTTTGACATTTTTTTATAAATTTATAAATAAAAAATCTTATTTTCATATTTATTTCTTTAAATGAATAAATGATAAACATTTATTTGGTTCTCATTTTGAGGGCTCACATTTTTAGAATAAAATATAAATTATTCTTGTAAAAAAAGAATCTAATAAATAGTGTTTAATATTTTTGTTGTAAATTCTCAAAGAACAAAGAAATTCTATTTCATATGTTTGGGTTTTATTAAAATTCTAATCATCACTTTTTAAAACAACAAACATTACCAAGGGAGTGAAAACCATCCTTTTAACACATTATTTTATTGCAAGCACCAAAGTTGTCATAATTTATACGTGAACTACTGTCCACATCTTTGTAACAGACAAAATGTCGTAATAACAACAGCAAAGATGAGGATAATAATCTACATGTAAATAATGTAAAAATTAATCACTACACTGGGCTTGACATTCCTGGGTGATGTGGGAAAGAGCAGAGTCCTAATGAAATATGAAAAGCAACCCCTACAGATTCATAACTTGACTACCTTGTCCAACAATAGCATTGACCCCTGAGATGAAACTGAGCTGCAATGTGCAACTGCCAGGATTCTCATAAATGATGTGAATTTGGTGTTCATCACTGTGGTTGTCTCCATAAAGTCCACAGAGAACCACCTATTGGATTAAAGCTGCTATGTTAATGCCCTTGATACATCTGAAAGAGAAAGGAGAAAGTTAACATTTAGCACATGTCGTGGGTCATTACATTAGGACATCTTCTATATATTCTCAAATACCTGTACAATTCATGCACATGCACACACATCCATGGCTCCTCTCACTGGTTGATAATAAGGACAAGAGGTTTTCACTCCAACTGCCCGGACAGGTAAATTATGCAACAATTGTTTACTTAAGTGCTTACTCACACACTCTTCTCCATCAAGAAGCATGTTATACCTCTAATAAGACAATAGCGAGATGACAAAAGGAGTGAAGGGAGAGATGGAACCATGCCTTATTCAAGGTCATTTGTACAGAGTGTATAACAGACCCAGGCAGAAGTTTAAAATAACTTTTGATAAGTTATAGCTCATTCTACTTGCATCATTTTATATTATATTTTATAGATATATATATTTTTTTATATGTGTACAATACAAGTATATATTAAAACAGTATTGAAATTCAGGCTACAACCTTAGATTTTGAAAGTTGAGCTATCCAACACTCTAGGAGAACTGGTATAATAATCTTACTCCTCTCCCTTTCCTTATAGTTTACTTTGTGCAACACTACAGCAAGTTTAGTCAATATTTATATCCACACAAGAAGAGAAATAAATAAATATATATATATATATATATATATATATGTGTGTGTGTGTGTGTGTGTATGTATTCTTGATCTCTGACAAAGCCTTGATAAAGGTAAAACATGTTGGATTAAGATTAATTTCCTATTTATTCTTTATTTCATTTTATCATCTTGTCAGATTCGCATCCATACCTAGCCTACAGTTCATCTTCAATGCATATATATATATATATATATATATATATATATATATATATATATATATATGTTCATACATTCTTTTTATAGATACAAATATTTAAGTAAATGCTCTGTTTATAATAAACAGCATTTACTGGCCTGAATGTCTGAGAAATTTTCATAGAAAATATTCATCCTCCGACAGGAATCAAACCTGTATCCTATATGGAACTGTCATTTAGCCTGACGTGCCTTAACCAATTCGGCCACAGAGGAGCGTTCGGTTAGCAAGGTCGATTTTACTATCTTTAAACTACAATCTTCCATGATTTTCTCTCGTTCATTCATATCTGCTTAATGCGTATCCAAAGGTAAACAAATGACATCACACATTATGAAATGAACAATGTCCGACAATTATTTAAGACAATTTTATGTTTATATATATATATATTTTTATGCTTATATATATTTAGTGCATTGGGGCAGCAGTTCATTATTCAAACATATATTGTTAAATATAACAGACAATGAATGTCTATTATGTTTCTGATCAGGCATGTAAATTGATAGACTACAAAAACCAATGTATCAATTTACATGACCATTCAGAGATTGTATCTCTGATACTAATAATAAACCCACTACATATATTGGGTTTACTATATCCACGCTCTCCTATAGACTTACATATCACCTTTCTGATCTTAGTTCTATTAAACAACATTTCCTAGAAGAACATAGCCATGTACGTAATATTAGACAGATATTAGTTGATAACACAATACTCACACATACACACAATAAAAAGAACTTTCAGATATTGAAGGCCATCTACATTTAAACAATGCAACCCACACTCAACAAAATTACATTTCAAACTAGTCACGACACATTACATTGCATCTAGACATATGGTTGTGTTATCAATATTTCATTTTTTCATGTGGTACAAATGTCATAGAACTGCATCACAGATTTATGACCTCTGTCTGAAAACAACTATTATCGTCACATAGCAACTTCTATGTAAACATAACAGAATATCATCTTTGATGGTAAATAATATATATATATATACATACAATATTATATATATATATATATATACATACAATATTATATATATATATATACATACATACAATATTATATATATACATATACATACATACAATATTATATATATACATATACATACATACAATATTATACATATACATACATACAATATTATA
>OZ038506.1:8935780-9145780 GCA_964036315.1 Acanthosepion esculentum
TTGTATTGCTGGTACTTTTTAAAAAATTTTTTTTTAAGTATTGCTGATAATAATTTTTCCTTCAAAAATTATTGCTGGTAATGATTTTTTTTATTACAAAGTATTTCTGGTATTAAAACCTATTTTTACACAAGTTTGGGTGTTAACTATTTGCCCATAGCTGGGACTCTAACAGGTGCTACCACCCCGGGTCAGGGTGGACCTGGGAACACCAGGAATTAAGAGGTGGAACTCTCTTCTGGCTTCTTGCTTTCCTTTCAACTCTTATCTTCAAAAATTTAAATGCAATGTCAATTGTTATCTACTGTCTTCTTAATTATTGTTCTTTTATTTATCATGTTTTTTTTTTCTCATATTCTCTAACACACAGTAACCCCAAGCATCTGAGTGGCTTTATTGCCTTGCTTGGGATTGAGGATGAACATAAGCTTTTGTTTGAAACAATACCAGGTCCCCATCCCAATGTGAAGATAAAAATATCAGATAGCAAATTTGGGCTGAACTTTTCTACTGTATTATCCGTATTTAGGATAATTTCTACTGTATTATCCGTATTTAGGGAGTCTCCATTTTTCATATGTTCAGATCAATGAATGATAGCCGATACAGACATTTTTCCAACAAGGATGCCATCAATGCTGTAAAAAGATAAAAATTCTATGCTGGTAAAATCTTATTTACTTGTTTGTTAGTTTTTTTTTAAATACAAGCACAGCATTCAGGTTCTTGTTTATAACTGGCGAAAATGCAGAGTGAATGTGTGGAGAATAGTTTTTTCAACTAATCTATTGTGGTTCCTGTGAACCTGTTGTAGTTACCATGGAAATTAGCATGTGGTATTATTTATTTTCATACACACACACAGAAAATGATATTTTGTTATTTGGTCAGATGGAAAGTGGATAAGGCCAAGAACTTTTCAACACCCCCATTCGCATGAGAGAAACAGTGATACATAGGTACAATCTATTGCCCTGACTCTTCCTCTCCTTCACTCTTTGTCGTCCTTTCTCTTCTCATTGCTTTCCTCCTCTATTCATCTCTTGTGTAGGCCTTACTCTCTCTCTACTGTACTTTCTTTCTTTTAGTGTCTCTTCCTAATTTTGCCTCTCTTTCTCGACCCTTTCTATTTCACTTTCTTTTTCTCTACCTTGTACCGTTCTTTCTTTCTTTCTTTTTTAGTTTAATTCCTCTTCCTTCATTCCTCTTTCTACTTCCATATCACATAATCAGTACCTTCCCCACCCCCACTCACCCAACACTCCATATTTCCTCAGCTTGATTAACACTGACTAATCTTACTGACAAATGTCTAAATGGGTTGAAATCGTTCTTCTAATTTCTCTCCACTGGTGTTAGGTCAGCATGTGGCTATAAATATGATTGGAATGTAATTGGACAAACTCTACATTGGACACAAACACAGATACACTAAGCACACACACATACATACATACATACATACATATATATATATATATATATATATATATATATATATATACACACACACACACACAAAGACCACACACACAAGCAACTTTCGAAGTGTCCACAAAGTCTTTTGGGCAATTTTTCCTTTTATTTTACAGCAAAATTGGTCTCCATGAACCCACTCTCACTTCAGTGCATCTTAAATTGATACATAAAATATATAGACACACATACCATATATATATATATATATATATATATATATATATATATATATATCTCTGTCCTGGGTATGACGATAAACTATATCCGCATCCTGGGTAAGACAATAAACTATGTCCAACAGCAAGGCCTCTGATCAGGTTTTGAGGAGCGTGGAACCACCTCTTAATTGCTGGTGTTCCCAGGTCCACCTTGATCCGGGATGGTAGCACCTGTTAGGGTCCCAGCTATGGGCAAATAGTTAACACTCATACGTGTGTAAAAATAGTTTTTAATACCAGAAATACTTTGTAATAAAAAAAAAAATGGTTCAAATATATATGTATACATACACACCTTTTTTTTTTACCAAACTATCGCTATGAATCAATTTCAAAATTTTGTTGGCATTAAATGACCCAATGAGGTTGATATGCCATAAAACAAAACAACCAACCAAATATATATATATATATATATATTATAGGTTGATCTCCAAAATTATCATTTGAATAAAATAATTCACTTATTTATGAATCCAAACAGAGTTTCATAGATACGTTTACATCCAATATTTGTAAAGTTACTAAGAAATCTATGGAAGATCATCCAAAAAGGTATACCTGAAACCAGATTCAGAGTTTAGATTCATATTCAACTCGCACATCTCGCCTGTGGAACTCACTCCCTTATTCCTGTTTCACTGACAAATACAATCTCCAACTATTTAAGTGTAATGTCAATCAGCATCTCCAGTTGCCTTGATCTATCCACTTCCCTTCTCCACATCCTTTCACCTTTCATTCCTATCGGCTCTCGCTCCAAATCTTCTGTAACCCCCTTCCCTTGATCGATCCACTATCTTTCTCCACATCCTCTCCCTTACCACTCCTATCTGCTCTTCCTCCAAAGCTTCTGTAACCCCCTGCATGCTAGTAGCTTCCAGCCTTGCTTGGGGTGATATGCTTAAAAAAAAAAAAAAAAAAAAAAAAAATGTATTGTTTCTGGAATTGCCCCTGTCATTTGCAATTTTGAGGGATGAAATAAGATATTCTTATATATATATATATATATATATATATATATATATACACACACACACACATTTTATATATATATATATATATATATATATATATATATATATATAGACACACACACACACTATATATATATATATATATATAGACACACACACACACTATATATATATATATATATATATATATATATAGACACACACACACACTATATATATATATATATATATATATATATATATATATATAAAATAATACACATTGTACTGATTAATTTTACTGATCAACTTTTCCAAAATAATCCTTCTCAAACAAGGAGGAAATTCCATTAGAAATCGTCCAAAGTTCACTTTGGAAGAAAAGTACAAGAAATATAATCCAAGCTTTCAACTTTTTTACGGTCATCATCAGGGTTGGTAGAGACAAATTGATGAGTTTCATAAAACTAGTGAGTGTTGTGACGTGAGCGAGGTGTGACATTCAACACTTTTTACCAACCTCACAACACTTGAAACCACTCAAGAAGGAAATAAAGAATCTTTTTTTTTTTTTCTATCAATTTTGTCAGTCTTTGAACAAAGGTAATTTTACACCTTGAATTCTCTGAATTTTCAGCTTAGATTTTTCG
This sequence comes from Acanthosepion esculentum, assembly GCA_964036315.1. Lineage (NCBI taxonomy): Eukaryota > Metazoa > Mollusca > Cephalopoda > Sepiida > Sepiidae > Acanthosepion > Acanthosepion esculentum. The sequence continues at coordinate 8,939,084 of OZ038506.1, forward strand.
TAGCCATAAATATTAAAGTTATTTTTTTCCCTCTACTTTGGTCTGTCTGTCACAAAAAGGAAAGATTACGTTTGTTATGATAGGTATTTTCTCTGACAGGTGTAGTCTCATCAAGAGAAGGTATAGCAATACTGCCTTTTACCCATAGGTATAGCAATACTGCCTTTTATACGGTAACTCATTTACATATCATTGCAACTCCCTGAACGCAAGAGACTTTATACCTTTAGTTGATCTTTGACTTCTATGAACAACCCTGGGAGACATATTCCATCTCTCAGCAGGGTTAGATCCCTTTTGCACCACAAAATTTGCCTTTTCGGGACTTGAGTCCTTGTCCTTTCTGTACCACACACTTTCATTCTTTGCAAATGACATGGTAATCGGGGCTCTTATTTGTCTTCCCATCAATACAGATGGGCTTTGTCTTCTTCCTACATGTAGAATAGCTCTATAATTTAGTAGTCTGGATAAATAACTCTCTATATCACACTCAACCAGAGAGAATGCCTTTAATCCCAATTTTACTGTTTGAACCATTCTCTCCGCAATTCCATTTGAGTGCGAGTGGTAAGGTTCGTGTTTTGTATGGAATGCAGCCAATTAGTTTTAACCATTCACATAAACTTTCTTCACAAAATGTTGTCAGAGATTAACATTTTTGGAACTCCATTTCTTGAAAACACTATGATATCTCCATTACATGTTATTCCTTTTTATATTGTTAATTTGTGTCTTGACTCTTTATAAGGCCTCTCAGCCATAGAGCAATTACTCCATGTATTTCTCTCTATTCTATCCATAATTCTATTCAACACTGGATCCTGCGTAGTTCCCAATCTAAGTCGATTTAAGAGTAATACATCCGTTTCTATCCGGTGCAAAATCCTATCCTTACAATTTTCACTTGCTTCAACATTTTTACTCTCAAAATTCAATCAAGATAATGAATCCACATGCGGAATAGTATTTCCTCTAATATATAAAATATCAAAATTCAACGCCACAACATCTTAATATCCTGGCAGATGAGACATTTGGCAACTCTCTTCTGGGGTTGAATATAAATTCCAAAGGCTTATGATCAGATTTTCATAAAAATTTCCTTCCCAGCAAAAACTTTCTAGTTCTTTCCATGCTCCACACAATCACCAATGCCTCCTTCTCAATATTCGAATAATGCGCCTCCACTGATATTAGTTTTCTAGATAAGTACATTACAGCGTTATCCTCCTGTGACAATATTGCAGCTACAGCACAGTCACTGGCATCAGTAGTTAATGTCAATTCTTTTACTAGGTCAAAAACTTTAACAACTGGTTTGCTTATGAGTGCCTTTTTTAATTTCTCGAAAGCAATCTCCTGCCTTTTTGTCAACGGAAACTCGTATTCTTCTTCCTTCATTAAATGGTTCCACAAAGTCACTATATCACAGCAGATATCTGTTATAGAAATTGGTTAATCCTAAAAAAAGGATTCACTTTTTTATTTCTGTGTGCAGCTGTCTCTGATATCTTATTAATGAGTTTATACAATTTTTGGGATGTTTGACGTCCCAGTTATGAAATTTTCAGCAGCTAAGAAAGTCGGTTCACTATATTGGGCGAGACAATTTTTCTCTCCAGAATCTATCGATAAGTCTGTCAGTCGTCCATACTTAGAATATTGCTGCTACATATGGTCTGGTGCCCCTGTTATTTACCTTGAGCTCCTTGATAAGATCCAAAGAAGAATCAGCAAAATTACTGGTCCTGATTTGGTGGGATCAATTCCAATCACTTTTCCATTGCCATAAAGTTGCCTCTCTATATCTTTTCTATAAATACTTTCATGGTAACTGTTTGGCTGAGCTCTTGGCTATGGTATGTACAGTTTTTGAATTTAAGTGTGGCACTACAGTCTTTAAGATCTCATCAATTTACAGTTGAGCTGGCTAGATGCAGCTGTAAGTTCTATGCTAACAGTTTCTTCTCTCACACTTCTCACTTGTGGAACTCTCTTCCTGTTCCATGCTCTCCAGCCAACTTTAATCTGCAAAAATTTAAATGCAATGTCAATCGCTACCTACTGTCCACCAGATTACTCTGTTCTCTTTCTGCTCATCATTAATGTTTCTGTTCCTAATTTTCCCACACCCTGTAATCTATTGTGTCTTAGTGGCTTTACTACCTTGCTTGGGGTGATACCAATTACAAAACAAATAATATGAAATTGTAGAATTTAAGATCTGTCTAATGCAGTTTCTGTGGAATGACTGTTCACCTTAAATACACCCTTACAGTTTGAGAGTATCCTCTGAAAAAATCGATGCAGGAACAACAGGATGCTAGAGGTCCTTTTGCCATGGCTTCAAAAAGACCTTGTGAAGTTGACAAGAAAATATTGTCAAGTGAAAATAGATTTTGTAAAAGAAAATATCCCTCAGGCTATTTTTGCAAAACAAAGTGTTCAGTGTTTGATGGTGATGTAATGGAATAACCTGTCACCCCCATGAGTGACGACACTATAGTTAGTAACTACCTATAAGTATCTGTAAGTCAACAGACTACAGAGACTAGCTGCAACCTGTTCCAGCTAAAAAGTTGAACTCCTCTCTGCCTTCGGGAAGAGAGGAACCTGGACAAGGCTCCGCCGAAGGGCAGAGTCTCGTTCGGGGAGGTAGACCGACCCTGAACTCGTTTTTACGAGTTCAAATAGGGAATATTTTTGGCCGAGCCTACAGGCAGGGAAAACCCACATTAAACCCGGCCTTGTGCCACATGCAACCCTTGTGGGGGGGGGGGGTAGCTAGATACCCTAGCTGCGACCTGTTTCAGCTAAACAGTCGAACTCTCTGCCTTCGGGCAGAGAGGAACCAGGATGAAGCTCTGCCGAAGAGCAGAGTCTCGTTCAGGGAGGTAGACTGACCCCGAACCCGTTTATACGCATTCGAATAGGTAATATTTTTGGCCGAGCCTACAGGGTCGGAGATCCCACGTTAAACCTGGCCCTGTGCCACCACATGTAACCCTTGGGTGGGGTAGCTAAATATACTAGCTGGGATATGTTCCAGCTGTGCAGTTGAACTCTCTGCCTCTGGGCAGAGAGGAACCTGGACAAGGCTATGCCGAAGGACAGAGTCTCGTCCAGGGAGGTAGACAGACCCGAATCTGTTTATGCAGGTTCTATGGGGAATTTTTGGACGAGCCTGCAGGCTCGGATGTCCTACGTTAAACTTGGGAACTGTTGAGTACGACTCAGACTTATGCGAGAACTACCAACCTTCCAATAGTAGCACTCACTACTGGACTGACTTGCGATGACCTTGTACATAACTGTTATCTTTATTCTTATTGTACTGATTTTTTATCCACCATGTTTTTCAAGTATATATTCCTATTAGCACAGAATATAACAGATGGCTGTACAGATTTTAGCATTGCAGTAAATAAAGAACATTATCTTAATTTTCCTGCTGAGGTCACATTAACTCCACCACATCTTCGTTGGATTAATAAATTAAAAAAGTGGGGGGACATCCATGTCATTGAACATTTTTAGGTTGACTGGTTTTTTTTACAGTTTATCAATCTTTTGCAGGTTATTTAAAGCCAAAAAATATTCTTACATTGTCAGAATTTTTCGAGATAATAATGACTTACTGAGACAAGTCCTACTAATTAACCCATAGCTGGGAGAGGAAGAAGTGGATTCATACCTTTGCCAAGGGTATATGAATATAACAAACCTGGCTGGAATTGGAACTCTGCTCTCTGATTTCCAATTCTGAGCCGTTATCTATTACCCCAACTTGCACATTGAAGCTTACAGAAGCTGGTATTCCAAGCAGTCACCCATCTAGGTATTAACCAGGCTCAACATGGTTTAACTTTGATGATCATATGAGAACCGATGTTTCAACATGCTATGGTCATAAGCCTGAACATTTTTAGGAAAATATCAACTGGGTACATGAACGTAAGTTGAAAAGTATGGAGATCTGTGAAAACAATGTACAAGACATGGCTTGAATAAGCAAATATATTTGATACTGAAGACGGGTTCAAGACAATTCAATGTTGGTGGAGTTTGATTGATTGATTGATTGATTGATTGATTATTTAACCAGCATATCGACCTTCGTTGGGCCATTCAATGCTGAAAAAGTTTTTTTCCAAAAAGTATAGTTGGTAATATTATTTTTCAAAAACGTATATCCGGTAATAATATTTTTCCAAAAACGTAGAGCTGGTAATAATATTTTTTCAAAAACGTAGAGCTGGTAATAATATTTTTCAAAAACGTAGAGCTGGTAGTAATATTTTTTCAAAAACGTAGAGCTGGTAATAATATTTTTCCAAAAACGTAGAGCTGGTAATAATGTTTTTTACAAAAACGTAGAGCTGGTAATGTTTTTTCAAAAACGTATAGCTGGTAATAATATTTTTCAAAAACGTATAGCTGGTAATAATATTTTTCAAAAACGTAGAGCTGGTAATAATACTTTTCAAAAACATCGAGCTGGTAATAATATTTTTTCATTTTCATTCTGGTTTTTCAAAAACGTATAGCTGGTAATAACACTTTTCCAAAATCGTAGAGCTGGTAATAATATTTTTCGAAAACGTAGAGCTAGTAATAATATTTTTCAAAAACGTAGAACTGGTAATAATATTTTTCCAAAAACGTAGAGCTGGTAATAATATTTTTCAAAAACGTAGAGCTGGTAATAATATTTTTCAAAAACGTAGAGCTGGCAATAATATTTTTCAAAAACGTAGAGCTGGCAATAATATTTTTCAAAAACGTAGAGCTGGCAATAATATTTTTCAAAAACGTAGGGCTGGCAATAATATTTTTCAAAAACGTAGAGCTGGTAATAATATTTTTCAAAAATGTAGAGCTGGTAATAATATTTTTTCATTTTCATTCTGGTTTTTCAAAAACGTATAGCTGGTAATAACACTTTTCCAAAAACGTAGAGCTGGTAATAATATTTTTCCACAAACGTAGAGCTGGTAATAATATTTTTTCAAAACCGTAGAGCTGGTAATAATATTTTTCAAAAACGTAGAGCTGGTAATAATATTTTTTCAAAAACGTAGAGCTGGTAATAATGTTTTTTCAAAAATGTAGAGCTGGTAAAAATGTTTTTTTCAAAAACGTATAGCTGGTAATAATATTTTTCAAAAACGTAGAGCTGGTAATAATATTTTTTCATTTTCATTCTGGTCTTTTGTGATCTTTATAAAAAAGCAATTATTTTGTTGATAAAATTTAATTTAATTGCTTAGCTACTCAAATAAAGTTCAAATATGCGGATGTAGTTTGTCGTCATACCCAGGACACGGATGTAGTTTGTCGTCATACCCCGGACGCGGATGTAGTTTGTCGTCATACCCCGGACGCGGATGTAGTTTGTCGTCATACCCCGGACGCGGATGTAGTTTGTCGTCATACCCAGGACGCGGATGTAGTTTGTCGTCATACCCAGGACGCGGATGTAGTTTGTTGTCATATCCAGGACGCGGATGTAGTTTGTCGTCATACCCAGGACGCGGATGTAGTTTGTCATCATACCCAGGACGCGGATGTAGTTTGTCGTCATACCCAGGACATGGAGACAGGGAAGTTCACTATTTGCCCATAGCTGGGACCCCAACAGGTGCTACCACCGCGGGTCTGGGTGGACCTGGGAACACCAGCAATTAAGAGGTGGTTCCACGCTTCCTCAAAACCTCTTGATCAGAGGCCTTGCTGTTGGATGCAGTTTAACGTCGTACCCAGGACGGTGTTGGTGGAGTGAAATTCAGATTGATAAAAAGTGATAAAAAGGTGGTCAGTTAAGAGTTTTCAAGATCAAGAAGAGGCTGCATGTGAATGAATTTGGCACAGATAATAAAAAAGAAAACTCAACAAATGGCAGTGGTATCATTGCTTGGCTTAACTAGGTTAGTGGTATGAAACCATAACCCCCAGGGTTTTCATCTGATAATGGCTTTATGAAAAGCGTTGCTGACACTTTCTCAATATTTATGAGAGAGAAAGAAAGTGAATACATTTAGTGACTGAGATAGACATCCAACCATTGACTGTGTTCCCACCCAAGTAAAACAAGAGAATTTCTGATTTACAAGACAGACAGGCCAATCTGAATTCAAAGATTAGTATATTTCTAAGGTAAAATGTTGAATAATGTTTCTTTCTGTTAGTACATGTGGAACCCATTTTCTTAGGAATTTTCCTCAGGTATATGCAAAAATGTGGATGTGCAGGTGGTGTAATGGTTAGGAGTTTGGAATAAGAAGTCAGTGAGCCAAGTTCAAATTCCACTCAAGATGGTTGCATTCACTTTAGCTCTTAGGAAAGATATGAATCCATCTCTTCTCTCGACTATGGATTAAAAAGTAAGGCAGACTGAACTCTCTAGTTATGGTTGGCAACCAATATAGGAGAAGAACAACTCTGAATTCAAAACTGCATGTGCTCTCTGGTGGTGCACATACTTTTCATTCTTGAAAAAGAAAAAAAAGAAAATATACCTGCGAACCATGGCTAGAGAAAATATCAGAGACAAAATCAAAATGGCTGCCATAAGGAAATAAAGCTAGATGGAAAGACTGACAATTTTTCTCATTAGAAAAAAAGAGGTTAAATTGGTTTGATCATGAAAGCAGAAGAGGAGAACAAGGTTTTGTGTAGATTCTACAAAGACAATATCCCTGGCAAATGTGGTAGACGACTTCTCTGGCAAAAAAACATGTGAAGACCAAATCAGAGAGAATGCTGGATTGCCACTTCCAATTCTAGAAAATAATGCTTTGTACAAAGAGAAATGGTAAAGTTATGTGGATAAGAAGTGTACAATGATTTCTTGGGCAATTGTGCAGCTCATGTAATGCCATACTAAGCTAAGCATTTAAAAAAGAAAACAAGATATTTAAGAAAAAATGTTCAAACACATATGCTAATAGTGAGATTAGACATTTCCTTATAAGGAAGTTCTTTGTTTTTGGTTCTGTCCTTATAAGGAAACATTTGGCATTCATTGACCAAACAGCATTAATATTGGTTGAAATTTATAACATTTTCTCTTACAACAGTTTTTCTGGAAATTAAACTTCTCAAGTCCACTTTGTCTTATCGTTCTTTCCTAACCTTTTATTGACAATAATGTGGAAAGTCAACATCTCCATTATTGTCCCTTCTAGTTACATGCGCTATCCATTTTTGTTGTTGCTGCTGTTGGAAGTCTTCAAGTGACGTGGTTTTTGGCATGAGGTAAAGTTCTTTGTTTTTGGTTCCGTCACACCAATCTATAAGATGAGTTGAAGAGTTTTCTCCTTTAAGGCGTAGAGACATTCGTTCCCTGAAAGCCATTTTGAATCATCGATTTGAGAAAACGGTTGGATATAGCTGATAGATTAGACATTTCTGAACAAGTTGGATGCTATGCATGACATCAATAGGACGGGCCTGATGCAATGCAAAACTTGTTTCACAGAATCACTAGTAGCAAGTTCAGCTGAGTGTCGTATTCTTGTGGCAAAGCTAAGTAATATATAAACGTTTAAAATCTTTTTACATTTAGGGATAATTATTTGGTATAAGTACTGTTGTCTGTGGTGAATTGATCGCAGAAACATGTGAAGAATTTATAGCAGCCACCACTCGCAGTAATGAAGGATGAAAAACATTTTACAGAAAAAAAAAATTACTCTATTGAATAAACATTGATCAACATGATTAAATTGAAATGAGAAATGTTCTTTCTTATGGAACTCTTTTCCAGTTCCAGGCTTTCCAGTTAAATTAGATCTTTATAAATTTAAATGCAATGTCAGTCATTATCTACTGTCTTCCAGATTATTCTTCTATTGTTCCCGTTCCTCAATAATATTGGTGTTTTCTAATTCTCTCACACCCAGTAACCCCTTCTGTCATAGTGGCTTTATTGCCTTTCATGGAGTGACATCAATAAAAAATAAAATACACACACAAAAAAAAAATTCAAATTTGCCTGAATGAGAATGTAAATTCTTCATGTATTTCAGCATGGACCACAGAACTTGACTTGCAACATTTTTTTTCTTATGAAATTATAATTATTGTTTTTTAAAGTCTACTGTAAATTTGTATGAATTGAATAAATTTGTATGAATTGAATAAATTTGTACGAATTGAATAAATTTGTATGAATTGAATAAATTTGTACGAATTGAATAAATTTGTACGAATTGAATAAATTTGTACGAATTGAATAAATTTGTATGAATTGAATAAATTTGTACGAATTGAATAAATTTGTATGTTTTTTTTTTTTTTTTTTTGTTTTTTTTTAATCGTATCACCACAAGCAAGGCCGGAGGCCACTATCACGCAAGGGGTTAAAGAAGGGTTGGAGGAAGAGCAGATAGGAGTGGCAAGGGAGGGGATGTGGTGAAAGAGAAAGACAGTGGGTCGATCAAGGAAAGGGGGCCACAGAAGAAACGGAGTGAGAGCAGATAGGAATGAAAAATGAAAGGATGTGGAGAAGGGAAGTGGATAGATCAAGGCAACTGGAGATGTCGATTGACGCTACACTTAAACTATTGGAGATTGTATTTGTCAGGGAAACAGTAATAGGGAAGGGAGTTCCATAGGCGAGATGTGCGAGACATGAAGCTATTGGAGTCTAACAGTTTCCACGGTGTAGGGGTGGGAGCGGGATGCCAGCATAGTGGGGCGTTTAAATTCACGAGGCCGAGGAACAAGCGAACGCAACTCCTCAGAGCAATTACCGTGGAAGTACTTGTAAAAAAGGCAGAGCGAGGCAACATCGCGTCTGTGAGAGAGTGACTGCAGACGAGATGACAGATCAGGGCCAATCACGTTGCCTATCCGTCTCTGGAACCCCGAGGCAAACAGCAGGGGCCCCAGACCATATATGGCAGCAATACTCCATGCAAGGGTGAATCGTCGATTTATAGACTTGAAGGATCGATTCTGGGGAGAAAAATTTCCTGGCTCAGCACAGAGAACCAACTTTCCTTGTGGTGGCTGATGCAACTGACTCGATGTATTTGTTCCATCTCAGATCAGCAGACAGCGTGAGACCGAGCAGCCGCAGGGAGGAGCTCTCGAGAAGTTGGTCATCAGACATTCTAATGGGATGCAGGGATGGATCCTTGTGGTGGTTAATAGAGAGCAGTTTTGTTTTAGAGGCGTTAAAGTTAACCATCCATTTCTCACCCCAGATCACAACCGATTGGAGGTCCTTTTCAATTTGAGCTGCTTTGTCCGCCTCACTAGATTTGTGTTTGAGGCAGGAGTAAATAGTGGTGTTGTCAGCGTAGATGCCGACTTGGGAGTCTATGGCGTCAGGAAGGTCGTTTATAAATATGAGGAACAGAGTAGGGCCTTGGATGGAGCCTTGAGGAACACCTGCGTTAGCGGGATAGGATCTGGAGATGAATCCACTAAGAACAACCTTCAAATCCTGGTTTGACAGGAATGATTGTATTAGGTCAAACAATCGACCTGTGATACCATAACCCTGGAGCTTGCAGAGAAGGCCGGCATGCCAGACTCTATCGAATGCTTTGGAGATGTCAAGGGCCACGGCATGAGCTTCACCGTTGTTATGGATAGCTTGGTAGACAAATTCAGTGATGGCCGTAAGCACATCGGCAGTAGATCGGGCAAAGCGGAAACCATACTGCTTGTCTGAGATCAGATCGTGGGATATCAGGTGATTAATCACTTCGGCGTTGATAATGGCCTCGAAGACTTTGCCGAAGAGGGGTAGGAGACTGATAGGACGGTAATTGGAAGGGTCGGAGGGGTCACCAGAGTTCTTAAAGACAGGGACAATGGTTGAGGACTTCCAGCAGTCAGGAAAACAGGACTCCTTGAGGCAGCAGTTGTACAATTTAGAGAGGGCAGGCGCCAGTTCAGGTGCGCATTTCTTCAGGACAATGGCTGGTATACCGTCACCACCAGTAGCCTTGTGGTGATCTAAGTTAGAAATAATGCCCAATACCGACAACGGGGTTATGTGCAATCCGTCCAGGAGGGCCTCAGTTCTGGGAGGGAAATCGGGCAAGGGCACCCCGGAAGAATCTAGCGTAGAATTGGAAGAAAACTTCCGAGCGAAGCATTCGGCCTTGTCAGCAGAGGTGGTCAGGACCTCAAACTGATTGAACAGGGGAGGAATGGAGGGTTTGTTATTGTTCAGGACGCTCTTGCAGAGGCGCCAATAATCTTTGGAGCCAAATTTGCGGGATGCAATACGTTCCTTCATCCAAGTAGCAAATAGTGATTTGGCATCGTCGCGGACACGCTTACACTCGCTGCGGGCAGAGGTAAATAGATGTCTATTGGAGTCGGACATATCACTTTGAAAACGGTGGAAGAAGTGGTTCCTATGGGCAATGGCGGCTGAGCAAGCAGCTGTGAACCAGGGGGAGGAGCGAGGTTTGACCTTGAATTTCCTGGAGGGGATGAAAGCTTCGATACCGGCTTTAATCCAGGAAGAGAACTCAGAAGCACAATCATGAGTGGGGAGCTTAAATACAGCATCCCAGGGGACATCGCGGAGGAAGTCACGAAACGCGTCCCAGTCAGTCCGTTGGTAGCAGAATGTGGTTCTGGTGGTAGGAGGCTCTTTGCAGGGGATGAGGCTGAAGGAGATGCTAACAGACACTACAGCATGATCGGAGTTACCGATAGGACAGAGCTGCATGGCACTACAAGACTCAGGGATGGAGGTAAAACATAGGTCGAGGAGTGAGGCCTTACCATCATGGTTGTAGACAAAACACGTGGGGAAATCGATTATCTGAGTGAGGGATTGAGAGACTGAAAAGTTGAGAGTACGAATGCCTGTGAGGTCGGTAGTAGCGTTCTTAAGCCACTGGTTGTGATGGGCGTTAAAATCGCCAAATACAAATATGTGAGCATATGGATGGGCAGAGAGGGCCCTATCTATGCTGTCAGAAATGATATCAAGTATCCCACAGTCCTGAGAGGATGGAGAGTGGTAGAGGAAGAAAAGATAGCTAACGGCATTGAGAAGAGATAGCCGGAGACACAAGAACGAATGATCCGGCGATTCGAGAGAGGACTCTCTAGCCAGAGGGAGATGGTCCTTGACGTAGACCCCCAGGCCATGCATGTGGGTTAGAGAGTCTTTTCTGAGGAGAGGAAGGTATCCAGGGATCGAGAGATCAGAGGAAGGGATAGCGGAGTCAAGATTGGTCTCACACAGGGCCAGTATATACGGGCAATTAGCAATGAGGAAAAATTGAATAAATTTATATGAATTGAATAAATTTGTATGAATTGAATAAATTTATTTGAATTGAATAAATTTGTATGAATTGAATAAATTTGTACACTCTTTGTTGTTAATTTTCACACACAATTCTTAAGCATTGATTTTGTTATGAAAATGCTGTCAACAAATGGAAACTTGTTCATCCTATTTCAGTCACAATATTTATTCAAATGATTTTTTTTCCTTTTCAACCATGGAAACATTGTAGTTCATTGATTTTCAAAACCAGAAATGTGTTTTATTTATAGTTGAACATTTTTTTCTTACTCGACCCATTTTCTCAATGAAATGCAACATTTCTTTTAACTTCTTTCATATACTAAATCTATTCAAATCACTCAATACTAATACTTTGAGTATTCTTAAGTTTAGAGTTTCAAACCAATTTTGCATATCAAACAAGGATTTACCTCCCTTACATAGTAAGTTTTTTTTTTTTGAAGTAGGCTCATATTCTGAGTCCTCCTTGAAAATTTAGAAAAATAATTTGTGGTTCAAAATGTTGAATTATATTTAATTCTTACTTATGATAAAAAAAAATAGTGGAAATAAATTGTATTGCATTTCAGATATTTTCATTTTTTTTTTTTGGAACACATGATTTTAAATCCAAAAAGTGGGCACATTAATTTTTAATTAAATTTACAACATGGTATATAAAGGAATGTTGGTTCGTCAGTTGATTTTGTTTAGCAGCATATGAACCTCTATGAGTTATTTAATGCCAAACTCTAAATATTATGAACACAATTTTATGGATTCAACTACAGATAAAATGTATTGTTAGTTATTTTGCTATAAAATGTATTGCTGGTAATTTTACTAGAAATACATACTGTAATTTTTTTTATATATTTAAAACTCTTTGGGTCAAAAGTCACTGGATCCAACCAACGCTTTTATCCACAGGGCCATGTGTCCTTGAGAGTTGTGAGTTCAATATCTGGCTACTGCAGTGGTGAACAAAAACTTGGAGAGTTGAGTTAAAGGGAGATAACTGAGATCCCCCCCCCCTTCAGAAGAGGCATGGCACGTGGAACTAGAACAATCTACTCCCGTGGATGAAATAAAAGGTTCTGTTCAAAATTCCAATCCCCTAAAGAAGACTGGAGTGTACAACAACCGAATCATTGTGAACATGGCAATAAAGATGAGGACAATAGTCTGAACAATGTAAATAATTACAATACTTCATCTCAGAAATATAAACAGATGATAATTTTTAGCGACCATTTTCATTAAAATAGAATTCTTTGACGAATTTAAATCAGCAAATTTTATTTGCAAAATCCGACCTGGTTTTACCAAAATCTGAGTCGAAAAATAAAAAAACACAATAAAGCTAAGATTTTATTTAATTAGAGAGGCTTTTAATTGCTTTTATGAATAATATATAATTAAAAACAATATTGTCTGAAGAAAAAAAAATTTTCAACAAAAAATGAATTTTTACAACATTTGTTTTCGTTTTTTTACTATTTTAAATTTAATAATTTATAAAGTTTTTAAATCCTTTAAAATTTATTTTCAATGAGATAATTCTTAGGAATTAAGTAAAACTATATTTACTAATCATATATTGTAAAGCTTATTACAATCTGACAACCCCAAATATTTTTAAAAGAATTTCAATTTGTTTTTGTATGCGTGATATACGTGCAGAATTTCTGAAGTATGGATGTACAAACTGATAAATCTATCATTAAAAGGCCACGCGTTTCAAGGGATGTTCCCCGCTTATGGTGAAAAAAAACAAACTTTATCGTCTGCTCCACCAAACTTATGAACACATACGGCTGTCAATAAATCGATTAACACATCAGATAACAAGACCCCGTAGTTAAGAAATGCTCTAAGTAATATTTGTTTCATATCAGATTAATTTTAAACTTGCTAATTTTCCTCAAATAACGTTTCAGAAATATATATTTTATTTTTGCAAGATTTTTAAAACCGAGAATTAACTTTTGTTTTTACAAATGTGTCAAAAATGGCTGTTTTGATCGACTTTACTGGAAAAAAAAATCAATTCCGATCATTATAATTTCTGTTTGAAATAAACCACAAAGTATTTTACTGATTGGAAATAGTTCAATTAAAGCTAAAATGAAAACTTCGAGAAAGCTTTTTCCCTTTTAAAAATTCATTTTAAACCTTACGTTACGTTATACATAAGTTACGTAACCGAATTAATGGTGGAGGTACCAACTTAAAAACACTGGCTTGCTTGTCTATTTAGTTTACACAAGATATGAGACGAAAATATCAAATATCAGCCTTTTTTACTTCATTAATTCAAACAAAATTCAAACTGATATGAAAATAATTTTTATTTTTTATGTTAAACGAAATGTTGTCAAAAATTTTTAATCATGTGAAATGAAAGTGCTGTGTTATTGGTACGTAATAATAATCAATGATTTTTCTATTTTGGCTATCATCATTTCAAGCCAAGCAAGATGATAAATCCACTAAGACACAAAAAAAAGCACAAAAATCGGGCTACCAAGTGTAAAACTAAAAGTATGATGAATTTAAAAATAACTTAATAATAATAGTTCTTTTCTTAAAAGTATTTTTGTCTTTTTTGCTAACTTTATTTGAAAATCAAAGATTTAAACTGAATTCTATCTCTTCCAAATTCAATATTTGTTTTAAAACAAAAGTAAAACTTATTGTAGGATTAAATTTCCCAAGAGCAAGATAGACGAACAAATTTCGAGGTACAAACCGGGTATTTTGATTAATAAAATAAGTTTATTGTTCTCTGTCAAAATCAAAATCCAATTGAAATAAGTCCGAAAATATTTTATGAATTGAATTTGGAAATCTTAAAAATAAATTATGTCCTAAATTCAACACCAAATAAAAATCTTAATAAATAAATATTAATATTTCATTTCAAGTATTATTCGTCTTTTATATAATTAACTTAAAAAATACAAGATGATTAATCATTTCATTTTTTTATAAAATTCGATGTTGATGAAATGGAAGAAAAATTTTAAAAAAATGATAAATGTTAATTGCAGTAAGCAGAAGCTATTCTTCTTAAGATATCAATTCAATTTTGTGATAATTGAATAAAACAAGAAGCCGATTAATTATTCATTTTGGACAAAATGTGAGTCTTGAAATAGTTTAAAAAAATCAAATCATTAGTGAAGTTTTTTTTTTTTTTTAATTGAAAACGAAATCTGAAACAAATGTGCGCATTGAGAATTTGAACAAAAAAAATTCAACAGGTAGATGAGAAATGATTTTTAAACTCAATTCAATAAGAAAGTTATTAATTCTATGGAAATAATAAAAAATATTTTTTCACACTAATTTCATGGAATGAAAAACAAAATGAGAGGGAAAAAAAGTATTGTTTTTTTTTTACGTTTTTTTCTCCTATTTAAGCTCAGAGATGAAAAAAGATCATAAAAAAAAAACACAATTATAGCTGAAACTGGCAAGAATACTGCGGACAGTTTTGAAATAAATAAAAGCTTGCTGTCACCTGTTCCCCCCATAAAAAAAAAAAAAACTCACTTAAATTCTACTGGGACGAAAATTAATATATTTTTAAATATTTCGTGTTGCAGTTAAAAATCCCAGTTTCCTTCTGCGGCAAATTCGAGCACCTTGAAAGGATTGAATTTATTTTTAAAATCTTTTTTTAACAATCGATTTGAATTTTTGAAATGCTTCAACATATGGTAGAATATTTAACAATTGGGGAAAAATCCCCCCAAAGAACAATTAAATAAAAAAAACTAAACTTCATGGATAAGAACCTAAAAAAAAAACCTTCACATCTCCAATTCATTCATTCATTTATTTGCTCATCTCAAACAAAAGCCGATGTATGCATTATCTCTGTCATGCAGCAAAAATGGCGATTTATTAAAGATTAAGAAAGCATTTTATGTTTCTTAAACTAGTATTTTACTATTGGTTTTTCATTCAATAATGTATATTGCACAAAAAGCTATTCAAATTCAATTTTAAATTAATGTTACATTTGCCGCGGGACTAAATTAGGTGTTTGTTTTTTTGTTTTTTGGCGCTCGTAATAATATTGAAAAAGTAGGATTTGACTTACCTTTTTAGACATCGAGTCAAGCGATTTATTTCCATTTCATACAGGTATCCGACACTTCATGTTTAAATAAGAAATGCTAAGAAGAGAGCGAATACAATACTTTTTTGAGGTTTGTGGCTGCAGGTGTCCATAGACAACTTTTCTGCCCTGGGGTAAGACAAGGTCCCCACGGATTGGTTTGCAGTACGGACTTTTTATCACTTGTCGTTGTTGTAAGAAGAGAAAATGATTGTTGATTGTTAAGGAAATAAACTCCAAGACCAGTGAAAATGCCTTTTTGCTTCTTCTCACTCGAGGGTCATTCGTCAAAGAAGAAATGTAATAAGAACTTGACAAGAATGGTGAAGAAAGAGAAACAATGAAAGAAAAAGGAAATAATTTGGTCGTAATAATTATGAGGATGAGGAAAAAAATGATAACGATTTTAGAGGTAGAAATATTGTACATTATATATATATCCCAGGAGTAAATTATAAACAGAGTTGTATAGAAATATGGACAGAAAAACACACAAAAACGTTTATAACGGGTTTTAAAAGTACAAGACTGAACGCTGGGGTTTGAAATCATCAAAGGATTTTCTTCTTTTTTTTTAATTAACACTTCTTCTTGGGATAGAACTTAAATCACGGACACAACAATTCGATACTTGATCAATCGATTATCAAAGAGTCGAAGTTGTTGTGTCAATAACAAAAGAAACGAGTATATAATTTAAAAAAAAACGTTGATTTTTTTTTTTTTTTTTACAAGAGATAAAAAGATAAACCACTTAATTTTTTAAATTTAAAAATAAGTTAACTTAAAACTTAAAAGTTAATAAGACATGTTTTAGTCTAAAAAAGAGGTTTGAACTAACAAAGAAGTGCTAAAAAGTTTTACCAAATTTTTTTTTTTTTTTAAGTGGGGGTCAGTTTCTCTAAAAAAAAAAAAGAGAAAAGTCGCTTAGCTTAGACCTTTAAAGGCCTTAGACCTTTCAAGTAGTAACAACAACAAAAAGTGAATCCTCTTTTCTTTTTTAAAAACATTGTCATTTCTTTTTTGTTTTTGTGCTTAATCCGATAAAGAGACCCAACATTTTTCCCAGTTGTATTTTTAAAAAGGTATTCACATTTTTTTTCCTTTTCTTTTCTTTTTTTTTTTTTTTAAGGACGGTGGCCTTCTTGTTCCAAAAATAATTAAGCAGAGAAAAAAAATCGGCTCTCACTGTGTTAAATGACGGTCAACTGGTAGAAATGAATGAAAGAAGGCGGTGGGTGGGGGGAGAAGCCGGTTGTGGTGAAAGAAAAAGTTATTAGATGTGTTTTACTTTGTGATGTGAGATAGGTGTCAAGTCGGTGGAAAGATAGGGAAGAAAAAGAAAATGAATGGACTGGTGGGGTACTGGAAAGGAAGGTGGTCAACTAAAAGAATTACCTCGAAACAGAAGGTAAGGGCGTGAAATGCTCTGAATACCAGTATTGAGAAATAAAGAGACAATGGGTATTATTGTTTAGGGGCAATAAAGAAAAAAGAACGAGCTGCCCGTGTTCTACATTCGTCTCTCTCTCTCTCTCATCTCATTCATTTAATTCGATGTGTTTTCAGTTTTACTATCCGAGTCTGGAAAATAGTATCGTAGTTGCAGAATGTCCTTTCTTATCCTGGACTAAATAGTAATGATGAGCAAACGCGCCAGTCATTATTATTATTATTACTGCTGTAGTGAGTTCAGGACAACACTTGTGGCCGTCTGCTACTGATCTCAACTAGGGAGTAATAAACAAGCTAGTAAGTAATGAATGAATGTTAGTCATTAACATGCAATAAGTTGATGCTTAAGTGATTCTATCATCACTCATAAATCTTGTGCCAGAATAAATTTTGTAAATGTCAAAAGGATGCCTTGCCACAAACTAGTTAATTAACAAGCTAGTTTGAGTTTTATTAGCAGACCAGTATAACTATATTCCAAATCCGATTCTTGTTGGGCGTCTTACATTTATATCCTTGTGCCAGACTAACCCAACTTGCCTATTTTGTTCATTCTTTTTCTGATCTCATCTTCTTTATACAACTTTTCTATCTACTTTTCTTTTCTTGTTCCCCCCTCTCTTACCTGAGTGTCTTTATCTCTCTCTATTATCACTCTTCCTCTTGTCAGCTCTTCCACTGTCTCTTTCACCTTCCAGCACACCACCCTCTTCATTTTCTGCCACCTTACCACACCCTAATATCTAAGCCAGCTGACCCATACTGACTTGCTACCTTCCAAATGTCTAGTGGAGGGGGTTAGCGAAAAGACATCTGGCTTCTCCTGATAATGACCAGTCCATCTACATAGTGGGCAATTGGCCAAATAATTATCTTTAATATACTTGAACTGAGAGAGAAAGAATGGCCTTCCTTTGTTATGTTAAGACAGCAGTTGATCCATTAATATCACCTTATTTATTGCCCATTGGTAGTCAATAAAAAAATAAAAAAATTATTTCTGTGCAGTAGCTTCAATAAAAAAAAAAGCATTTTAAAATTACTTAAATAAAAAAAACAGTATCTGTCTATATTTCTGAGATAAGGTATTATGTACATTATTTACATTATTCGGACTAACACTTTTATCCACTGTGCCATGTGTAGTGGATAAAAGCATTAGTTAGATCCAGTGACAGCATTAGTTAGATTAGTGACAGGACCCAAAGAGTGTGAGTTCAATACCCGGCTAAGGCAGTGGAGAACTTTCAGAGGGAAATTAACAGGAGATAACTGATAACTGACATCCATTAAACATGGTACATGGAACTAGAACAGTCTACCCCAGTGAGTGAAATAAAGGGTTCAGTTCGACATTCCAACCACCTGAAGAAGGCCGGAACATACAACAGTCAAAACGTTGTAATAAATATGGCGACAAAGATGAGGACAATAGTCCAAATAATATAAATAATGTAAATAAAACAGACTGAAGTTCAACATTCAATCTGTTGAAAACTCAAACAATAAAATGAAGAATTAGGGATAGCATAGTAGTTATTGATACAGAAAGTGAAACTGACAAGCCGAATTCAAATTCTGGCCTACAAATACCCTTGAAAAAGCACAAATTCAGTTCTTCTTACCACCCCACCTGCTATGGGCTAAATAACAGAGTAGACTAAGCTTGTAAGCCTTGGATGGTAGCGAGTCCAATTAACGGAAAATTCTGAATTCAAAACCATGAAGAAGGCAACAAGACCCCAATCCACTATATTTATCAAGGTAATTCACAGATTATAAACAGTAAAGAAAAGCAATCTGTGGAGGGTCATAACATCATGTTTTCAGCCAATCCATTCTTCAGCCCTCATCAAATGTTCTTTATGAGAATAGCAGAAACCTTATTCCAGAATTATCAAAGCTAGCAACAGAAATTGTTAATATTTACATAGGATGAGTTACCTTTTTTTTCTTTTTTGCAGTAAGGTTAACTGTACAAGGCCCAGAGGCTACTCACTGTAGAGAGTTACATTAAAGATATGGTTTGTGGTACAAAATTTTATGACCACAATGAAAAGACAAAATTTATTTTTATTACTACTCATGATGATAATAGATAAAAAGTAAAACTAAAAAACGGGCTAGCTAACCGGTTTGCTCAACAGATCTAAATTAAGGTTAATAAATTAAATAGAATTATCACTAAAAAGAGATTGACAATATGTATTGGGGGGGAGGAGAAAAAATATTGCTTAGATGGAAATTAGTTGGAAGCCCAGTACAAAGTTCTTCAAAAGTTTACACAGAGAGGGCTTCAACGATAAAATATAAATGGCCTCCGATACTTTCAAGTGGTAATTTGAGTGGAACTTGCTAAGAATGGTAAATGATTCCACACTGAAACTAGTAGCACAATTATGGCTATTTATTAGGTGTTCTGCCATGGAAGACCCATGCATATTGGTCAGAATGTCTGAAGGAGTGCGGATTTTCGTTGAAACTAATTTCCCACTTTTAACGCACTTAACTGCCTCCTGATGTAATTAGAGTTACATTAAGAGGCAGTTTATATGGATAGGAGATAACAGTTAACCCTAGACTTGGACAGGTTAAAATTGTAGTGATCGGGGAAAACATCCTCTTGAGAGTCAATTCCACAGAGCAGTGGTTCATGGGAAGGAGCCTGTTTGAGTGGAACTTACTTCTCACTGATGGAATAAAGAGGGAATGTAGATGGTTTGCTTCTATGTAAGTGATGTTGCGAGTTCTAGCCGTGAAGGTTAGACCTGGCAGAACTAACGTATGCAGTTCGTCGAAGCACTTTCCATGGAAGTAGCAATAGAGCAGCAAGAGGTTTGCCACATCCCACCTGCGAGAGAGGTTGGTGGGTGGTAAATAATTTGTCACCCAAAAGGAGATGCCTTTGAACTCTATCAAGCCTGGAAAGTGAGGACTGGGCAGCTCCTGCTAAAATATGATAACAGTACTCCATTTTCATCCTGATCTGGCTCTTATAAAGGTAGAGGATAGCATGAGGGGTCAGGTACTTACTGGTGCGGTACAGGGAGCCGATCATTTTTCCTGCATCTTTAGCAATGGATTGTATAGATGTATTCCCCTTGAGGTCTGGGTTGAATTTAAGACCCAATACGGGCTCAAGGCATAGGGCCTCCCCAATAGGACAGCCATTCATTGCAACTGGTCGTAGTTCAGGGTCTGATTGGCAATGATGGAATAGAACTAGTTTAGATTTCGAGGCATTGAATGTAACCAGCCAGTTAGATCGGATGAACTGATCTAGCTCTATGGTTCTGAATGTATGTCATTTTCTTCTAATTTATTTTCTATCTGCTTTTTGAAAAAATCTCCCAAACACCAATATTACTCCACATACCTCCTGTTTAGTCCGTTCTAACACTAATAATCGCAATATGGCACATTCAAAATATTGGTTGCCTGTGAATAAGTAAGATACCATGATAAAGGATAAACTGGCCTTTGGCAAGATTCGGATGACTAACTTGAGAGATCAGCTGTAAATCTCTGGTCATGATGAGTTTTGGAGATGTACCCATATGTCGTTGTATCATCATCATACATATTGACAAACAATCTGATAATACTCTTAGGGTGGTTTGCTACAATGAAAGAGGTCCTTGCTGTGAAGGTTAGAACTAGTGGAACCAAGAAATGTGGTTCGTGCAAGCACTTTCCATGGAAGTAGCGATAAAGCAGTGAGGGCCTTACGACATCCTTATCTATGAGAGACAAGTTGCAGAGTGGAAAATAATTTGTCACTCACAAAGCTTCAGGGATGCTTTAGAACTATCAAGACTTGAAATTGAGGACTTGGCAGCTCCTGCTAAAATATGACAACAGTACTCCATTTTCAGCCTGATCTGGCTTTTGTAGATTTCATTTGGTTTGTTTTACAGCATATCAACACCTCAATGGGTTATTTAATGCCAACAAAAAATTTATTGCTGGTAATATGCTTTTCTTCAAAAATCTATTTCTGGGAATATCTTTCCTTGAAGAAATCTATAGCTGGTCATATTTTTTTTTCAAAGAATGTATAGCTTTTTGTATTGCTGGTACTTTTTTTTTTAAGTATTGCTGATAATAAATTTTCCCTCAAAAATTATTGCTGGTAATAATTTAAAAAAAAATTTTTTTATTACAAAGTATTTCTGGTATTAAAACCTATTTTTACATAAGTTTGGGTGTTAATCACCTGCCTATAGCCGGGACCCCATCAGGTGCCACCACCCAGGTCAGGGCGGACATGGGAACACCAGCAATTAGGAGGTGTTTCCACACTACCCAAAAACCTCCCGATCAGAGGCCCTACCGCCGGACACAGTTCATCGTCCCACCCAGGACGCGGATGTAGTTTATCGTCATACCCAGGATACCTGGCTCTTGTAAAGGATAGCATGAGGAGTCAGGTATTTACTGAATTGGTACAGGAAGCTGACCATTTTACCTGTATCTTTAGCAAGGGATTGTTTCTACAAGCATCGGATACACCAAGTACAAACATGACTATCCAACATTAAAGAATTCCTCAACATAGAATAGCGGTCAGCAAGAAAGTCTTTGAGAAGTGAATTCCTCATGGGGTGCTCCCATATTTGTGGCCTTGTGCTGGATTTAAGCTATGCTAAGTAAATAATAACTTCTCTCAGCAAAGTGTTGTGGGAATGGAAGTTATTCATTTTATGTCTCCTGGTACATTTGTCTAGCAAACAATATTTGGCACTCATATGAGTCCGGGTAAAAATGATACAGAAAACATGGAATTCAAACAAACAATAATTAATAAAATAAGAAATGAAGTTAAAGTTGTGAAGAGGTGATACGACTAGTACTGACGTCTACGAAGTCTCGAATTTAATGAGCATTTTTGGAAGTGATAACGAGCTTTCGCTTGACATAGCAAAAGTGACAAGCAAAACTGACAAGCAAAACTGTGCAACATCATAAAAAAAACTCTTCTCAAATGTTTGTCTCCTAATAGTTTTAATAGGACTTTGCCCATACGTATAAAAAAAGATTATCTCTACAATGATGACCCATGCCTTTATTTACCCCCTTTTTTGTATTCGTTCTATACAGTTTGCTCAGGCAATAAAATATGTTATTGTTAAATGTATGTCATTTTCTTCTAATTTATTTTCTATCTGCTTTTTGAAAAAAATCTCCCAAACACCAATATTACTCCACATACCTCCTGTTTAGTTCGTTCTAGCACTAATAATCGCAATATGGCACATTCAAAATATTGGTTGCCTGTGAATAAGTAAGATACCATGATAAAGGATAAACTGGCCTTTGGCAAGATTTGAATGACTAACCTGAATGAACCATAATGACTCGGTCAAGTGTTTATTAATTCAAGATAATATCTTTGTCATTCAATTTAAAATACTGGATTTTAAGCAGCATTAAATTTGATGAATTGTTCAGATTAAGAACAGCTTTGTTTTTATCATGATATTTCAGCTGGTGAGTACTCACTGCATTTATTTTAATGTTGCCATAATCAGATGAAGTGTTTGGACGAGTATCTTTATCTGTATTGTTTTGATAAAAATAGTAGGATATCAAGTCTTCCTCATATTATCTGAAATATTGTTTTTATTGCTATTACTCAATTATTCTGTCATCTTCATCTTTATTGTTTTGATCACTGTATCTCAGCAGGTTGTTCCCTGTCTAGTCTTTCTCATGTTATTAGATGCTCTGATGTATTGTCATCCGTTTTTGATAAATTATTCAGACTAGGAATAGTTCCATATAATAAAATATCCAAATCTATCGAAATCCAAGGCCTACTTACTCCTGTTGGAGGAACCCTCTCTCTGATAAACAATTTTTGGATAGGTGTAACTGTATTCATGATGCTTTGCCAATTGTGGGCTGGTGAGACTATTTAATCCATAGTTGGGGGATGGCCATTGATTCTGAAGAGTTCATCAGCCCTATAACAACTTTTGTTTTTTTTGTGATGCTGGGGTTTCACTTCTCTCCTCACCAATGTCTAGTGGGGGAGCCAGTTTAGTTATCAGTCACTCAGGTTTTGAATTCAGAGTTGGCCTTCTCCTAGACTAGTTGCCACCCAAGGCTATAGGACACTGTCTATCCTGCTATTTAACCCATAGCTGGGGGAGGAGGGAGAAGAAATGGATTCATACATTTCCCAAGGCTAAGCAAATGCAATGAAATTGACTGGAATTTGAACTTGGCTTTTCGATTCCTCAATCCAGGCCGCTATCACTCCACTATGTCTACATCAAATCTAAAAGTATTTTTTTGGTTTGATTTTTAAATTCACATTTTCTTCTGTTCATTTGTATTTAGTTTCTGGAATGAGATCTGTTGACTTTTTCTGCTTATAAAACGTCAGTTTTAAATACTAATGTTTCATAAAAAAATGTGGAAAGCGTTTTCTGATTTATTTTGAAAATTAATGGCAGTAACGATTTTAGACAAATGATAAAACTCAGCTCAATAGCAATATCATAGGTTGAGGCCAAGAAAACAAAGTTAGTCTTGTGTTTCCTCCTCGTCAGTTCCAGCAAAGAAAGAAGGGACTGAAACTTCTCTCCAGTCCTCCATAGATGACTAGCATCCTCATCATTTTTCCTTTGACCATTGTTATCAAAACAGGATCACTTCAACTTTCCTGACCAGACTGTTATTTTTTGATTTCTAAAATTGTTTGGCATGTCTCACCAGCTGAAATAACAAAGGTGAAAAATCTCGCCTCGTCATCAAATAATGACAGCATTTAACCTCAGAAATGTCGCCACACTTCTTAAGCCAGATTATCAATTCCGAAAATAAACATGCCTGAGGCATTTGTGAATTATTTTTTCAAATCCGTAATATTTTGATGTTCCTGAATAATTCCTCACAAGGCTTAGTTTTTTTTTTATCATTTCATCCCAAGCAAGGCAATAAAGCCACTAAGACACAAGGGATTACTAAGTGTGAAAAAATATGAGAAAGAGAAAACATTAAGGAGAGGAAACAATAAAAGAAGAGGAATTAAGAAGACAGAAGATAACGATTGACATTGTATTTAGATTTTTGAAGATCAAAGTTGATTGGGAAGCAAGAAGCTGGAAAAGAGTTCTACAAGTGAGAAGAAACTATTGGTATAGAACTTACGGTTATGTCTAGCCATTTCAACATTATTAATGAGAGAAACAATAAAAGAAGAGGAATTAAGAAGACAGAAGATAACGATTGACATTGTATTTAGATTTTTGAAGATTAAAGTTGATTGGGAAGCAAGAAGCTGGAAAAGAGTTCTACAAGTGAGAAGAAACTATTGGTATAGAACTTACGGTTATGTCTAGCCATTTCAACATTATTAATGAGAGAAACAATAAAAGAAGAGGAATTAAGAAGACAGAAGATAACGATTGACATTGTATTTAGATTTTTGAAGATCAAAGTTGATTGGGAAGCAAGAAGCTGGAAAAGAGTTCTACAAGTGAGAAGAAACTATTGGTATAGAACTTACGGTTATGTCTAGCCATTTCAACATTATTAATGAGAGAAACAATAAAAGAAGAGGAATTAAGAAGACAGAAGATAACGATTGACATTGTATTTAGATTTTTGAAGATCAAAGTTGATTGGGAAGCAAGAAGCTGGAAAAGAGTTCTACAAGTGAGAAGAAACTATTGGTATAGAACTTACGGTTATGTCTAGCCATTTCAACATTATTAATGAGAGAAACAATAAAAGAAGAGGAATTAAGAAGACAGAAGATAACGATTGACATTGTATTTAGATTTTTGAAGATTAAAGTTGATTGGGAAGCAAGAAGCTGGAAAAGAGTTCTACAAGTGAGAAGAAACTATTGGTATAGAACTTACGGTTATGTCTAGCCATTTCAACATTATTAATGAGAGAAACAATAAAAGAAGAGGAATTAAGAAGACAGAAGATAACGATTGACATTGTATTTAGATTTTTGAAGATCAAAGTTGATTGGGAAGCAAGAAGCTGGAAAAGAGTTCTACAAGTGAGAAGAAACTATTGGTATAGAACTTACGGTTATGTCTAGCCATTTCAACATTATTAATGAGAGAAACAATAAAAGAAGAGGAATTAAGAAGACAGAAGATAACGATTGACATTGTATTTAGATTTTTGAAGATTAAAGTTGATTGGGAAGCAAGAAGCTGGAAAAGAGTTCTACAAGTGAGAAGAAACTATTGGTATAGAACTTACGGTTATGTCTAGCCATTTCAACATTATTAATGAGAGAAACAATAAAAGAAGAGGAATTAAGAAGACAGAAGATAACGATTGACATTGTATTTAGATTTTTGAAGATTAAAGTTGATTGGGAAGCAAGAAGCTGGAAAAGAGTTCTACAAGTGAGAAGAAACTATTGGTATAGAACTTACGGTTATGTCTAGCCATTTCAACATTATTAATGAGAGAAACAATAAAAGAAGAGGAATTAAGAAGACAGAAGATAACGATTGACATTGTATTTAGATTTTTGAAGATCAAAGTTGATTGGGAAGCAAGAAGCTGGAAAAGAGTTCTACAAGTGAGAAGAAACTATTGGTATAGAACTTACGGTTATGTCTAGCCATTTCAACATTATTAATGAGAGAAACAATAAAAGAAGAGGAATTAAGAAGACAGCAGATAACGATTGACATTGTATTTAGATTTTTGAAGATTAAAGTTGATTGGGAAGCAAGAAGCTGGAAAAGAGTTCTACAAGTGAGAAGAAACTATTGGTATAGAACTTACGGTTATGTCTAGCCATTTCAACATTATTAATGAGAGAAACAATAAAAGAAGAGGAATTAAGAAGACAGAAGATAACGATTGACATTGTATTTAGATTTTTGAAGATCAAAGTTGATTGGGAAGCAAGAAGCTGGAAAAGAGTTCTACAAGTGAGAAGAAACTATTGGTATAGAACTTACGGTTATGTCTAGCCATTTCAACATTATTAATGAGAGAAACAATAAAAGAAGAGGAATTAAGAAGACAGCAGATAACGATTGACATTGTATTTAGATTTTTGAAGATTAAAGTTGATTGGGAAGCAAGAAGCTGGAAAAGAGTTCTACAAGTGAGAAGAAACTATTGGTATAGAACTTACGGTTATGTCTAGCCATTTCAACATTATTAATGAGAGAAACAATAAAAGAAGAGGAATTAAGAAGACAGCAGATAACGATTGACATTGTATTTAGATTTTTGAAGATTAAAGTTGATTGGGAAGCAAGAAGCTGGAAAAGAGTTCTACAAGTGAGAAGAAACTATTGGTATAGAACTTACGGTTATGTCTAGCCATTTCAACATTATTAATGAGAGAAACAATAAAAGAAGAGGAATTAAGAAGACAGAAGATAACGATTGACATTGTATTTAGATTTTTGAAGATCAAAGTTGATTGGGAAGCAAGAAGCTGGAAAAGAGTTCTACAAGTGAGAAGAAACTATTGGTATAGAACTTACGGTTATGTCTAGCCATTTCAACATTATTAATGAGAGAAACAATAAAAGAAGAGGAATTAAGAAGACAGCAGATAACGATTGACATTGTATTTAGATTTTTGAAGATCAAAGTTGATTGGGAAGCAAGAAGCTGGAAAAGAGTTCTACAAGTGAGAAGAAACTATTGGTATAGAACTTACGGTTATGTCTAGCCATTTCAACATTATTAATGAGAGAAACAATAAAAGAAGAGGAATTAAGAAGACAGAAGATAACGATTGACATTGTATTTAGATTTTTGAAGATCAAAGTTGATTGGGAAGCAAGAAGCTGGAAAAGAGTTCTACAAGTGAGAAGAAACTATTGGTATAGAACTTACGGTTATGTCTAGCCATTTCAACATTATTAATGAGAGAAACAATAAAAGAAGAGGAATTAAGAAGACAGAAGATAACGATTGACATTGTATTTAGATTTTTGAAGATTAAAGTTGATTGGGAAGCAAGAAGCTGGAAAAGAGTTCTACAAGTGAGAAGAAACTATTGGTATAGAACTTACGGTTATGTCTAGCCATTTCAACATTATTAATGAGAGAAACAATAAAAGAAGAGGAATTAAGAAGACAGAAGATAAAGATTGACATTGTATTTAGATTTTTGAAGATCAAAGTTGATTGGGAAGCAAGAAGCTGGAAAAGAGTTCTACAAGTGAGAAGAAACTATTGGTATAGAACTTACGGTTATGTCTAGCCATTTCAACATTATTAATGAGAGAAACAATAAAAGAAGAGGAATTAAGAAGACAGAAGATAACGATTGACATTGTATTTAGATTTTTGAAGATCAAAGTTGATTGGGAAGCAAGAAGCTGGAAAAGAGTTCTACAAGTGAGAAGAAACTATTGGTATAGAACTTACGGTTATGTCTAGCCATTTCAACATTATTAATGAGAGAAACAATAAAAGAAGAGGAATTAAGAAGACAGCAGATAACGATTGACATTGTATTTAGATTTTTGAAGATTAAAGTTGATTGGGAAGCAAGAAGCTGGAAAAGAGTTCTACAAGTGAGAAGAAACTATTGGTATAGAACTTACGGTTATGTCTAGCCATTTCAACATTATTAATGAGAGAAACAATAAAAGAAGAGGAATTAAGAAGACAGAAGATAACGATTGACATTGTATTTAGATTTTTGAAGATCAAAGTTGATTGGGAAGCAAGAAGCTGGAAAAGAGTTCTACAAGTGAGAAGAAACTATTGGTATAGAACTTACGGTTATGTCTAGCCATTTCAACATTATTAATGAGAGAAACAATAAAAGAAGAGGAATTAAGAAGACAGCAGATAACGATTGACATTGTATTTAGATTTTTGAAGATTAAAGTTGATTGGGAAGCAAGAAGCTGGAAAAGAGTTCTACAAGTGAGAAGAAACTATTGGTATAGAACTTACGGTTATGTCTAGCCATTTCAACATTATTAATGAGAGAAACAATAAAAGAAGAGGAATTAAGAAGACAGAAGATAACGATTGACATTGTATTTAGATTTTTGAAGATCAAAGTTGATTGGGAAGCAAGAAGCTGGAAAAGAGTTCTACAAGTGAGAAGAAACTATTGGTATAGAACTTACGGTTATGTCTAGCCATTTCAACATTATTAATGAGAGAAACAATAAAAGAAGAGGAATTAAGAAGACAGCAGATAACGATTGACATTGTATTTAGATTTTTGAAGATTAAAGTTGATTGGGAAGCAAGAAGCTGGAAAAGAGTTCTACAAGTGAGAAGAAACTATTGGTATAGAACTTACGGTTATGTCTAGCCATTTCAACATTATTAATGAGAGAAACAATAAAAGAAGAGGAATTAAGAAGACAGCAGATAACGATTGACATTGTATTTAGATTTTTGAAGATTAAAGTTGATTGGGAAGCAAGAAGCTGGAAAAGAGTTCTACAAGTGAGAAGAAACTATTGGTATAGAACTTACGGTTATGTCTAGCCATTTCAACATTATTAATGAGAGAAACAATAAAAGAAGAGGAATTAAGAAGACAGAAGATAACGATTGACATTGTATTTAGATTTTTGAAGATCAAAGTTGATTGGGAAGCAAGAAGCTGGAAAAGAGTTCCACAAGCAAGACATGAGCGAGAAGACACTGTTAACATAGAACTTACGATTACATCTAGCCATTACAACTGTAAAATGATGAGACCTTGTTGATAATCTTGTACTGCGCTTAAATCCATAAGTCTAGGTACCAAAGAGGAAAGTTCATCAGAACAATTACCATGAAAATATTTATAGGAAAGGCACAGGGAAACTATATTTTGGCAGTGGGAAAGTGACTGAAGTTGAGATGCCAGGCCAGGAACAATAACATTGCAGATTAAATATCTTGCCTAACAAGATATTTAATACTTTCCCTAATAAAGAGACGGTACTAAAGTATTTAGAAACTAGATGTTTTTGTAACACCTGAGTTACTTAAATTAACTCTTTCATAGCAATGACCCCCCAGACTCGTCCTTAGATATAACATGCTTCAATTTAAACACAGGAGTGTTTAATCTATTCTCGTAGGGTTTATCTCACTAAGAAGGAGAACTAGAGAAAAATATCATATAAAAATATTTTTACTTACAATGAGTCGGAATAAAAGTTTGTTTTTTCAGTGAACTCCAAAGACAATATTTAAATATTTGTACAAAAATTTATTCAACCATCTATGCGCTATTTTGTTCCACTGCCTTTTGCTATCTTTGAAGCAGTTTCATGATTCTGTCTTTCCAGAACTTGGCATCATTCTTGGTGATAAATTAGTCTAAGTGGTTTTTACAGGATTCTAGAGAAATTAAGTTCTGCACACGCAGAGAATATTGTAGGGCTCGAAATAAGCTAGATTCTGAAGGTGCAAGATCAGTTGAGTATGGCAAGTGTAATAGGACACCCCAAACAAACTGTGCCAATTTCTGCCAGAAGTCTGGAAGTCTGGTATTGATCTGACAGAAGACCCATACTCATCTGCATTCAATGTCTGATTTTGTGGAAGGAACTTGTAATATGCAATACTTTTCTTATCCCACCAGATAGACACGTTCACCTTCTTTGAATGCAGACCGGCTTTTGGAGAGGTTAACAGTATTTTCCCCAGCACATTTTTTTTTTGTTACTCCACATTGTTGTAAACAATCCATTTTCCATTGTTTGTGAATATCCTTTTCAAAAACAGGTTTGGACAGAAAAATGGATGGAAATGAGATTTTTTTAAAAATTCTGACCGAGTTACTTGCATTCACTCTCGCACAAATACTCTATCTCTTTCTAACCACCCAACTATGGATTAAATAGCACAGTAGATTGAACTTTCTAGCCACTCTGAAATCAAAACCAATTGGTTTTCAACTCATAGATCATACTGGAATCAAGAGTCAATGTAGAGCTGTGAACGACAGAAATGATTGGATAGATAGTATATATATATTATATATGTGTGTGTGTGTGGCGCGAAGATGGAAATAAACACTAAAACAGTCAATCATCAAATGACAAAAAATGGTTTCTGAGTCAGATGATCTCTGCACCTTCCAGTTAATAAATTAATCCTTTGGAAATAAATATCTAACATTTTTCAAACCAATGACTCACATTCCCACCAACAATAAAAAACATACTTTGTGATCCCTTTGAAGAGTATACAAGCAACGTCATCAGACCAGACAAGCCAGTAAGGAGATACATGCAGCAACAGCAAGGTGTTCAAGATTTTATTTCACCAAAATTTGTATTGAAAGGGTGTATTCATGCTAACTATTTGTGTCCCCTTCAAGCCATGATACTTTAAATAACATAGCAGAATAATTCAAGAGTGTTTTGTTGTATGTAATTTGATTGTGTGAGCCATGTGAATTCTGATAATTTAACCAAACAGCTGACCTTACCTGGTTCTGGAACCACGATGGTTGGCCTTTCCAACTTTGAACAGCCATCGGCTTTTTATGCAAAATAAAATAAATATGTTTTAAGAATAAGGAACGTTTTGGACCAACAGGATTTTTGGGGAAAAAAACCTATTTTAGATTAACATTTACTGAAATAAAACACCCAGCCATTTCATTGGGGGTAAGTTTCACGGTTTCAGAATTGTCTATTTAACAGAAAAAAAATCATAACTAAGTGTCTACCAGAACAAATCAGCGCCAGTAGAAAGTTTGCTCAGACAAACAGCCTAATTTGACTTGAGAAGTTAAGCTGTGTAATTCCTTTTTTAAGCCAACAGGTAGAACCTTGTTTTGCCGAATGACAATATCCACCTTCATACAGATATAAATATGTTTTGAATTACTTGTAGATTAATTGATCCATTTGATTTTTATAAATTTGTAATAAATTTACTTCGTAATGGTGACTATGTTTGCAGCTATTTTATCGGTTCCAAAATACTTGTTAATTATAACCGTTTCATGCTATTTTGCTGGCTCCAAAATAATTGTTGTGATTGTTTCAAACAATTTTAATAGCTTTTTAGCTATTTTAACAGTCTGAAAATACGTGTTAACCTCTTCCCCACCAATAATTTTCGGAAAAAGTTTCATTTTCAGATAAATGTTTTTATTTGTTTTTAATATAGTAACTAAGAAACTGATTCACCTTCAAGTATCCAAGGGGTGGCTAACACGTCTACCAGATGTAGAAGTTACAAATTGGACTCATTTCAGGCTCAGAAGGGCATAAAAAGAATCAAGATCGACATAGAAACATGTTTGTAGCTGGTTTTTGAACATTATGTTTTGGACATGTTTATTCATCAGTGTCTGAAAAAATACTTTCAGTAAAAACGTATATACTTGTCTGCACCAGAGAAGGGGTTGATTATGTCTTTATCAATCTATCTTACTGGCTCAAAAATATTGTTAATTATGACTGTTTCTGGCTATTTTATTGGCTCCAAAATACAAAAGCTCCTGATTTTGCCTTTTTTTTGCAAAGAACTGACTGAAAGAACTATGAAGGCTACTGTTACTAATCATTTCATATTTATAGAATTTTTATAGTAGAATTGTTTGCAGGTAAATAAATAAGTGCAGAGTACTCTGTAATTAACCAAACTCTCACTACATTTAAAATTTAAAGATAGCCTTACTTGAACTTATACTGATCTCTAATCACAAAGACACTTTCTCTGAAAATTTGTGTATATATATATATATATATATACACACACACAACACACACACACACACACACACACACACACACAGAGATTACGATGAATAAATTGTCATTTAAATTACGCAAAAATGAAAATAAAACTGACATCTCATTTTAATAGATATATTTACCAAAATTACACAAAAATATCTTGAAATACTAGAGAGTAAATTTATTCAATAAAATCCCCATTGACTTCAACCATGGCCTCCAGACGACTTTGAATTCTCCAGCATCTCTTCTGGATGGTCCCCTTATTTAAATTGGTGAATGCTGCCATAATCCTTGCCTTCAGTTCACCTTTGGTGTTACAAGGAGTTTTGTTTGTCTCTCACTCAACTGCACTACACACATAATAATCAACGAGGTTGCAGTCAAGGGAGTCAGGTGGCCAGATGTAAGGGAGGATCTGGTCACAGAAATTGTCTGACAGTCATGACTGGGTTCTCCAGCTTGTGTGGCATGGTGCAGTGTCCTGTTGCCAAACATAGGGTCTTCCAGCAGCCACCCTCTTGACCCAGGGCAGCACTACTTCCTCAAGGCCCCCATGTTGAGTCTGAGACCCTGTGGTAAGATGAATGGAGGCATAGCTTTGCCATCACTAGTGATCAATCCAGAGATCTGAAACTCATCCAAATCTTTCTGAATCCATGCATTGGCAATGGATCTGACACCCAATCATTTTGAAATGTTCGTATTGGAGCTTCTGGCATGAATACCAAGCAGTACAGCATGCCGTTTCCAAATTTCTGGTGGAGTAAATTGTGTCATGGCGTCCTTTTTCTCATAGACAGTGCCCAACTGACCTGATACTGTGCAGTCAACAAAATCAAAAACAAATAATACACATGCACAAAATTAAAAATATAAAATGGTGACAATTTACCCATCACAACATATATATATAATGTATATACATATGTAGGTATGCAGAAAAATAGGAAAGAACACGTTAGGTAAATAATCCGGTGTTCGTTAGTATTTTTGCTTTTATTTTCAAAAAGACAGTGCTCCATACAGAAGTAGAGCTTATATTATAATATTTTTTGTTTTTAAAAATATGATTCCTTTGCTACATAAGAGTTCTCATGTTTCAAAAGTGAGAGCCGAGACCCCTAACATAATTTTTGACGAGGAAGCAAGTCCAGGCACCTTAACTCAACATAACTTCAAAAAATTATGTTAGGGGTCTCGGCTCTCGCTTTTGAAACATGAGAACTCTTATGTAGCGAAGGAATCATATTTTTAAAAACAAAAAATATTATAATATATATATATATATATATATATATATGTGTGTATTAGATAACTAAAATAAAAATTTATTTTCCAAATATTGACACTATTTATATTGGGACTATTGCCCTCATCTTTGTTGTTTTTATCACAATGTTTCAGCTGTTGTCCCCTCCGGCCTTTGTCAGGTATATATCAATCTGGATAAACCACATGGAATTCTGAACCGAACCATTTATTTATTCTATGAGGGTAGACTGTTCTCATTCCATTGCTCATGTTTAGAGATTATCTCATCTAGTTCTTATTTTATTTAATCTTGTTCACCCAATTTCACTGAGTGCAAGTGCTCCTGTGGAATGAAGTGAAAATATGGAACAAGGAAGAACACTGTAGAGTTAGACGTTTAAAAGAATCAGCACATATGCTAGGCTGTGAGGAGCCCCTGAGTAGGCCTAGCATACAAATAAATACAATATGGGAGCTGCTAATAAAGAAAGAAAGACAAATAACAGCAAGTCTTCAATTGCAGCAGCAACCTAATCAGTCTCTAAGTTTACTCCAACAAATTGTTCTACGGATCAATGGCCTAGTGGGTAAAAGCAGTGATTTGTGCATTTGGTGACATAGTATCGATCTATATCTCTGAAATGAGGTATCTTGATTACTTGCCGTATTTACATTATTCCTCGCCATATTCACAACATTTCAACCATTGTACACACCAGCCTCCTTCGGGTGACTGGAATTTCAAACCGAACACTTTATTTATCTTGTCCACCATGGTGGTTTGTTCTAGTTCCACATGCCATGCCTCTTCCAGACATCTCAGTTATTTCCCTTTAACTCAACTCTCCAAGTTTTGGTTCACCAAAACTGCTGTGGCCTGGTACTGAACTAACAACTCTTTGGGTCTAGTCACTGGATCTAACCAACATCTTTATCCACTGGGCCATGTGCCCTTGATTCCAATCAACTGAAGAAGGCTGGAGCATACAACAGCCAAAATGTTGTGAATATGGCAATGAAGATGACAGCAAGTCTTCAATCACAGCAGCAGCAGCAGCCAAGGTTCAAGTCTCTAAGTTAACTCCAGCTCGATGGCCTAGTGGGTAAAATCATTGGTTTGTGCATTTGGTGACATAGTAGTCGTGAGTTCAATCCTTGGGTTGGGCAGTGTGTATTTGCCCTCAGCCATAACTGGACAAAATAAGAACTAGAGGATATCCCTAGACATGAACAGTTGAACAAGAATGATATTAATTAACAGGTTCAGTTCAGAAATCCCTGTAAGTAAACCAGATCAATATAGACCTGGAAAGTACAATGGTCAAAATGCTGTGATAAAAACAACAAAGATGAGGACAATAGTCCAAATATAGTGTAAACCTATAAAACTATGATACCTTCTCATCCCAGAAATTCAAACTAAAATTATTTTCCCAACTTTTTCGTCAGAAATTATTTTCCACTAAATATATAGGATATAAATTCTCATGTTCCAACTGTGTGTTTTGAATAAAAATATTTGTCCATGTTGTGCATTTGATAAACATGCCTCTTTTCACAGAGAATTGTGGATTAAAGTGTTGGTTCATGAATTTGTGGATATAGTAATTGTGAGTTCAATCTCTGGGCTGGGCAGTGTGTACTTGGGCACAGTGGAAACAGAGCAAACAGTAACTGAGCAGTCCTAAAAAATAAGAACAAGGGGAGATATCCCGAGACATGGACAGTGAAACAAGAACACACCTGTAGATTAAATAAAGAGTTCAGTTCAGAATTCCCTGTAGGTTAATTGGATTGATGAAGGCCAGAGGGCACAAGGGTCGAAATGTTGTGATAACAACAACAAAGATAAGGACAATAGTCTGAATGTAAATAGTTTAAATAATGATAACTCCTGATCCCAGATATTCAAACTAAAATTATTTCCAAACATTTTTTTTTTTCAGTTTTATCAATTCATTCGGGGTGGGTGGGGTGATAGTTCAATCTGACCCTCAGATGAGCTGATAACATCTGTGACAGGAAAATAAGTTTCAAACATATTTAATTTGTTTACTATTATTTCTTAATATCAAGTATTTTACTTAAAATCATTATCCTCCAGAAATACACTGGCTGACCATTTTGTATTTTTGCTAAACACAATTTGGCTTTCAAATTCTGATAATTCATGTCAACTTGCCATAAGTAGCCTAGCTGTGTTCACAATGTCCCACCCAACTAATATAATTTTGGATATTTCCATGACACTAAGGTAAGGTGGTGCCACCTACAATTACCTTTACATACTACCACCCCATAACTTTTGGCACGTCGGGGTATTTTGTTTACAATTGTATATCAGTCTGACTATATCAATCTTTCTCTCTATATATGTTGGGGGAGGTCCAGATAGTGAAAAGCTAACTGTATGAATACAGTTCATTTTATATTCCTATATTCATGAAGGATATTTCCTGCTTTGTTTATATACAATGAAGAAGATCGTATATGCTGTTGTTAAAGTGTTGTTTTTTTTTTAACCATAAACTATTTTGAAGGATTTCAAGAAATTTAGTAAGAGAAAAGAACAAAAAAAATACTTACTTTGGATAACATTGAAAAATTCCAAACCAAAGATGGTAATTTTCTCTTTACAGCCAGCATGTTTTTCATTTCTTGTGATTGATAATTTTCAAAGAATTTCTTCTCCTTCACTCTTAATCAGCCACTGGACTGGAAAGAAGAATCAAATTTGGATTCATCAATTAGGTTTAATTCTAAATACTTTAAATTCTAAGATCACATTTTGTTGTTATTTCCCCAGTTTTCAGGCTACTATCCTTATCCAAGTTTTTATCACTATCCCAGCCGGTGTGTTTTTCTGACTTCCTCAATGTCTGATACTCTAAAATTAATCATTATCCTAACAGATATTCAGACCAATATCCTCATCCCATCCAAAATGAGAAAACTCTCCCTAACAATTTCTGGAATTATCAAATTTAATTCTATTCACAGAAAAGTACTAGATGGAATTTTTCATGAATTTTTTTTTTCAGAAATTGGCTTATATTCTACTGAAGTTACACGTTAAGAATTGCCTACCATTTACTCTGGATGAAAAACAAGTTTTTTTCTTCCAATTTATTACTTAAAATGCTGAACCTTTAACCACCGTTTTGATCATAATGGGAGAATAAATATCGGTTAACAATACAAGTTATTAATTTATGGCTTCATTCAGTGGATTTTACAACATATCAAAACATGTTGAGGTATTTAATGTTGTCATCTTTTTTTTATTATACTTGAGTCCACAGGTAAACATTGGTTGGAATTATACTTGAGTCTATAGTATAAACATTTATCTGGCTTATATATTAGTCCACAGGATAAATGTCGGTTAGGTTTATACTTGAGTCAATAGTATAAGGATTCGTCTAGTTCTGGTTTATACTTGAGTCAATAGTATAAGCACTCGTCTGGTTTATATTTGAGTCGATAGTATAAGCTTTCAACATCTGTCTATATTTCTGAGATGAGGTATTATGTACATTATTTACATTATTCGGACTATTGTCTCCTCATCTTTGTCGCTATATTTATTATAACATTTCGGCCGTTGTACGCTCCAGCCTTTTTCAGGTGGTTGGAATGTTGAACTGAACCCTGTGGGATCAGGTTGAGATCATAGACAAGGAACACCATTGGAAAATTCGGAATTAAGGAATCAGCACATATGCTAGGTCACAAAAATCTCCTGAGCCAACCAAGCATAGAAATGAATACAATATGAGAACCAGTAATAAGGAGTGCCAGAGAAAAGCGATAATAACAACAAAAATTGCAATATGAGCTCTGGTAAAATTATGTAATGATAACAACAAAAATTGCAATATGAGCACTGGTAAAAAAAATGGTTGCTAAGACATTAGGATTATAATATCCAGAAATTTATACACAGATGCAGATGGGCACAAGGACATAGTGGATAAAGGTGTTGGTTAGATCCAGTGACAGGACCCAAAGAGTGTGAGTTCAATACCCAGTTAAGGCAGAACTTTCAGAGGGAAAATTAACAGGAGATAACTGATAACCATTAAACATGGCACATGGAACAAGAACAGTCTACCCCAGTGAGCCAAAATAAAGGATTCAGTTCGACATTCCAACCACCTGAAGAAAGCCGGAGTGTACAACAGCCAAAATGTTGTAATCAATATGGTGACAAAGATGAGAACAATAGTCTGAATAATGTAAATAGTGTGCTATCACTATACTAGTCAATAATTCATGATGTAATATTTAGGTGTATTTTCTAATTTAGGGACCCTTTATAAGATAAGCTGTACTAGTTTAATTCAACCATAAGAAAAACTACAAAATAAAACGCTGGGCCATGATAAATAAAAACTGTAATAAAAGGGTCTTTTTTTATGAAAAACATTGATGCAAATGCTGTTTAAAAGATAATGATATCAGCCTGTCAAATTCATGACAATACTTTATCTCAGAATGTTAGACAATTTTATAACTACTAGTTTGGTACCTGCTCCTTCACTAGCAGCAAGATGATCCAATTTTAAATCTAAATTCACTGAAAAAAAAAAAAAAATTAGATGAACTTCCACTTGTCAGTCAAGCTGTCAACACCTTAAATAAACAGCTTATTTAAGAATTGAATTTCTGCAATATTTTAAACATTAAGTTAATATTTGTTTCAAATCAGATTAATTAAACTTTAAATCAGCTAATATCCCTCAAAATTTCAGAAAAGTATATTTTTGAAAGATTTTTAATAAAGTGAATTTCATTGTGATGACTACAAATGGCATTAAAATCAGCGATTTTAGCAATTAAAAAAAAAAACTCCTTTCAGTCAATTTAAATTACTTTTGAAATACAGAAGCATATTTTGCTTATTGGAAATACTAAATTTAATCTATTATGAAATTAAAACTAAAATAAAAGCTTCAAGAAAGAGTTTTTATTTCTTAAAATTCACTTTAAACCTTAGGCATCATGTTTGGAAGTACTTATTTGTGAAATTGTATTGTTTGTCCATTTAAAATATTATATTTATAGGAAAATGTATTCAGTTTAAATACAAAAGGAGTCATAAAAATTACATCAAAGACCGACTTAAACTCTTTTCTTGTTGCCAGGTAAAAAGTGAAATTAGACCTAGTGACAGACGTCCATAAAAATATTCGGCAATTTTTTAAAAGTATTAAAAATAATTCTTTTTATTACCAAATAATTTTTTAAAAATTCAATAAAATATTATTGGAGATTTAAAAAATTTAACACTTTTTTTGTTGTTTTTTGTCGGAATTTCTGGGATGAAGAATTGTTATTTACATACACGGCACTCAGCTGAGGATTACAGCTGGTCTGGAGCACTTGATGTGACAACCATGAAAGGATGGTGATGACCGTGATAGGGCTGCGGGGTGTGAGCTGCCCACCCTGAGTTTGTTTTTGCGAGAAGCAGTGCTTATATGTGATCGGGTTCTAGAACAGTTCTTTATGGCCGTTGAGGACTGGCCTGCGCATATACGGATGGTGGGATGGGAAACTTTTTGAAGATCGTGCCTGAAGTCTGGCAAACCCGGACCAGTATGTAATCTTCCATCCCATCCGTGGATCAGGTAGAGTCATCTGTTTCATGTCGGATGTAAAACCATGCGACTTGCTACAGTTACAATGGGTACAAAAATGGACAGACAATCTGGTAATGACAGCTGTGAGAGCCAGAGGGAATGTGATGGCTGTAAAAGAGTCTTTAAGTCAGTGAAGGGTCGCAAGATACACCAGACAAAGATGAAATGTGGCAGTGATTCAGTGGCAAAGAAGCGCACGGCAGTAGTTGTTAAGTCGTCGGAGTATCAGGGCCAGAATGAACACCACAGTGTCCTGCAGGATCCTTTCTTCGAAGCTGAATCTAGTCGTGGAGTTATCAAGTGGCCTTCCTCTGTGGATAGGGCCTGGTCATAGATGGATGAAGACTTATCAGCAGCCATCCAGACACTCAGGGCTCATCCAGTTAGGAAAGTCCGCCAGCTTAGGGAGATGATAAGTGACTATGAGGTCACCAGGTTTGGGTTAAAGGAAGTGAAAGCTAAGTCCTTAGCTCCAGTGCAGGTAAGTCGGCGGCGGAGAACCATCCAGTCATTGAGGAAAGACACGCGACGGTTATGAGCAGCAATGCGGGCTGATGAGCAGAGGGCAGAGGAAATCAGGCCAATCCTGGAGGACATAAGGAAGCGCATTGGCAAGCTAAGTAGAGTAGAACGGTTTGCCAAAAAGAGACAGAAGGTTGCCAAGGCCCGGAAGTCATTCACAAAGAATCCGTTCCGCTTCACGAAGCAGTTGTTTAGGGAGAAGACTAGTAGAGCGTTGTGTGTTGAGTGGGAGGAGCTGGAGAGACATCTTATGAGCACGTACTCGGATGCCAGCAGAGAGGTCACAGCTGAGGTGATGCCAGGTTTATTCAGACCTGGCGCCCCGAAAGTAGCTTTTGATGAGTCTCCAGTAACTTGGAAGGAGGTCCAAGGAGTTGTACGGAGGGCAAGAGCGTGTTCTGCGGGTGGTCCTAATGGGGTGACATATGCTGTCTACAAGAGGTGTCCCAGGCTGCTGAGGTGTTTGTGGAGGCTTCTTATGAAGATTTGGGAAGTTGGTGATGTTCCAGACTGTTGGTGTCGAGCTGATGGAGTGTATATACCGAAGGAGGAGAATTCATTGATACTTAGTCAGTTTCGCCCAATATCTCTCCTGAACGTTGAAGGGAAGGTGTTTTTTAAGGTGTTTGCCAGGAGGCTGACGAGTTACCTGCTTAGGAATAACTATATAGACACTAGTATTCAAAAGGCAGGAATCCCGGGGTTTCCAGGTTGCTTGGAACATGTGTCTATGATTTGGGCAAAGATCTGTGAGGCTAAAATTGAAAGGAAGAATATTCACGTCATCTGGCTATATCTTGCTAATGCGTATGGTTCAGTTCTACATAGCATGATACAGTTGGCATTGGAGTTCTTTACATTCCGCAGAGACTCAGGGGTTTTCTGGTTATGTACTTCAATCAGTTCATACTGCATTTTTCAACGACGAAGTACACTACTAGGTATGTGGAGCTGCAAAGGGGAATTGCTATGGGATGTGCCATCTCTCCAGTACTGTTTGTGATGGTGATGGAGGTGATCTTGAGAGGTAGGACACCAGAGTACCGCAGAATGAGGTCAAAATCCAAGCATTTATCAATGATTTGACGATAATCCAAGACGATAGGAAGGTAGCGCAGTTGGTTCTGGAGAGACTCGCAGAGTCGGTAGGGTGGAGTCAGGTGGCCGTCAAACCAAAGAAGAGCAGGTCACTGTCTATGAAGGGAGGGTCGGTCATACATGAAGTGTTCTCCATCGCAGGTGAAAAGATAACAACAGTGCAGGAGCAAGGTGTGAAGAGTCTGGGGAGGTGGTATAACTTCCCCGTGACAGATCGTCACCATGGAATTGAAATCCAGCAACAAGGGCCTGCGAAGATTAGATCAATGTGGGCTTCCCGGAAAATTTAAGGTGTGGTGTATACATTTTGGATTGATGCCTAGATTAATGTGGGCGCTGACTATATATGAGGTGGCACTGTCTTGAGTTGAAATAATTGAGAGGAAAATTAGTAAATGCAGACGGAAGTGGCTTGGTGTTGCAAGGATTCTGTCACCGGTCGCTTTGTATGGCAGCTCAGGGGGCCTTCAGTTACCTCTTACTTCTTTGGTGGAGGAATATAAGGTGGCGGAGGTGAGATTGCAGTCCATGCTGTGTGAGTCAAAGGATGCTGTAATCTGGAAGAATGTGCCAGAGGTGAAGACAGGAAGAAAGTGGAGAGTGTCAGACGTGATGTCAGCAGTGGAAGTGATGGTCAAGCAGGCAGAAGTTCAGGGTGTTACAAAGAAGGGACGTGCTGGACTTGGTCGAGTTGAGAGGGAGAGATTCTGGTCAGGGGCCAGTAGACAGGAGTGACGCAAGTTACAAGAGCAGGGGGTTCGAAAGCTCGAAGAGGAGAGACGGTTAGTGCGGACTGTCCAGCAGGCTCAGCAGGGTCGATGGCTTAACTGGGACAGTATTGAGGGTGTGCAGATCAGTTGGTCTGATTGGTGGCATCTAGGCGCAGGACATTTGAGGATCCTCATACAGGCCGCATATGACATGGCAGAATCACTAGCAAATTTGAAGAGATGGGGAGTGCAGGAGTCACCCTTCTGTCGGTTGTGTGGTGCTTATGGAAACCTGTGCCACATGCTGTCAGCCTGTCCGAGGGTGCTACAAAATAATTGGTACACCTTCAGACATAACTTGGTTCTGGAGGTCATGGCAGCAGCTGTAAGAAATGCTAGTATACCCTCATTGGACCTGCGAGGGTAGCCTTCCTGAAGCAAGGTGTGACTGTCACAAGGCAGAAGACCAGGTCGGAAAACTCAAGGAAGTGGAGAGTGTTGGTGGATGCTACACTGCCAGTGGAGATCGTTGTGTCTGGTCTGAGACCAGATCTGGTCTTAATTGATTTTGAGAAGCAACATCTGTTGCTTGGCGAACTGACAGTAGCATGGGAAGAAGGGATTGAGGAGGCGCATGAAAGAAAGTTGCTTCGGTATGAGGAACTGGTGGCTGAAGTCCGTGAGAGGGGCTATAGCTGCACTCTGGTGCCATTTGAGGTTGGCTGTAGAGGATTTCCTGCTGCCTCTTTAAAGAGATTCTTCAAGTGTGCTGGGATCCAAAAGCCGGATAAGGTGATAAAGACTTGTGGTGAAAAAGCAGTGGAAGGAAGTGTATGGATTACCCAAAAAACTTTTATCGAGTCGCATCCAATTAACATAGACCGGTTGCAACGTAACATCATCCAGCTGTTGCGGGCCCACCATGTGGAAAGGTACTGGGCTTAATGGGCCGAAACCTTGCTGAAGCACGGCGCTCAGCTGAAGATTGCACCTGGTCTGGAGCACTTGATGTGTACTTGTGTTCAGACTAGTGTCTTCATCTTTATTGTTGTTATCACATTTCAGCCATTCTGACTTCCAGCCTTCTTCAAGTGCTTGTTGATCTGATTAACCTTCAGGGAATTTCAAAATGAACCCTTTATTTAATTTACTGGTTGGATTGTTCTTGTTCTGTGGACCATGTCTAGAGATAACTGCAAGTCTGCACTACCCGGGCCAGGGATTGAACTCATAATGATTATATCATTAAATTTATGAACCAACGGCTGTTGTTCCATGGGAATGACAAGCACTTTATGAAAGCAGGAGGGCACAATTACTGAAACAACAAAGATGAGGACAACAGTCTGCAAGTAAATAATGTAAATTATTTTTTTCTTGTCTCTGATTTTATTGCTCAGGCCATCTGGGATTTGTAGGGAAATGTATTATTCTAATGTCCTTAAGTTAAACTCTGTGTGTGTGTGTGTGTGTGTGTGTGTGTACACATACAGGGATTGGACAAAATAATTGGAACAGGTGCAAATTCCACTCCTAGATTTCAAAAACCTATTATATTAAGAACTTTAACTAAAACTTCATAATTGCAGGTTATATCTATTGTAAATACATTTATTTATCTAATTTACTGTCTTTGTCTTATTTATTTTTAGAATTTAGTAAAATTTAAAGTAAAATGCGTGACCTGTCTGAGTTCGAAAAAAGACAAATTGTTGGAGCTTGCATGGTAGGATCCTCAATCACTAAGGTTGCTGAACTGTTTGGTTTTTCAAGAGCTACCATATCAAGAACTCTGACACAATTCAAGAAACAGGGCAAAACCTCTAACAACCGTAGCAATTCGGACCGGACTTGCAAACTTACTGACAAGGACCGGTGTGCATTGAAATCAACAGACTACTGCGGCCAAAGTGACTGCTGAATTGAATAGTCATCTGAATAGTCCAGTTTCTACTAAAACTGTTCATCATGTGCGTTCCATAATGTTGCATATCATGGAAGAGCCCCCATAAGGAAACCTCTTCTCTCCACTCGCAACATTCAGAAGAGGTTGAAGTGGTGCAGAGATCACAATGCCTGGTCTGCAGACCAATGGAAGCAAGTCATATTCTCAGACGAGTTCAGTTTTTTCTCTTTTCCCAACTTCAGGGTGAACTTGTGTGGAGGCAGCCCAAAGAAGCTTACAACCCTGACTGCCTTTTTCCAACAGTGAAGCATAGAGGTGGGTCAGTGATAGTTTGGGCCGCTATATGATGGAAATATCTCGGTCCAATAGTTGCTCTGCATGATAGAATCAACAGCAGAGATTACCTGAATATTTTGGGAGATCATGTTCATCCAATGGTCCAGACTATTCCCTAATGGTTACTGCATCTTCCAAGACGATAATGCTCCGATACATACCGCTTGAATGGTTAAAAATTGGTATGAAGAGCATGAAAGTGACCTAGAACACATGGAGTGGCCTCACCAATCTCCAGATATCAATATTATTGAACACTCGTGGTGCATTTTGGAATGACAATTTAGGAGCCGCTATGCTCCACCATCGTGTCTTAAAGAGCTGGAGCAGGTGTTAATGGAAGAATGGCTGAAAATTCCTCTGGATGAAGTCAGGAAGCTGTATGATTCCATTCCTAGACGTATTAAAGCTGTATGTGAGGCTAATGGAGCACCAACTCCATATTAAATAAATTTTCATTGAATTTAACAAGTGTTTCAATTATTTTGTCCAACCCCATTATGCACAACACATATATGCATATACATTTAGCTTTTGGCATTAAATAACCTATAGAGTTTGATATGCAGCTAAAAGTCTTGGGTATGATGATAAACTACACCTGGCAACAAGGTCTCTGATCAAGAGATTGGAGGTTTTTGAGTAGCATAGAACCACCATTTATACATTTTATCTGTAGTTGAAAGCATACAATTGTGTTCAAAATATTTAGATTTCAGCATTAAATAACCCATAGAGGTGTTGATATGCCACTAAACACCAACAATCAACCTCGTCTCCTTCTTCTTCCAAGAAAAAAAAATGGTGAATGAAATTTTTCATTAATAGATCCAATATATTTAATACGATAATTTGAGGAAGGTTATGTTTTTTTTCATGAAAAACTCAGAACTTTAATCATCATAATACCATCCTCACTTATAAATTTTTGAAAAAATTCTAAACCCATCACACTCTTTTTAAATTTAAATCATTTCACACCAAGCAACATGATAAAGTCACTAAGATGCAAGGGGTTAGAGAGTGTGAAAGAATACGAGAAGAAAAACATTACTGAGGAGAAAGGACAATAAACAGGACTCAAGGAGAAAGATGACAACTGACGTAGAAGTCATTACTGGTTT
Organism: Acanthosepion esculentum; assembly: GCA_964036315.1. NCBI lineage: Eukaryota > Metazoa > Mollusca > Cephalopoda > Sepiida > Sepiidae > Acanthosepion > Acanthosepion esculentum. Next base: position 8,983,207 of record OZ038506.1, read on the forward strand.
GAAAATAGTACTAAGCAAGAGTTTACAACATAAATACTTAGGACTAACATTTGATTGTATCATGAAAATGTGTGTATATATATATATGTATATATATATATATATATTTTTTAAGACATTTATGTTTATATGTTCTTTTTATAGATACAAAAATTTAAGTAAATGCTCTGTTTGTAATAAACAGTATTAACAAAATTTACTAGCCTGAATATCCGAGAAATTTTCATAGAAAATATGTGTCCTTTGACAGTAATTGAACCTGCATCCTATATGGGACCATCATATAGTCTTACATGCCTTTACCGATTGGGCCACAGAGAAGCGGTCGGTTAGCAAGGTCGATTTTAATGTATTTAAACACAATTCTCCATGATTTTCTCTCATAGGATACAGGTTCAATTCCTCTCGGAGGATGCATATTTTCTATAAAAATTTCTGACATTCAGGCCGGTAAATGTTGTTTGATATTGTTTATTATAAACAGAGCCTTTACTTAAATACTTGTATCTATAAAAAGAACGTATAAACATAAAAAATGTCTTAAAAAAATAATTGTCAGACTTTGTCCATTTCATAATATATATATATATATATATATATATGTCAACAGTAGAGAAAGTAAGTTTTGTAAAGACCTAAGTAATCAACAGAAGCAAAGAAATTAAGTATTTTTATTATATTTTTTATCACCAATTTTTGAAGAATTCCTAGTTATTTTTTGTTGCATTTTATCAGCGGTTTTTGTTAACCTATTTTCATTAGTTTTTATTGTCATAAAACACAACAAAAAGTTTTTTTTTTAATTTTCAAAACCGAAAAGAAAACTTTTGAAATTGAAAAAGAAAGACTTACCGACTTAACTAAAAAATCCGCACATTTTTTTTTTTTGCTGGCTGACTCAGTGTCCTTGGTTATGCTCGAAGAAAATCTGTCGAATTAATCTTTTATACGGATCACATTTTAACTGACCTTGAGAGAAAATTAATATTGAATTGGGAAGTCATATCAATCAAATACTCGACTGACTCACTTGAAAAGAAAATTTTGTTTGATATCCAGACAAATTAAAACATTAGTTGTTTTTCTCCTTCAAGTTTTAAAATAAAATAAGAACTGAAGACAGTAAATATGTTAGAAACAGTTTGCATACAGATACAAACAGGGTTTTTGAATCATTCAGATAAGACTTACTTCTTTATAACAATTCAGAAAGAAAAAAAAATACAAGATAAAGATTGATAGGAAACCCCAGAAATGTTGTCTGCCTGGTAACAATCAAGAGTAAACCCCTGCTGGGTTTTGTTCCAAGAGCTGGCAAATTGTTTTGATCTCACTGAACTTTGCCTCTTAACATAAAAATAAAAATATATCTGATGCCAATTTTCTTTCTTTCTTTTTTGTATGGTTTATGCATAAAGTTGACATGATCTCGAGAAATGAATTCATCTGATTTGACCTCTTTAATAAGAGCTACCAATACTGTTGTTAGGTTATTGGAAATTGTCCAGAAAAATGACACCTCATGATAAACGTCTAAAACTGTCGACAAGCCATTTGAGGTAGCTCAGTGATGCAATTAATCCAAAACAAATCTTTTAAGGTTAGCCAGTAAGATTTCAGTACATAAGAAATGTACATACATTTCCCTTTAGTACGAGATCTATTTATGAATAATTATATATATATATATATATATATTTTTTACCTAAGTTGGAAAGTGTAATTTTTTATGTCAACAGGGCAAACAGTCCTCTTATATGGATCAAACAGTTGGACATTAACAAACTTAAAGACAAAACAGCTTACAACCATATCATATTGAAACACTGGTTCTTGTACAATCAAGTTAAGCAACTTCAAGCCTGGTCAGCATCTAGATGAGTGACAGCTTGAGAATATCAGTTGCTGTAAGCTTGAATGTATGTGTAGTGTAATGGATAATGGCTTGGAATTGGGAATCAAAGAGTCAAGTTCTAATTCCAATCAGGTTCATTATACAGGGTGCGATGGATAAATTGTCATCTAAATTACACAAAAATGAAAATAACTCTGACATCTCATTTTAACAGATATATTTACCAAAATTACACAAAAATATCTTGAAATACTAAATTTATTCAATAAAAATCACCATTGGCTTCAACCACAGCCTCCAGACAACTTCATAATCTCCTGCAATTCTTCTGGATGGTCTCCTTAAGTTCGTGAATGCTACCATAATCCATGCCTTTAGTTCATCTTTGGTCTTACAAGGAGTTTTGTTGGTCTCTTGCACAACTGCATCCTACACATAATAATCAAGAGGGTTGCAGTTTGGGGAGTTAGGTGGCCAGATGTAAGGGGTGATGTGGCTGCAGAAATTGTCTAGCAACCATGATTGGGTTCTTCTGCTTGTGTGGCATGGTGCAGAGTCCTGTTGCCAGACACAAGGTCTTCCAGAAGCCATCATCTTGATCCAGGGCAGCATTACCTCCTCAAGGTACTTGATGTAGGCCTCCTTGCTGAGTCTGAGGCCCTGTAGGAAGATGAATGGAGGCATAACATTGCCATCACTAGTGATCACTCCAAACACCTTCGTAATCACCATTAGACTCATCCAACTCTTTCTGAATCCACTGCACTGGCCTCAGATTGACACCCAAACCCTCTGAAATGTTCGTACTGGAGTTTCCTGTTTAAATGCCAAGCAGTACAGCATGACGTTTCCAAATTTCTGGTGAAATGAATTGCATCATGACGTTCTTTTTCTCATAAATGGTGCCCAACTGACCCTAATATACTGTGAAGTTGACAAAATCAAAAACAACTTGCATGCACAAAATTAAAAATATAAAATGGCAACAATTTGCCCATTGCACCCTGTATTTCACTTACGTAAAAATGGAAAGTTATGAATCTACCTCTTCTCCCCCAAGCTATGGGTTAATTAGTAGGATTTGTATCAATAAAATCATTATTATCAGCAACAACTTCTTACAATCTAAAAATATTTTCTGGCTTTAAATAACCTGCAAAGTGTTGATAAGCCATAAAAAAAACAAACAAATCAATCTAATCACTGACAAAAAAAAAAGAAGAAAAATAGATGGTACGTACACTCAACTATTAAGAGTGGCACTAAATGTCAGCTGGAAAGAAAATCTACCTAGTGAAGAAACTATATTGGAACCTATTAAAGATTTTGAAGACAATCTGAAAGGTGAGTGAGGGTTTAATGGCCATTGCTGTAGAAGTAAAGAAGTTGTGCATCAGCTAATACAGTCGGATGTAAATGATTGATAAAACTGGAATCAGAATGGAACAAGGGGGGAACAGAGAGTGTGGCAGCCCCCTCCCGGGCATCCAATCAAAGAGTGAAATAAAAATTTTGTTTTGAAATTTGAAATTGTATCCGTTAAATTTGTTGCACAAGCTGGTGTGAATGTGGATCTGTGTTTTGATAAGCGAGACTGGATTAGGAACCCCATCTTCAGTCTTCGGGGCCTACAGTCAAGGAGTTGACCCCCTGGGCATTACCAGACCACTGAGGAGAGCTCCGGATGGAAAGATATGGTCAGAAGTGTTCACATCCGGTAGAAAAGCTTTATGATAGGGAGATTGGAGATTTTGAGGAGCGTGGAACCACCTCTTAATTGCTGGTGTTCCCAGGTCAAACCCTAACCTGTGGTGGTAGCACCTGTTAGGGTCCCAGCTATAGACAAATAGTGAACCCCAAACAAAAGCAAAACACTACGAAAGTATAAAAATACCACTAATACATTTTTCTATGAAGAAAATTACCAACAATGCCTATTTATAGTAAAATGACCAACAATACATTTTATTTATAGTTGAAGGCATTGAATTATGTTTAAAATATTTAGATTTCGGCATTATATGCCACTAAACAAATTTAATCAACCAATCAGAAGTGTTCATTTGAGGACGATCAGATGAAGAGGATAAATATCTATGCTCAAAGGAGGTGTTGTTAATCTAGACTTCAAGATGAACAGTTCACCTTATCCTTTACTAATATTGCTATGCAGTCAATGTTATCATGATAAACAAAGTGCTTAGAAAAGAAGAAATTAAATTTTTGGATATGAGATAAAGCCATCACCGCCGACAAACCTAAACCTGTCTCGAGGGTCACATTTGGTCTCATGTTGAATTGTTGATACAATTAACTGTTGACTATGTATTAAAAAAATCTTTATCTAAACTCCTGGCAGCCAGCAATAATGGATTAATGTCGTTATCTAAGTTATTGATTAATCTATCTTCAAGTCTTTAATTTTTTCACTATTGACCATCACTGATAAATTCGTGATGGATATCCATCACCATCGACTTATTACAAATATTTAATTAATACTGATCTAACTTCACCAGGCAAATGGATCTATAGGTATTTACCAGGGCACCCATGTTGCAACCGGATGTGACACATGGTCAATGTTTAAAGTGGGTTTAATAGTCTTACCATGGAAAAATTGTCCAAGCCCCTTGCCGTTTCTCCTTTTGAGGATGCCTCAAATGCTGGGCACTAAACCCAGCCCCCTCCCGAGATAGAGGTATTGCCTGGGCGGAAGGACCAGCAATAACTGAGCAGTACTAGAAAAGAACAAGATGAAATATCCCTAAGGTATGGACAGCAGAATGAAAAACTGTAGCTTAAAGGGTTCAGTTTGAAATTCCCTAAAGGTCACCCAGATCAACAGTCACCTGAAGAAGGCTGGAGAAGACAACAGCCAAAACATTCTAACAATAACAACAAAGATGAAGATATCAGCCTGAGCGTAAATAATGACAATTCCTTGTCCCAGAAATACATAAAGAAAAGCTAGATAGGCCACCTGGGGTTTATTTTGTATGCTTTTTAAATCATCCCTTGCACTCCAGAAGATTTTACTGTAAATGTTTCAGATGAAATTGTAGAGTAAGTGGAAGTAAACTGTTTTGAATCAAAATATCAAATGACAAAAATAAATACAACATACAAAGGCTCTACATATCCTTCCGGTTTCAAGCATATTCCAAATTGATAAAAATAAAGAATAGCCAATAAAATCAGCTCCTGCCAATAAACAAACATAGGTTTCTGGAGCCTATATGAAGCCATATAAACCAGACTTCCATTCAACTCAGCAGAAAGACTGACAGTAGAGACACAAGTCAACCTTGTCGTTCTGTCTTTCTCATGAAAGCAACTGCAGACCAAACTTCACTTTCTTCTTCACTGAAAGACTATTTATGTTTATTTCCTTTTCAGTCAAAGAGAAGAACTTTATAAATACAAACTTTTATTTCATGATAGTAGTTACAGTAAGAAAGTGTATTTTATGTTAAATATTGACATTTTAATTGGATATGCAGCAACCCTTTCTCTCATTTTTTATTCAATAAACAGTGACTCATGGAATCGTTCCCCAACAAAATCTGAAGGAGATGTAAAAAAAAAAAAAAAATTATATAAAAAGGCATAAAACTGAAGAATAACTTGGAATAACTCTTCCAAGGTATCTCATCAATCTGGTCTCATACAAAAAATTTTTTTTTTTTATTGATTTATTTTTTATGGCTTATCAACCTTGTGCAGGTTATTTAAAGCCAGAACATTCTTAGATTGTAAGAATTTTTAGGAGATAATGATTTAACCAATACAACTTTTATTATGAAGTAACCAACAGCTGGATTCCTACTCTGCCCACCCCCCACTCCAAAGGTATTCGTGTGTAAGTGAATATCATGAACTGAACTGGAATTGCAATGTGCCTCTCCAATTCTTACCCACTACACCACCCACACATTTAAGCTTACAGCATCTGAAATGATTGTTTAAAGGTTGTATGTTTTGCAAGGTCATCAGTTTCTCTATTAAATGAAACTTGCTATTACTCAAGTCATTTTTGCTGGTTGTCATATCTATCTCTCTCTCTCATATATATATATATATATATATAGTTGAATTGATGTGAGTTTGTTATGTTAGTTCTATCACTGATATTGAGTGCTTTCCAATAAGTACTGCGCATATATAATAAATTGCATATATATATATATATATATATATATATATATATATATACACACACACAGAGTGCGACTAATAAATTGTTGTGTAAATTACACAAAAATGAAAATAACAGACATCTCATTTTAACAAATATATTTACCAAAATTACACAAAAATATCTTGAAATACTAAAAAAAAAAAAAAAAAAAAAAAAAAAAAAAAAAAAAAAAAAATCGCCATTGCCTTCAACCACGCCCTTCTTGTTTAAGTTGGTGAATGCCGCTTTAACCCTTGCCTTCAGTTCATCTTTGGTTTTACTAGGAGCTTTGTTGGTCTCTCACTCAACTGTGCCCCCATACATAATCATCAAGCAGGCTCCAATCTAGAGTTAGGTGGCCAGATGTAAGGGGGGGTGATGTTGTCACAGGAATTACATGACAGTTACGACTGGGTTATCCTCTTTATGTGGCATGGTGCAAAGTTCTATTGCCAGACATAGGCTCTTCCAGCAGCCACACTCTTGATCCAGGGTAGCACTTGATGTAGGCCTCCATGTTGAGTCTGAGTCCTTCACCAACAAATTCGAGAGTTCTTTTCTTATCAGAATGATCAGAGTGAGTTTTCCGAGCTGCCATACCTTCGTAATCATCATTAGACTCAGCCAACTCTTTCCGAATCCTCAGCACTGCCCTCAGATTGACACCCAAACACTCTGAAATATTCGTATTGGAACTTCTGGTGCGAATGCCAAGCAGTAAAGCATGCCGTTTCCAAATTCCTGGCAGAGTGAATTGCGTCATGGTGCTCTTTTTCTCACACAAGGTGCCCAACTGACCCTACTATACTGTGCAGTCGACAAAATCAAAAAACAAACAATATGCATACATGAAATTAAAAATATAAAATGTTGACAATTTACCCATTGCACCCTGTAGATTTCGCTAGATATAAATGACAGATGAGGATTACATTTAGAATATTTTTATTTCATTTTCACTTCATCTTCATTTCATCATTTCATTTTCACTTCATCTTCATTTCATTTCATCATTTCATTTTCACTTCATCTTCATTTCATTTCATCATTTCATTTTCACTTCATCTTCTTTTCACTTCATTGTTAATTTTGTTTTGTTGTTTAATCTTTCAAATTTAACAATCCTGTTTGATCAAAAAGTTTGCAGCTTCAGATTTCTTATACCATCTTTTCCTCCTTTTTTTGATAATTCTTATTCTAACAGAAATTAATGCATTTTTCTCATTTTAACTGATGAAAAAAGTATTCGTACAAAACAAAAAAAGCATATTAACTTAATTTAATACTTTGTGGAATATCCTTTATTGAGTTCAACAGCTACCAGTCTCTTCCTGTACGTCTCAACTAATGATTTGCACACATTGAGTGGTATTTTGTCCCATTCTTCTTGGCATATTGTCTTCAAATTCTTGATATTTGTTGGTGCTCTTTTCCCAATTTGAATTTTCAAATATCATCATAAATTCTTGATTGGGTTCAAGTCTGGGGACTGACTTGGCCATTGCAAGACATCAACGTTACTTTCAGCTAACCATTTCCTTGTAGATCTAGCGGTATGCTTAGGATCATTATCCAGTTGGAAAACCCAATCAGGAGGTAGCCGAAGTCTCTCAACAGAACGCATTAAATTGTCTTGCAGGATTTTCTGGTAGCTTTCGGCATTCATCTTGCCATCTATTATTAATATTCTGCCAACACCTTTTGCAGAAAAACAGCCCCAGATCATGATACTGCCACCACCAAACTTTACAGTTGGCAACGTGTTCTTTGGTAAGTAGGCTTCACCGTCCTTCCTCCACACATTATTTCCATAATTATGACCAAACAACTATTTTAGTTTCATCTGTCCATAGTACTTTTTCCCAAAACGAATATTCTTTATCCTTATGCTCTCTAACGAATTTTAGCCTAGCATCTCTGTGATTTTCAATATCTCATTATACTATACTTAATATTTGTACCAACAAGAAATCATAAGACTTTATATTTAAATAATATTAGTAGAGAATAGTATAACTAAAAAGAAATAATAAACATGGTTGACAAAGCAGTGTAAGTCATTTAACAGGCAGAGACTGTCACGTACTTTGAGTTGCAATGTCAAGAGACAGTGTGCTTTTTCTAAGTATTAATCTGTTTGGGATTTGTGGTTGCTAATTCAGAAAAGCTGAGCTATTGAAAAATTTTGAACACATTGACTTGCTCAGACAAGAGTCAAGCAAAAACAACATGAGAATAAAACTTAAAAAAAGGCATCAAGTTGAAGTAATTAATTGATAAAATTAATCTGCATTGATTTCAGACAAGAAAAATAATGTTAAGGAAGGTAGTGAGTGGAGAATAAAGTTGGATGTAGGGAGTCGGGGGTCGCATTTCAGAATACCATTCTCAATCAGGCTTGAACAAAAGATGATCCAAATGTTGCATGTGGTCCACAAAGGGTTTTTTAAAAAGGAAATTTTTCCTGTTCAGCAGAATAAATTTGGAAACTGATCGTGCACAAAAAAAAAAAAAAAAAAAAAAATCAGTTTTGTGAATGCCAAATTTATTCAACCAATATTTCACCATCTAATCAATCCTTTAACTCTTAGGGGGAAAAAAAAAAAAAAAATATATATATATATATATATATATATATTAAAAAGAAGAGAGAAACCGCAAATGCTTTTGGTTGTAATGTGGATTTTTTTTTTTTTTTTTAAATATTAGTGTGTTAGTGACCCAAATGTCTTTCTTGAACTGTTCAAGAAAGACATTTGGGTCACTAACACACTAAAAAGAAAATGTCCCACATCAAAAATATTTAACATCGAAAAATATAAGAAAAAAAATTAATTATTTTTAATAATATGTTGAAATCTCCACGCTTTGCCTGATGAAGGTTGCGAGACCAGAAACTCATGTAGCATAATTATGGAAAATAAAGCATAATATTTTATTTAAAAAATCCACATTACAACCAAAAGCATTTGCTGTTTCTCTCTTCTTTTTAATATACTCACTTTTCTCTCGTTGGAACTACTATAACCACTTCCCTTTTATTTATATGTTTTATATATATATATATATATATATATATATATATACACAGATACCAAAATCGAGTAACAGCAGGCTTTCCGACAATTCCTCCAATGAATCCATATTTAACAAAGCTAAGAAAGACTACGAAACAGCCCTAAAAGATAGCGGATTCCCAGCAACACTCACATACTTATCACAGAACACAAAAAAGGCCAACAGGAAAAGAAATATCACATGGTTCAACCCACCGTACAGCAAAAACGTAAAAACAAACATAGGAAAAATATTCTTTAAACTCTTACACAAACACTTTCAGGAATCAAGCACCCTACACAAAATATTCAGGAAAAACACAGTAAAAATCAGCTACAGTTGCACTGAGAGCATGCCACAAATAATAAAAAAGCACAACAGGAAAATTATCAACAAACCACATGAACAAATCAAACCCACATGCAACTGCAGAATAAAGAACGAATGTCCCTTAAACGGTAATTGTTTACAAAACAACACCGAGCAAAAGTCATAAGTGGCGACCCAGAGACATTAGATAAGGAATTGGTCAGTATAAGTAGTACCCTACAACGTAACAACTACCCTGGGTACATGGCAGCAGCCCCCCAAAACTGGGATAGGCGGGTACAAGAGGAGGAGGAGGAGGAGGAGGAGGACAACAACACTCAGAAAACAGTCTGCCTGCCTTATGTGAAGGGGTTATCAGAGAAAATACAAAGGATCTGCGGTCCATATAACATCAGGACAACCTTCAAAAGCGTGACAACACTTCGCAGATATCTCTCTCGAGTGAGACCCCCCATAGAGGAGAACGGGACTAAAGACTGTGTGTACGCTATCCCGTGCAGCTGCGGCAAGGAATATAAAGGAGAAACAGGCCGCCCCCTCAAGGTAAGGCTTCAAGAACACCAGAAAGCTGTAATGCGAGGGGAAGTAGAAAAATCAGGCGTGGCTGACCACATATGGAGAGAGAAGGGAGATCACCGTCCCCTGTGGGATCAGGTTGAGATCATAGACAGGGAACAACATTGGAAAATTCGTAAACTTAAGGAATCAGCACATATGCTAGGCCACAAAAATCTCCTGAGTCGGCCAAGCATAGAAATAAATACAATATGGGAACCAGTAATAAGGAGTGCCAGAGAACAGCAATGATAACAAAAAGTTGCAATATGAGATCTGGTAAAGAACATGCAATGATAACAGCAAAATTGCAATATGAGTACTGGTAAAAAATGGTTGCTGAAAAATTAGGTTTATAATACTCAGAAATTCATACCCAGATGTCCTCAAGGACACATGGTACGGTGGATAAAGGCGTTGGTTAGATCCAGTAACAGACCCAAAAAGAGTGTGAGTTCAATACCCGGTTCAGGCAGTGGAGAACTTTCAGAGGGAAAAATTACCAGGAGATAACTGATAACTGACATCCATCAAACATGGCTCGTGATCGAAATAAAGGGTTCGGTTCGAAATTCCAACCACCTGAAGAAGGCCGGAGCGTACAACGGCCGAAACGTTGTGACAAATATGGCGACAAAGATGAGGACAATAGTCCGAATAATGTAAATACTGTACATAATACCTCATCTCAGAAATATAGACAGACCCAAAATAAATAAAATAAATTAACCCAAATTACCAAATCTCACCTGTTAGAAGACGAAATAGAATAAATAAATAAAATCAATGAACCCAAATAAATAAAGTAAATAAAAATATTAGTTAGATTATAAAAATCCAACCAAAAATCAGATGTAAAACATAGCTACAACTGTTATATTACAAAAAAAAAATCAAAAACCGAAGAGTAACTGTCTATATTTCTGAGATGAGGTATCATGTACATGAGAAATTGTATTGCTATACTACTCTTTGCAGCCATGACCTATCAGAATAAGAAACTAACGATTAACGAGATTTTTAGTGAACCAGCCGTCTCTGCCAAAGATAACATTCCATTTTCTTTTTTAGATGAACATGAGACAACAAGACAAACAAAAAGATCAGAGTAGTTGTGAAAAATTTCCAGAATATATGAGAGATTCTAATCAAATTGTGCAGAATGGCTCTTACAAATGGTATACGAAGGGGAAGTTTGGTTTGCATGACAGCTCTTATCAATGGTATACGAAAGGGGTGGAGGGGGAAGATGGTTTGCCCTTATGCACCTACAGCCCTTACCAATTGTACAGGTGGGCGGGGTGGGGGGTGATGGTTCGCCCTTGTGCACGATGGCTTTTACCAATGGTACACAGGGTGGGGGAAGTACGGTTTGCCCTTGTGTACGACAGCCCTTACAAATTTTGTACGGGTTGGGGGAGGGTGTCGCCCTTGTGCACAACAGCTCTTGCCAGTTGTATACAAAGGATGGTTGGCACTTGTGCACGACGGCTCTTACAAATGGAATACAAAAGGGAGGAGGACGGTTCACCCTTGCATATATGGCGTGACAGGATTTAGCTGGAAATATCTAAACTGGTGGAACTAAGGTATGTAGCTTATAAGAACAATTTCCATGGAAATTGTGATAGTGTAGCAACAAATGTGCAACATTGTCTCTGTGGGAGAGGGGCTGTAGAGTGGGAAATAATGCTCTATATTCTGTAAGGACACACTTGGAAAGTATTTGCAGACTGTGTCAGATGAATAGAAAAATCTTTGGTGACTGTTCATTATGATCAAATATTTGGCACCTGTGAGCATCTCCCAAGAGTGTGTTGTGGCTGCATCAGTGGTAGGATGGTTTGTGCTGGTTGAAGATCGGACATACTTTTAGCACGTGCTGTCGGATGCTGCCGTTTATTTCAGGCCAAAAGTCTTCTTTTTTTTTTTCTTTTACAAGTTGTGCATGCACTTCATTTCTCCATGATGGTTTGCATGGACGATATTTAGAACTGAGCTTCTGGTTGTCTTGAGAACCACAGTTCTGTCCCCCTCGAGGGCTAACCAATCTTCCAGTACAATGTCACACTTGAATATCTGGAATTCCCAAAGTGCTTGAAGCCATTGTTTTCCATATTCTGATAATCGTTTGTTGATAATGTCTCTCAGTAGATTCATTGACAGATCAGCCATCGTTGCTTGCTTTATATTTTCAATGTTTTTTCAGGACATGGACGATTGGGTCTCTCCACAGATTCATTCCCTTTATTATCTGTGAACTTCCACATGTTCTTTGGAAAGATAATGGTTTTCCACTGCCTTTTCCATAATTTGGTATTCAGTTTTCCTTCTCTGAGACTGGTTACCACCTAGAGAAATCAGACTACTCTGCTATTTATCTCTTATCGACCCCAAAATGTACAAATATCCCACAGCAACTCAAAAGAAGCCTGTTTTCATCCTTGAAGCAGGGGAGAATTCAACCAGTTCACTGTGAATTCTAGTTTTTAATGTTCAAATTTCTGTCATGTTTTCGGGGGGGGGGGGGGGGGATGAAAATAGAAATTCTTAATTATATATTTAAAATGATTTTTTTTTCATGCAAATCAAACAATAGGTACACCATAATATCTAATAAAGATAAATATATATATACAGAAACATGTCAAAATATCTCAAGAATATAAATGAGTATAAAATACCACAAAATATTTGATAGAATTAATTTTTGACTTTCCTGTCATCTTTGTTTACAACTACCATCATCTTTTCTTTATCATTCTGTCAACAACAATGAACAATCTTCTCCTCTTCCTCCTCCTCCTCCGCTAATGTCTCTCTAAACAATAAAGCACCCCCCCCCACAAAAAGACTGTTTTTTATTAAAGCAATGAAAGAATACAGAGAAAAAAAGCTGAGAGATTTTTATTCCATTATTTATTTATTATTCAAATAAATAAATAAAAAATTAAAAAAAAATATAAATAAATGGTGGTTGTTGGTGAGAATTATGTCTTCAAGTTTCTTGATCATCGAAATAAAGAGAACCTCTGCGGCATCTTACCGGCTTTGTTAAGCAATGCAGATTGAATGTCTTCATATTTTGGTAATTTCGATAAGGAACCGTAAGCAGCAATGGCCGGTTTGCTACTGAGCATTCGGTTAGCCACACGTCGGATATCATCGACTGTAATACGAGCTGAGGGGTAAAGAAAAGAAGTGTCAAAGAAAAATGCCTTTCAGAAAGCAAACCAATTTAAATTAATCAGATTTGCTAAAACACATTGATCTGAAAAAATTTTATATTTTGGGGATATTTAACATTCTTCTCAGTGATCAGTCTTGTATTTTGTTGTTGTTTTTTAAGCATTTTGTTTGGTAGTTTAAAAATATCGTTAGTCAGCAATAACAAAACCCAGGAGATTTTTCTTTCATGAAATGGTGATAATAAAGTCGGCCGAGTAGATGTAACTACTCAAAGGGAGATAACCATGCTCATTTTTTCTGTTAGAAATGAAATCATCATCAGCATGAGGAGAGATAATAAAGCATATGTATACAATTTCACCAACCCCAATCCAATTGTGTGTGCAAACATTAATAAAATAAAATTTTGAAGCTGTATTTGAAAATGATTGAGGGCTCAACTAATACACAGACCATGACAATTTTAATCAAATTAAATCAAGTGATGAGTTTTATATATATATATATATATATATATATATATATATGCTTTTAAAAAAATTTGACCCTGAACATGAACAATGAGGTTCGAAAGTACTTGGTTATCATACGGACAATATTTATTTCGATATAATTTTCAAATAAAAAGTCTCATTAGAAAATATGAGAAAATTCAAAAGAAAATATGCAGGACGATGTTGTCTTTAACATTCAACACAACATGTTTAAAAGAAAAGGTGCTGCCAAATTACACATATTTTAAATATATATATATATATATATATATATTACACATACAGTGGGGGGGGAATAAATATTCGTACACATGATAAATTGTATTTTAATAAATGTAAAAGCCTAAAAATGTAAAAGTAAAACAAATTTTGATACATTTTATGTGTAAAGGTACATTTTATTAAAAAATAGAAAGAAACTTAATTCTTATTCTAACAGAAATTAATGCATTTTTCTCATTTTAACTGATGAAAAAAGTATTCGTACAAAACAAAAAAAGCATATTAACTTAATTTAATACTTTGTGGAATATCCTTTATTGAGTTCAACAGCTCCCAGTCTATTCCTGTACGTCTCAACTAATGATTTGCACACACTGAGTGGTATTTTGTCCCATTCTTCTTGGCATATTGTCTTCAAATTCTTGATATTTGTTGGTGCTCTTTTCCCAATTTGAATTTTCAAATATTATCATAAATTCTCGATTGGGTTCAAGTCTGGGGACTGACTTGGCCATTGCAAGACATCAACGTTACTTTCAGCTAACCATTTCCTTGTAGATCTAGCGGTATGCTTAGGATCATTACCCAGTTGGAAAACCCAATCGGGAGGTAGCTGAAGTCTCTCAACAGAACGCATTAAATTGTCTTGCAGGATTTTCTGGTAGCTTTCGGCATTCATCTTGCCATCTATTATTGATATTCTGCCAACACCTTTTGCAGAAAAACAGCCCCGATCATGATACTGCCACCACCAAACTTTACAGTTGGCAACGTGCTCTTTGGTAAGTAGGCTTCACCGTCCTTCCTCCACACATTATTTCGATAATTATGACCAAACAACTATTTTAGTTTCATCTGTCCATAGTACTTTTTCCCAAAACGAATATTCTTTATCCTTATGCTCTCTAACGAATTTTAGCCTAGCATCTCTGCGTCGTTTCAAGAGGAGTGGAGTCTTCCTTGGGATGCGTAATTTCAGACTGTTTTTGTGTAGTTCATTACTTATTGTACGCTTGGTTACTTTAATCCCTAATGCACGCAGATGTTCCGGCAGCTCTTCTCAGGTAACCTGTGGATTTTGTTGGATCTGGCGTCCTAATATCCTTGCTGATCTTAGAGAAATCTTCCCCGGAGCACCTGTTCATCTTTGGTTTTCGACGCTGTTACGAGTTTTAAACCTTGCAATGAACAAAGCAATTGTAGTAAAAGAAATATTCAGGTTGTTAGAAATCATTCTGTAACTGTTCCCATCTTTCCAAAGAGACAAAATGTGTTGTTTTTGTGAAATAGTCAATTCTTTACCTTGAGGCATTATTAGAACCTTCTCGTAAGACTAGAAATTGCAGAATGCTCTGATAATGGCTAATAGCATTAACTATAATTACTGATAAAATTACTGGAACATTCTAGAATATACTTTTTTCATAATTAATTGATTATTTTATTCTAATAATTGATTTGTGATAATACTTTTTTCACCAGTTAGAATTAAAAAAATGCATTAATTTCTGTTAGAATAAGAATTAATTAAGTTTATTATTTTTTAATAGTATGTGTCTTTATACATAAAATGTGTCGAGATTTGTTTTATTTAAGGCTTTTACATTTATAAAAATACAATTTTTCAGGTGTACGAATATTTATTTCCCCCTATTGTGTGTGTGTATATATATATATATATATATATATATATATATATATTACAGGTAATTGGTATATAATCTGGGTGGATCCTAATAACATTAATTATTAAGACTGACCTACCAAGAGCTCAATGTTTTTATTTTAACAGAGCATATGTATATTTTATAGCAGAAAACCAAAAATTACCTCAATATAGGTAAAGTCTATTTCAAACTGTTCTTCACACAGCTATCATCAGCCTTTAAGCCTTAAAATACACTATACCTATGTTGAGGTAATTTTTTTTTTTTTTTTGCTGTAAAAAATAAATTTTATATATATATATATATATATATATATATATATATTCAATACTACATGTTTAAAAGAAAAGTTGCTGCCAAATTACACACATTATAATTTAGTACTGAGCATTGATTTTAAAATTTTTTGCTTGTAAAACCAATATAATGATCCAGAATAAGTATATCATGAACAAGACTGTCCATTTGTTGTGCAGATAGTTATTCTTTCCTGTTTTGATGCATATAATTTAAAATCCATTGACAAAATGCAAAAATGGATAATAAATACTAAAATTTAACCTAAATTAAAATGAGATTAAAATTAAAATAACATTTCTTTCTTACCTATTTGATCATAGAAAAACTGAGCTGGTTTTCGGTGGTGGTTTGCAAGCACTTGCCGTGCGACATCTTCAAACACAACAGGTCTGGCTTCCAGGTTCATCATCAACATTGACTGAAGTTGTGTCTTGGCACGGTTCAGTTCATCCTGCCAAGAATTGAAAGAAAAAAAAGAAAAGAAAAAGAAATTAGAATGACATTAATACGGTTTAGATTCCTAATTGTTAGCCAAGCCCCATTTTGGATTATTTAGTCTAATGTTTATTTATTTGAGATTGTAATTTAATATTGATGAATGAAAAGACAGTTAAATTTTGGTTGATGTGTTGCAATGAATAAACACACTAGGTGTGTATAAAAGTTCCTAGTGTTCTTTTTTTAAAAAGAAAAAAAAAAAATAGAGCTTGAATACACAGATTTTTGTTTTTATTTTGATGAAAACTTTTGCACATACATAATAAATCAATTAAGGAACTTTAGATAAGGGGCATGTTTGAGCCTTGCTCTAAGCTAATTCTCTTTTGCTATTTACGTTTCCTATCTAAACCATTAAAAGTTATAAACATAATGGATATTTTTGTGATAATTTTTATACACAGATTAAAAGAAAAGACTAGAATTAAAACTTATTTGATGAATGCGAACCTTCAAGAAGGCCACATAAAAAATCTTTATCCATAATTTTATCAAATACAGAAAAGAAAATAAATGAAAGAAATTGGCTGCATTTACATATTTTAAAAAAAGATTTTATAAATTAAAAAAAAAAAGAAATCAGGTAAATAAGAATGCAGACCCCTCATATTTAAAAATAATTTGAGCCATCATCATCATTCGCATTTTGAAGAGAAATCAAACATTTTCAAGAAAATTTGGCCGGGTGTATAAATAATGCCATATTAATGGATGACGAAACTAGGATTTCATTGAAATAAAAAAGTCTGACTGGTTTCCCTTTGATTCAGCTGAATAAGTAATAAATGAAATATGTAGTGGTCAGTATTAAAACATTTAAAAAGTCAAGAGGCAAAGATTTTACTTAACACATAAATGCTGATATTCGCTTGGTTTCTGAGGCAAATGGAGGAAATTCACTGTTTTGTGAAAAGGATAGAAAATCTCAAGTTTTACTACCATTTTTCTTTTTTTGTTTTACAAGCAGAGAGAAAAAACTCTTTCCGAATATACAGTACTCATGAGGAAGGCTGTAGAATGGACCAACTAAAATGTTTGGTGTCAACAATATCAATGACACAAAGACATCCAATTGTTTGAAAAATATTTCGGATGTTAATACCTCTTTTTAATGTGATAGAAAATAGAATTTGGAGCTGTCTGAAGATAATAAAATCTTGCTATTCTTTGAGGAATTTTTTTTTTTTTTTTTACTAATATTCTCACCTTTATTGTTTTGGTTATTATATTTTTACCAGTGGGTTCTCCAACCTTCTTCAGGTATATGCATTCTTCAATTCTACCATCAAGTCATCATGTGACAAAGAATTATATCCAGTGAATTTTTCTTTTATTTGATCAGGAATGAAATTTGGGCTGGGGTTGGAATAAAGTTTGAAAATTAGAAGATAAAACTTGTGGGAGGCTAGTTTGACCACCATTGGAAATGTAATGATTAAAACAAAAAAAATAAAAGATGATCAGTTGAATAATTCACTGAATAAGAAAAAAACGAGAGAGAGAGAGAAAAAAAAAGAAAAAAACGAGAGAGAGAGAGAAAAAAAAAGAAAAAAACGAGAGAGAGAGAGAAAAAAAAAAGAAAAAAACGAGAGAGAGAGAGAGAAAAAAAGAAAAAAACGAGAGAGAGAGAGAGAAAAAAAGAAAAAAACGAGAGAGAGAAAAAAAGAAAAAAACGAGAGAGAAAAAAAGAAAAAAACGAGAGAGAGAGAAAAAAAGAAAAAAACGAGAGAGAGAGAGAGAGAGAAAAAAAGAAAAAAACGAGAGAGAGAGAGAGAGAGAGAGAAAAAAAGAAAAAAACGAGAGAGAGAGAGAGAAAAAAAAAGAAAAAACGAGAGAGAGAGAGAGAGAAAAAAAAAGAAAAAACGAGAGAGAGAGAGAAAAAAAAAGAAAAAACGAGAGAGAGAGAAAAAAAAAGAAAAAACGAGAGAGAGAGAAAAAAAAAGAAAAAAACGAGAGAGAGAGAAAAAAAAAGAAAAAAACGAGAGAGAGAGAGAAAAAAAGAAAAAAACGAGAGAGAGAGAGAAAAAAAGAAAAAAACGAGAGAGAGAGAGAAAAAAAGAAAAAAACGAGAGAGAGAGAGAAAAAAAGAAAAAAACGAGAGAGAGAGAGAAAAAAAGAAAAAAACGAGAGAGAGAGAGAAAAAAGAAAAAAACGAGAGAGAGAGAGAGAGAAAAAAAGAAAAAAACGAGAGAGAGAGAAAAAAAGAAAAAACGAGAGAGAGAGAAAAAAAGAAAAAAACGAGAGAGAGAGAAAAAAAGAAAAAAACGAGAGAGAGAGAAAAAAAGAAAAAAACGAGAGAGAGAGAAAAAAAGAAAAAAACGAGAGAGAGAGAAAAAAAGAAAAAAACGAGAGAGAGAGAAAAAAAGAAAAAAACGAGAGAGAGAGAAAAAAAGAAAAAAACGAGAGAGAGAGAAAAAAAGAAAAAAACGAGAGAGAAAGAAAAAAAGAAAAAAACGAGAGAGAGAGAAAAAAAGAAAAAACGAGAGAGAGAGAAAAAAAAAAAGAAAAAACGAGAGAGAGAGAAAAAAGAAAAAAACGAGAGAGAGAGAAAAAAGAAAAAAACGAGAGAGAGAGAAAAAAAGAAAAAAACGAGAGAGAGAAAAAACGAGAGAGAGAGAAAAAAAGAAAAAAACGAGAGAGAGAAAAAACGAGAGAGAGAGAAAAAAAGAAAAAAACGAGAGAGAGAAAAAACGAGAGAGAGAGAAAAAAAGAAAAAAATGAGAGAGAAAAAAACGAGAGAGAGAGAAAAAAAGAAAAAAACGAGAGAGAGAAAAAAACGAGAGAGAGAAAAAAAGAAAAAAACGAGAGAGAGAGAAAAAAAAGAAAAAAACGAGAGAGAGAGAAAAAAAAGAAAAAAACGAGAGAGAGAGAAAAAAAAGAAAAAAACGAGAGAGAGAGAAAAAAAAGAAAAAAACGAGAGAGAGAGAAAAAAAGAAAAAAACGAGAGAGAGAGAGAAAAAAAGAAAAAAACGAGAGAGAGAAAAAAAGAGAAAAACGAGAGAGAAAAAAAAGAGAGAAAAAAAAGAAACGAGGGAAAAAAAAAGAAAAAAAAGAGGAAAAAAAGAAAAACAAGAAAAAAAGAGAAAAAAACAGAAAGAGAAAAAAAACAGAAACAAGAGAAAAAAACAGAAACAAGAGAAAAAACAGAAACAAGAGAAAAAAACAGAAACAAGAGAAAAAACAGAAACAAGAGAAAAAACAGAAACAAGAGAAAAAAACAAAAAAAAAAAAATCAGAATTTTATTTATTTCAGAGGGAAAGGTTAAAAAGATAATTCACCTCGTACACTGCACCAGCAGTGTTGACAAGTTCTCGGATAATTACTTCTACAACATGCCGGAGCTGGAAATGAAAGAGTATAAAGTTGATCATTTAGTGCTGTCATAAAACACACAAACATACATACATATTTAAAGACATTTTTATGTTTAGCATTCTTTTTTTATAGATCAAGTATTTAAGTAAATGCTCTGTTTTATAATAAACAGTATTAAATAACATTTACCGGCCTGAATGTCCGAGAAATATTCATAGAAAATATTCGTCCTCTGACAGGAATCGAACCTGTATCCTATATGGAACCGTCTTATAGCCTGGTGTGCCTTAATAAGTAGTAAATTCGACCATGCCAACCAAACGATCCTCAGTGGCCGGATCGGTTAAGGCATGTCAAGCTATATGACGGTTCCGTATAGGAAACAGGTTCGAATCCTGTCGGAGAATGAATATTTTCTATGGAAATTTCTCGGACATTCAGGCTGGTACATGTTATTTAATACTGTTTATTATAAAGAGAGCATTTACTTAAATACTTGTATCTATAAAAAAAGAATGTTAAACATAAAAATGTCTTTAAATAATTGTCGGACTTTGTCCATTTCATAATGTGATACATATATATATATATATATATATATATATATATATATATATTACATATAGAAATAAATAAATAAAAAAATGAAACTGTCTACAAAGTGCAGTTTAGTTTGGTACAAAACTCACTACAGTAGTCAAATGATAAGCTTGTTAACTATTGCACATCCATATGCTTAGCTGTGCATTTCCTAATGGCACCAGTTAATTTTTTTTAATAATTTCATCCCAAGCAAGGTGATAATGTCACTAAGACACAAGGAGTTACTGGGAGTGAAAGAAAATGAGAAGGAACTGGAAACCCAATCCTAAACAAGAAACAAGGGATAAACTTCTATTCCTGTTCAAAAGATGAGGAAGGAATGTGAAGCTGGCAACAGGTAAACCTATAGAGAAGCAGAGGCTATGATTTTGAACAGTGATTTTTGAAACCTGTGGAAGATTGGTGCATAGTGTTGGGCAAAATGTATGTGTAGACACATCACTAAGTCTGCAGTCAAATGGCAAAAAAAGGATTTTACATAAATATTTTTCAATAATCTTCTTCGTTGTTAATGCACTTAATTCTGTGGTGAATATTAATAACATACATTGAACATTATAAAGTGAAAAATTTCAGTTCAGTATTCAGTCTATGGATATTGTTCCAGTGTCATGAGAGGAAGATTTCAGCCAAAAGCACTTTAAGCAAAAGATGTGAGGTATGTGCCGCTATGGATATTGATTTAGTCACACTTAATATGTTTTATATATTTGATATCAGACAAGATATCACCCTAGTCCTAAAGAGCCAAAGATAGATATCACCTTGTTTTTATATGCATAGTCTACTAGTGCAACTAACAAATTCTTAAGGAATTAGATGTCATGTAATGATATGTCAGTAAATATAATAAGAAAAGCCAAGCGTCCTTTCAGAAGTCAATAAATGTGTTAATATTTGCAAAATTGGGAAAACAAAAAGATTTTTTTAAATTCAGTATCTTTAGAAAAGATATATAATAAAAATAGAATTCATAAAACAAACATTATTGGATAAAATAGTTTTTGTAATAAAAAAAAAAAAAAATTTTTTTAAAAATGTTTAAATACAAAATCAAAATGCCGGAAGCATAAAAATTGTTTTCCTCAAAACAGAACACTTGCCTCCTCTGTTGCATTTGATGCATATCATAGTACAAAGACTAAACAAGAGATGCTCTGGTCAATAGACAGATCAATCCCACACCCACAACACCAACCACCGACCCCAAGGAGATCTTAGGTCAAAACCTAAGAGTTTTAACTTACCTGTGAGGGATGTGAACTTGCGTGAATGCAGAAGAGGCCACTGTCGTCATAGGCATGATTGTATGCAGTTGCGTTGTACATCCAATGATGCCTGAAAAGCACATGTTAAAAAAGAAAGAGTAATAGAACAAGGAACATTTCAAAGTTTTACTGATCAAAGTGACATTGCTGATCTCTGCCAGCTAAGTGAAGCAAAAGGCTCAACGGAAATTATGTTTACATTATTGAACGTTCATAAAGTCTAATGAGGAAAGTTTGTTCCTAGCTATAAAAAAAAAAACAACTACCTGAAGAAGGCCGGAGTGTACAACGGCCGAAACGTTGTAATAAATATGGCGATAAATATGGCGACAAAGATGAGGACAATAGTCCGAATAATGTAAATAATGTAAAAAAAAAAAAAAAAGTTTATTTTCATTGTATTCTGGGACCATTATTTTGCCAATAGTGCTGGCATTCAAGGCTCCCAATATACACTTTATATAAAATGGGCAATTTCACAGACTTCTATTTTAGACTTGATAGCAAACGCACATTTCCTTTAGCCTTTAAGGCTTCTCTTGTCAGGTGTCAGCTGGAAGACTAATTGCTTGGAATATAGATAAGCAATTGGTGAGAGAACAACAAAATAAAGAAAATAAATTCTGTGGATTCCAGAAGAAAAAAAAGAAAATATTCTATTACCTCTGCTGACCAATTTTGAATGTAGTTTCAAAGTTATTTTTTTAATCTTTTTGTTTAATTCTTGACCGCACAAAGAGAGTCATTGCAAAAAATGAATTTCAATAAAAAAAAAAAATAAAACGAAACTTAGCAGTAACAACATAAATTGACTAAACTTATTTTGTAAGTTCTTTACACATATAGAGAGAAAGATCTGCTTATAATTATAATCATTTTGACAAAAGGTCTTTTAGATAAACAAGAACCAGATGATAATATTAAGCAAAAGAGAGAAAAAATTGAAGCAATTTACATTCACAGTTTATCAACATCAAATTATTAAAAATAATTAATATGAAATTTATTAATTTTAAATTATTTTTTAATTCATTTTAAATAAAGCATTTGGAACCGAATGATTTTATAACATTATCCTTTTGATAACACTATCCATGATTATAATAAATAACTTCCTCTGTATTATGAAAAGAATTTGTGAAAAAATATTTGATAAAAATGATTAAATTGCATCTATATTATCTGCTTATCAGGTGCACAAACAAAAAGTGCATCTATAGCATTAGATGTGCACTGCTTGACTAAATCATCAAATGCACCGAATTATTTGGTGTCACTCCAACAACCTCTTTTAATATGAAAGAAAATCATTGGTTGGTTTTAAGACATGTCAATCCTTGTTGAGTTATTTAGCGTCAGTGAGGATTGAAATCACTATTCAGTAGTAATGGTCAACTAGACCAGTCTTGCTTACCCTACCCTGAAGCACTTAAAAAAAAAAAAAAAAAAAAACTGTAAAAAAAAAAAAATCAATGTTGACTTTTTAATTTGCACATTACATAGGAGAAATTGAATAGAAACATGACTTTCACCTGTGAATGAATCTGTGAAGTCATTTTCAGGAAGTTCCCTGCATGAAGTGGGAGAGGAGGGGGAGGGGGGGTTATTTTTTTTTACAACTGTATTGTAGTGGTGTGAGCAGGGGAAATAGAGGAAAGAAAGAACTTACTTATTCAATACATTTAGGTAGAGCCGAGTGTACATGCCTTTGCCAGGACCACCAGCCGAGAAAGAGCCACCTCCACCCATCAGCATATTCAGTACACAGAATGCTATGAAATCACCATCCTTATGAGAGCAACTCTCCAAACCTACAACAAAGTGAGCCAGTTCAGGCATAGGCGTTGGTCCCATGCTCACATTGGACAAGTCCTTCTCTACCTGAAACAAATTGGCATTATATGATACAAATTTGCTTTTCCACAAATAAAATATACAATACAAAGTTTATGCACGAGGTCACATCTTATTAATAAAAGTTAACATTTTCGCTATAAAATTTATGCTAACCAATTAATGTTGGTGGTATTAAAATTTTCTAGATATAAACGGTGTTCCAATGACTTGGACTGATTTTAATGTGAATTAAGTTTAAGCGACTATGATTTTTTTCTTTTAGATTTGGTGGACATTTGGGTGATATTATTTTTCACATATAATTGCCATGACTTAAATAACAGGATCCAACAGAGAAACAGATAAATTTTCACCAATAACACCAATTTATTTACTGCTGACTTTGATCCGTCTTAATGAAACACCCTTTATTTATATGATATATCTATGAGGAGTGATATCAGGAAATTTTGACATTATTCATTTACATAGACAAATGAGTGGGACTCTATAAATAGAAGACTTCTTGTTATTAAGCAGTTGTATCAGATTAAACACTAAATGTCCCAAAACAGAAACATCACACACACTGGCTATGACAAATACAAGTTAAAGAATCTAAACTAAATATTGATATGAAGCCAATTGCAAGCTATTCAAGTCACACTTTTGAACAATTGCAATCTACATCCACTTTTTTTTAATTGGAAAGATAAAAGGTTTGTTGAATGTTTTTTCTCTCTGCATTTCTCATCCTGTTTTCAGGCCATGGAAAAAAAAATCACAAAGTGACACGCCTGACTCGACAAATTATTAATTAAAGTATGGCAAACAGAGGCCAAAGAAAATCATGTGATGAGATCAAGTAAACAAATATTTTATGGTGATGAGATTGGCAGAAACAATGGAATCACAGAAAGCCAAAGACTAGACAAATAATGACATCGATGGTCAATAGGCCAAGCATGAACGTAATAGCAAAACAGGAGCTGAAATGGTTGCCTCCTGGCCATCTACTTCAACAATTTGGGCGAATCGTCAGAGATAATCCATCTGCAGGTAGGAAACCTCATCTCTAAACAGGGCCAAGTCGTTGAGATGATACAACTTCCAGGGCAGATCAACTATGGAAAGCAGGATTATGCAGAAGAGTATCCCTCAGCAGAAAACCGGGGAGATCAAAGGGCAGCACAGATACTACACCCTGATCCTAGCCCCTGGACTGAGAAGCTGGATTTTTTCGAAAAAAAGGGGCCAAATTTAGGTCCATAATGTTTGTTCATTTACTCCCTGGCTACTGAGAGTAGAAAATTCTAAATATAAAAAAAAATACTCTGAATGCTATCTGTATCCAATATACTTAACGCTATGTTTCTAACTCAAAATATATCAGGATAGTTATTTAATTGCTAATTAACTGCCGATTCAATTCTGGGAGTAGAAGGGTTGTGATGGTCAAGGTCGTCCTATTTGTTTTGTTTAGGAGTGGTCAGCGGTGCTTCTGATAAGGGCTACACAAACCAGCATACTCCTATTCAAGAGAGACTCCAAGCACCCATTAAACCATTTGTTGCACTTCCGAAATAGATGCACAAATTGACATGTTCACAGTCATGTCTAAGTCAAGATCTCTTTGAACCTCTATTGATCCTCAACCATCGTTTTCTATCACCTATAAATTGTAGAGATGATATTTTATCCCAGCGTATATTTGGGGTATTGTATTTAGTTATAAAGTACTCCATGAATTGATATAGTTATAAAGTACTCCATGAATTGATATAGTTATAAAGTACTCCATGAATTGATATAGTTATAAAGTACTCCATGAATTGATATAGTTATAAAGTACTCCATGAATTGATATAGTTATAAAGTACTCCATGAATTGATATAGTTATAAAGTACTCCATGAATTGATATAGTTATAAAGTACTCCATGAATTGATATAGTTATAAAGTACTCCATGAATTGATATAGTTATAAAGTACTCCATGAATTGATATAGTTATAAAGTACTCCATGAATTGATATAGTTATAAAGTACTCCATGAATTGATATAGTTATAAAGTACTCCATGAATTGATATAGTTATAAAGTACTCCATGAATTGATATAGTTATAAAGTACTCCATGAATTGATATAGTTATAAAGTACTCCATGAATTGATATAGTTATAAAGTACTCCATGAATTGATATAGTTATAAAGTACTCCATGAATTGATATAGTTATAAAGTACTCCATGAATTGATATAGTTATAAAGTACTCCATGAATTGATATAGTTATAAAGTACTCCATGAATTGATATAGTTATAAAGTACTCCATGAATTGATATAGTTATAAAGTACTCCATGAATTGATATAGTTATAAAGTACTCCATGAATTGATATAGTTATAAAGTACTCCATGAATTGATAGTGCTAGGTCTTGGCATGAGCAGCCAAGTGATTGGATTGGGCCCCTCCGACAGCCTGGTTTTTTTTTTGTCTAATTCCCAAGTCTGGGATTTGTTTATGTTGATGCTGTCCATCCCAAAAACACCATTATCTTTACAGAAAGAGAGAACAGTAAATTCTAAAGACAAAAGTGAAAGCCTTGTGGTTATTAACAGAATTCCTGAGATTAAGACAGTCATGATGGAGAAACTATATATATATATTAATATCCACAATAGATTTCACCGTCAATCACAATATCATGAGATTTTGGGAAACCTGAATCGATCCTACTGAAACAACACACCAGCCTCAACTGAGGAGGGAAAAGAAAGTTGGATGAGCATTATGGTAGGATTTATTCAACAAAGCTAGCAACTGAGGAAGAAGAAGAGAAACAGAGATGAGAGTAGAAGGTGTGGGTTAGACCTGCAGTGTTCGTAGTGATCATCGTTGTCATCTCACATTACAACAAATTAGTTGAGTGGAAAAAGTGTTTTTATGGAATTATCTAAATAAGTAAAAAATTTTCTTATAACTGTAGCCAATTTTTTAAACAAGTGAATAAATAGTAAGTCTGCTGAATTAATTTTTATCATTAATACAAATATTAGAAAAATTATTGAAATGTTTTTCTTATGGTCAGCTGGATGTAGTTATGTCTAGAGGAGGAAATTCAAGTGGACTTAGCATAATAACAAAAAGAACTTTAGAAAATAGATGTTTTGGTGGAAATGTTGCTTATACAGAAATTTCAGAGAAATAAAAAACTATTACAATTTATTTTTCTCTGTTCATAAGATGGGTATTTGACTAGTCATAAAAATTAGATTTTTTTTTTTTAACTTGATGACCCCTAACCGGGAAATAGTTAAATGTGTTACTGCACCTTTATTTCACTTTAAGTCACATCTATTTATATGGCAGTGGGAATGTCTGATTGCAAGATTATGTTCTCACAAATTAGAAGAAAAAGTTGGAGAATTGTTTATTCTTCTTGCTAAAATCTACCAATTCTTTAAGATTGGTTTCAGACAACTCTTTAAAAGATAAGTTTATTTATGATGTGATAGTGGGTGTAAAATCCTCTGTACTTACCTTGATAATTCCACCTGTATATTGAGCCATTGATTGATCTGGGCCTTTTGTCTGTGCAATCAGCCTGCTATCTTCATTCCAAGAGGGCTGTACATTTCCAAAGTACTTTTCAGCCACTGAAACAAGGGCATCATGCTCCATTCCAACCCCTGCTAACACCATACGGTCTGAGGTGTGGTAATTGTGCAAGTAGGTGTGAAGCAGGCGTTTGTCTATGATGGAAACATTCTCAGGTGGACAAATCTTTGCCAAACCAAGAGTGTTGTCTCTATAAGCGGCCTAAAAAAAGAAAAAATACCATAAAGTTATAACGGTAAATGAATGTTAATTTATATTAAAAAAGTAGTGACATAAAAAGGAAATCAAGTTTAATATTATTTTAATCACATCATATCCAATTATAACAATTAAAATTTAATTTATGTTGGTGGCATTTTATAATTATTACAGTTAAATAACAAGTTTTTCTTCACGTATTGTAGTGTGACAATTAGCAAAGGTTGTTTTGCAGGGCAATTTATTACTGGAGTCCCATTACATGCGAGGTCAAGCTAAAGCTGGCAAATAATGGAATCGACAATACATATGAAAATCAATGTGCACATGTGGGGTGCCTGCATACATAAGAGAGTGTGCATTTTGCTCAATAGTCCGCCCCAATCGCACCTGTGAGGAAGGAGTTCCAAGACCCTCATGCAGATGCCTGAAATCACAAATAATACTGAATCATGTCTATGTCCCCCCACCAATGATAAAAAAGGTTACTTTGCCCATTAAAAATGGAAAACAAATTGCTACAAGTGTCTTTAATGGCTGCAAGCAAGCAGGTTTGCTCTGTACTACAAATGGTAGGCATGACTGCAGCAGAAAAAATGAAATCCAGGGACTTATCAATCAGCTTTCAAATTAAACACTATGTGGGTTGGAAATGGCTTGGCAATTGCAATTCTGAAAAAGTCTCACGAGAAGGATCTTTTATCTGAAGCGTACACTGAATACTCACAGCATCCCTCAGTAAGAGAAATGTCGACCTGAGAAAGCTCAGTAGCTGATGGTGTCGACAGAGCGCAAGTCCAGAGGTTGACAAGTCTTATGACGGAGTTATACTTTTTCTTTTTTTTTTCTCAAAGTTTACCCAATCAAAACATGTAATCAATCAGCCAAAGAGTCTATGCTTATCTACTTAAAGTGAAAAGATTTTCATGAAATAAGATAACAATACTAAAATTTATATAGAATTTCAACGACAGAATGGAAAAAGGAAAGAAAAGGAATATCTTTTTACTTTTTGAGTAAATCTTTGCAATATGAAAAAAAATAGAAATGTTTAGCCTCAATATAACATTGTCATCTACACATGCAAGATGTAAAAAGTAAACATTTCATTAAATACTTTTAACCCTTTAGCATTCAACCCACCCTATAAATATCAGCTCTCAATGTTTAACCTGCTGTAATCTGCCTGCCCCATGCGTACTCTGCCATAATATATGATGACATCATCACAAATAACACAGAAAGTCATGCAAACAGTGAGACTTTGAGAGCTGATATTTATGGGAAGGGTTTGATCATGTTGAAAGATAAAAGGTATATGCTAAGTTATGAGACTTTGAGAGCTGATATTTGTGGGAAGGGTTTGATCATGTTGAAAGATAAAAGGTATATGCTAAGTTATTTTAACAGAAGCAAAAACAATTTTTTGAATTGTATGAATTAAATACAAACAGCAGTAATAAAAAAAAAAATAGATAGAATGATTTTTTTTTTTTTTTTTTATTTGATTTTAGAATTAGTATTTTGTCATAACACAGTAGCCATGATAATTTGGGACACTAAACAAACAAGATCAGCAAAGATGTTTTAAGTCATGTGAAGTTTTGTTGAATTCTTTAAGATTAAAAAAATGTTATATCTATAATTTGTTCAAG
Source organism: Acanthosepion esculentum (assembly GCA_964036315.1). Lineage (NCBI taxonomy): Eukaryota > Metazoa > Mollusca > Cephalopoda > Sepiida > Sepiidae > Acanthosepion > Acanthosepion esculentum. The sequence continues at coordinate 9,012,050 of OZ038506.1, forward strand.
GCTCTTCTCTTATTTTTACAAACATCTTGGAAAATCATAAAAAGATTTTCTCTCATAAAAACTGGAAATTAAGAATTAATAAAAGTTTTAATCAGGTGGAGAAACCACCAATGCGTTTTGCGTTGGGATAAGTTTAGTATGTCAATCTTTCAAACCATGAGGCAGTGTCTGCCATAAAATGTGTACTTTCTTAAATTTTACTCAAGGAATAAAGAGTAGAATTAAAGTTACCAATTTTGGCACTAATAGTTGCAAATATGTTGTTTCTGGCTTGTGATTGACCTATGGTCAGCTAAGTGTTTAAAAAGAAAAAAAAAAAAAAGGTCTTCAAATCCAAAATTAAACTTACCGCATGAATATATTCCATTAATAATGGTTCTGGTTCTGGTTTCATGTTGAGAGATTCCAATTCAAATTTTATCATCCATCGAGCATCTTCAATCTGAAAAAATGAAAACGGCTTTTAATTCCCAAAATATAGTTTGCTTGGCTTATTATTTTTGGAAACCACCATATTTGATAATATAAAAGACCTTTCACCATTTATATTTAATATAACAGTATTATAGAGTTAAGCTAGATACAAGTACTGATGGTTTATGGGTACAAGTACTGATGGCTTATGGGTACAAGTACCGATGGTTAAGAAACACTGCTATTGTTGTTTCCCAGAGGTCGCAAGGGATTCCATGAGAAAAAGTGATGAATAGGCTATTGCATTTTTGAGCAATTTTTTAATTTATATATGGAATTTTACTGTCCATGTACAGCATATTGTTGGAAAATCCTTGGTTATTATAATAAAGGCTCCAATATTTTATATTATTTAAAATTATAATAATCAAAATTAATGTATTTAGTGATATATAGCATCAACTTGAAACCACCTTCACTGGTTAGTGAACATGGCCTATAGGTGGCAGAATAATCATGTATCACTGTGTGACTCACTAGAGTACAGGACGAACATCCATATATTATGTTTGCTACGTGAATTATGATAAAAATATAAGAGAGACAAATATTAATAATGGTATATAATAATTTTTATACAAGGGTTCTTTGAGACATGAAAACTATTTCAAAGGTTCCACAATGGTTTTTACCCTTGTAAAAGATTGAGAAACGCTGGTCTAGGTCAGCTGCTAAGAAAGTTGGTTCACTCTGGCATGCTAAACAATTTTTCTCTCCAGAATCTATCCGACATAAGTCTACCATTTGTCCATGCTTTGAATATTGCTGCCACATATGGTCCCGGTGATACTACTAGATATTTAAAGATTCTTGATAAAATCTAAAGTTCAATCAGCAATATTATTGGTCCTGGTCTGGCATCTCAGCTTCAGTCACTTTTCCACCACCATAAAGTTGCTCCTCTGTGCCTTTTCTATAAAGACTTTCATGGTAATTGTTCGGATGAGCTCTTCACTATGACAGTGAGGTATTATGGTGGTTGTAGTAAGAAAGGTACGTATGAATGTGGTGTTTTGGTGTAAGGAATATTGTTCGTACGATTGGGTCAGTGTTTGCGGCTAGCTAAGTTATAGTTAAGACAGAAGAAGAAGACCGTCCTTTTTCCCCAATCCCCCCCTTCGGCCTTGTGCCACATTTCTGTAATTTATACAGAATAAATATCGCTCTTCACTATGGTGCCTAGACTTTTTGAATTTAAGCGCAGCACTAGACTGGTGATGAGGTCTCATCAATTTACAGTTGAAATGGCTAAATGTAACCATAAGTTCTTTGCTAACAATTTATTTTCTTGCTTCTAGGACTTTCTTCTGGCGCCATACTTTCCAGTCAAATTTGATCTTCAAAAATTTAAATGCACTGTCAATCATTATGTGTTGTCTTCCTGATTACTCTTCTATTGCTCTCGCAATGGGAAGCAATTAAAAACTACCATGAAAAAAAATAAATTAACAAAATCAAATAGGTTATTGGTTGCTATTAAGAAGAAAGGTCATTATATTGAAATGTAAAAGATTCAAAGACTTATGTGTTTGTTATTTATTCTATTATTGGCATTGATTAATTTTTGATGATTTTGTTACCTTTTTATTGAAGAAAAATGTGATTATTTGGTTTTGCAGAATAATTTCAGGCGGCAGTTTTTAGTATACATCAAATAACTTCAATAACACCTATTAATACTAACTAAAATTTTAACTCACACTTTATTTTGACATCTAAATTGTTTAAAATTTGTCAATTTTTTTTCAAACCAAATTTGAATTAGTGAATTTTATATGATTTACTTAATAACTTCAGACAGTGTGTATATATAAAATCCATTTTCTGAGTCCTCTACAGAACTCAAGTGTTCCTATGTTTCACAGGCATAAAGAGTAATAAGATTTAGACTGTCATGGCAAGTTCAAAAAGGATAGTCATTTCAGGTATGGCAAAGATGCATATAAACTTGCGATGCTAATAAGCACAATATTTACTTTCTTAAATTAATTTATAATTAAGAGTAAATGTTACAATAAAAATATATATAAAGCATAATATTGCTAGATTCTTCATAAAAAAAAAGGACTCATTTTGTTGAAGAAGAACACTAGCTTGTATAGGTATTTACTAAGCTTAGTCTGAGATAAGGCTACAAGTGTGAAGAACCAAGTGACAATCAAAGCTCCTTACACAGCTACAGTTGTCTGTTATTACTCTGGACAGAGGGGGGAGGGGGACATTTAGAACATTATACATGCATGCTGGACAAACTGGCCTCTGAAAAGTCTCATCCATTGAGTTAGAAATTTAGACAACATTTTAAGGCAGAAATAAAAGAAAATTGCTTACTTCTTCTTGTGTAAGTTTGGGTTTTAAGACAACCTCAGATAAAATTTCAATAATAGAAGGTAGACTGGTTGTTTTTGCTGACATGGCATAAATCAATGTATCTCTGAAATGAAAAGTAATAAATTATCATTATTTACTTTATTCGGACTATTGTTCTCATCTTTGTCGCTATATTTATTACAACGTTTCGGCCATTGTACGCTCTGGCCTTCTTCAGGTGGTTGGAATGTCGAAATGAACCCTTTATTTCGCTCACTGGGGTAGACTGTTCTAGTTCCACATGCCATGTTTAATGGATGTCAATTATCAGTTATCTCCTGTTAATTTTCCTTCTGAAAGTTCTCCACTGTGAGTTCAATACCCAGTTAAGGCCACATGGCACAGTAGATAAAGGCGTTGGTTAGATACAGTGACAGGACCAAAAGAATGTTAGTTCAATACCCGGTTAAGGCAGTGGAGAACTTTCAGAGGGAAAAATTAATAGAGATAACTGATAACTGACATCCATTAAACATGGCACGTGGAACTAGAACAGTCTACCCTAGTGAGCGAAATAAAGGGTTCAGTTTGACATTCCAACCACCTGAAGAAGGCCGAAATGTTGTAATAAATATGGCGACAAAGATGAGGACATCAATGTTTTTACTGCAAAAAAGACACTAAAATTTCATACACTAATCGTTATCTTTTCAACCCCCCCACACACCCCAAAATTTGAAATGTACATGAAAAGATTAAAAAACTCAAATAATTAAAAAATACTTTTGTCTTTCCTCTTAATAATAACAAATATTTTAATGATAAAGCTTTGTTTTTATCAAGTTTGCAACATTTTTTCATAATGGTATGCTCTGTTTTTTAACAAATTAGTGGAGGTACCTAATTAATAACAACATGTATCACTTTCAAATACCATTTTCTAATTAATTTACAAAATCACTTTTATAATAAATATACTACTTTTATTATTTTACAGTCAATTCATTCATTTTTTCCATGCAACTTACCAGGTTTTTCTTTTTAAATTACCTTTTTATTATTTTTGAAGGCAACAAATTCATTTTGTAATCAACTGATTTAAATAACTGTCCCAATAAGTAGAGATTTTTTTTTTATCTCAACTGATACAAATCAAAAGCACATAAGTTTTTAATAGTATACAAGTTATTTTGTATGAACATGAACAAGACATGTCCGCCTTTCCAGTTACCATATTGTTAAGAAACAGTTTTTCTGGGTTACTAGAAAAACAAGGTTTTTCAGTTAAAAAATTTTTTAATGGAAAAAAAAAAAAAAAGAGAGAAATGAAAATGAAAAAGTCAAAAAGAAGAAAATGTTTTTGTATTCAAAATTCAAAGTCTTACCTGGAACCTTGACAATCACTAATGCCACCATGTTTCTCTAATTCTTGAAGAATCTCATCTCTGTTCCTAAATCTGTCTGTTGACTTAAAATAAAATAAAATGACATATATATTTCTTTCTTTCTCATATATATATATATATATATATATATATATACACATACACACATAGAGGGTTGATAGGTCATATGTAAACAAAAGGGTTTAAGTATTTTGAGTTCCCATTGAAATGTTCTGGAATAATTTAGGAGCATTGGAGAAATAAAATAATTAGGATTATTTAAGTTTTAACCAGATCCATTACCACAGAAAATTTATGATTTTCTTTTTTAAATATTTCTTTAGTACAATGGTTTGAAAGGGATTAATTTTAGGCATGGATTTTTATTAATTAGCTGAAACAATTAGAGCTGAAACTGTTAAGAAACCAATCCAAGATGTGTGAGGGTGAGTTCATGGCAGCCATGTTCAAAATTGGCTAACTGATAGAATTTTCCAATCTAGAATCTGCAACTTAAAAATCCATGAAACATTCCCTCCCTCCTTCCCTCCGTTGGAAATAAAATACCCATAAATTCAAAATAGTTTATGGACAATTCATTAGTTCCTGTTCAGAAAAATTACCACAGGCTTTCCCAAAATGGTGAGCACAATTGCAAGTGAAACATTTTTTCATTTTATAATTTTACTGGTTATTGTAAATTTTCCTGTCAAAAATAAAACTTTGCAATTGTACATTTAAAATGTAAACAAATCCATAAATAACTGTGTGGAAAAATCATGTTATTGAAATAATGACAAGTTTTCCTTTTTTTAAATTTCACACAATTTTAGAAAATATTCAGCAAGTCACTCCGATAATGAAATGGGGGGAAAACAAAAAAAAAACATTTTTTTTTCTTTTTAAAGTATCTAGAAATACATCAAGATGATGTGCCTGGCCATATCCTCTGTGATGTAATCCCTAATGATGTGGCCAGGAACATCATCTCAATGTATTTTATTATACAAGTACAGTATTTACCTTCATATTACTTGGTATTTTATTGCAAGTTATTTTAAATTTAATTTCAATTTTTTGTATCATGGACTCAGGTGAAATTGTAGCAAAGTAGAATACGTGAAGCTACTTAGACGGAAAGACATGACACAAAATGTTCAACTGTGCAAAATTTAGTGAAATGAGAAGAAAACTTATGCTCTCCTTATATTCATTTCATGATGGAAATGAACAGCATGGTTGCTTTGAAATTTAATTAAATCAAAAATATTTAAAATAGATTAAAACATTATTTGGAAATTGGTAAATAATTACTATGAAAAATTAATAGTTATTAAAATAAATTATTTTGTTTCAAAACCTGTATAAAATGAGTCTAAATAGTTTTACATTCAAATGAATTCATAACATAATATCTGACTGATTTTTAGCTACAATAATTGAGGGCAAAATTAGATTTACACATTATATGCAATGTAAATAGGAAATTAAAAAAAACAATAAACAGTTTTTATTCATCACCAAAATCATAACTAGAGACTGAACTCGCAATCACTGCGCAACCAAATTCACAAACCAACATTTTAATCCACTAGCCTATGGTAGTACAGACGGACTCAGTTGAAGCAGGGCAAGTGAGCAGTACTAAAAAAAAAAAAAAAAAAAAAAAAAAAGGAAGAAGAAGGTGGAAAGAGAACAATGTACCCCCATAGATTAAATAAAGTGTTCAGTTTGAAATTACCCGAAGGTGACCCAAGTGGACAAACACCTAAAGGCCGGAGAGAGCATGGCATTTAAAATGTTGTGATAACAACAAAGATAAGGATATTAGTCTGAATATAAATAAAACAGTATTAATTGACAGTTCACTAAAATCATCTTCATCTATTCTGTATTTTTAAGCCTGTCATGCAAAACAGTCTCACTTAAATTCCTAAAGTTTTCTTGCTGCCTTTTAGTATGTTTTGGATTGATCCATTCCTTATATTTCCAGAATTCTAAACAAAATAGCAGCTCTATGCAAGACTTGAACTCACATCCTGTCCCACAGCTTTATCATATAACAAGATCTATAGGGACTTTGAACATTAAAATGCCATTCAGTTCAGTCTGTGTTCATTATCCCTTTGCGTACAACCACACTATGTTCACTCTTATTTACTCTACGTCACTTTGCTGAGTATCTCATTGTCAACATGCTGCTACTACTACTACTAACTTAAGAGATTTTCAAAGGGTTTTATTATTGCACATGTTGCTTTGTTTTTTCACTTAATGTGAACGTTCAAGGATAAATCATCCAAAAATATATGTAAAAGCAGCAGAAAATTGATGAAGATACACAAAGAAAAATGAAATTATGAAAATTCTTCCTCTGAAAATCTCAAAACAACTTAGTAGTAGTAGCAGCATTACTACTACTTTTGACAGAAAGAATTTAGTGGCATCACATTCAAAATAGTTACAAAATGTTTAATATTCAAGTAAAGAATATAATTCATACCATGTAAGCCAATTTTTCCAAGAAGTGGGAAATTCCACTGGGGTAAGCCACTTCATACCTGGAACCAGAGTTAATTGCCACTAAAAAAGAAAAAAACAACTGAAAACATTTGTCTGTGAGAATAAAAATGAAAAAATTGTGAATATTACACCATTTTCTTACCAAACAAAAAATGAACTTTAACCTTCATGTCCCAGCCCCTTCCAGTCACACAAGTCACTTATTTCGTCTTAATTACTTCAGTCAGCCAAGAGAGCATTTATAAACTTCTACTACACTGATATACATTATTACTGAAGTTTTATCTTGTTTTTAGGAGAGAAAGTTTTGTTTTTTCTTTAGACAGAAGAAAAAGGAATCCAAAATCCTATTACTTCTTGCGAAACATGTGGAGGAGTGAACGGTAAAATCTTGCTTACAAGAATTAAGTCAATGTTTTTTTATATACATGGCTTTCCAAAATGTATTGAGCACAATTTATTTAACTGAAATATATTTGAAAATTTTGAAATTTGTATTCTGTTTCTCAAATGCAGAAGTGCATGGTATAATTTTTGTTGAGTCTCATCAGTAATTTAGTAAGAATCAGAAAGTATTTTATTGCTTTTTATTTTTTCATTGTAATTCAAATTACAAAAGACTTATTTGAGTTGTCTCCCTTTAATCCAAAAACCCTGGAACCTAAACATTTCTGAACAAATGAAAATGCCAGAAAGAAAAAAAAGAAAAAAAAAAAAGGAAAGAAATTGACACTATACATATTAAATTACAGCAATAGATTTTTAACACAAATGATATATTTTAATATACTTTACATAATATCAATTATAATAAATTAAAAATATTTGTATTTCCTTCTGCTTTTTAATTCAAAAGAATTTAATATGGACATGCTAAAATAAACATTGAGTACTGTCAGAGTTCTTCGATTTGGTTTCAAACCTTGGTTCAGTTTTTACACATTTGATTTAATAAGGTGGTTTATAAACTGAAGTCTGAAATCCACACAATAATAGAGGCAAATTCGACATGTAATGGTCATGGATGTTGCTGGATCCTAGAATACAGAGTTAGAGACGTACAACTTTTACTTTAATAAGGTAGCTTTTTTTCTTTCAGTCACAGAAATTTTATTTCATTCATAGTAAAGTTGTGGTTGGCAAAAAAACAAGATAAAAGATGGACCGGCCAAATGGTTCACATACCAACAATTAAACTTTCGCCAGTGGATATCATTTTTTTTCTTTTTTTTAATCTATGGACCCTTTTTCATATTTCAGAATGCTATCTTCTCAGAACCCACTTCAAAGATTGTACAGAATAGTAGTGTGTAGAAATATCTAATATTCTAACAGTTTGTACTGTCAAATCTGTGGTCCATTTCCCGCACTGAAACTCAAAGATTTTCCCTGTGGCACAAGTGGAATTACATTAAAATTAATATAAGTGAAAAAAAAAAAAAAAAATTTAAATATTTGTTTGTTTCATTTCTTCTTGTTAACAGCACAGATACACATGTTAACGATTTGTGCAGAAAATACCAACTTACCTCATCAAAAGCTGAGAGCATGTGCATGCTGATACCATTTGCAATGAAGGAAGTATGCATGTCCCCATTATGAAATTGAGGCCAACTCTTTCTATTAGATATAAAGGTAAAGTTTGAGAGGATGACCCAGATTTACTACTTAGAGGATTTGCATGTGTGCGTTAGAACAAGCATATAGTAAGCACTTCTGAGCTAGTTGACAGAATGACAGTACCGGAGAAGCATCAAAGTTAGCAATGCAACCCTGCAAACTGGTTGTTTTTGTTCTGGGAGAGAACCTTTTACGTACAGTTGGGATCAGCCTTTTTCAGACAAAATTGCTTTGTCTTATTCGAATTGATTTGCTGTACAATTACAGAAAGCCATTTTCTTTTAATCATACAATTGATTCCGTTCATTTATATCACAATAAATTCTTTGAACTTTTTAACTTAAAAGTATAAAATAGGGATTTGAATCATATTCTAGCTTAAAATTCATACATTTTAAAACTTTAAATGAAAACATTCCCATAAAATGGTGTGACTTAAAGCCAGAGAAAAGGACAAAAATAACATTGATTGAAAATCTTTTGGTTCCTAAAAAAACTGAATAATGCAGTTTATATAAACGTAGCACTTACCCCCAACTGTACAAAACTGTCCAAATTTATTCTGAGATGCCACACGAAGACCATTAGGGAGAACAGTGACCTTCGTGTCTTGTCCATCTGAAGTAATTTTAGCATACTGAGCTGGTGGCACCTGAGGTAATGGAGAGGTAAGTGGGATCGTCGGAATGCTGGAAGAACTGGAAAAATCTTTTCCACTACTGCATAAATACCTGAAAAAGATAATTGTTTTTAATTTGTATATATTATCGCAGTTTTATGATAAAAGTTGTAGTTAAGCAACTGACTTCTAGATGAAGAAATACTTTTGGAAGTCCCACATATTTATAACTACACAAGAAATAGTTCAATCTTCAGTGGATACCCAATGTCCTTATGCTATACTAAACTTAGTAAATACCGATATGTTTATTGTCTTCATGTTTATTGTTCTATTAAAATTTATCCTCATCATTAGTCCCATGACCTGGTGTGGTCGTAGGGTCGTGCATATTTCAGCATCTGACGATCTTCCTGTCTCGGTTGTGTGCTAATGTCTGCGTCTCTGTGAAGGATCCTTCCAGTCTATTCAGTGATATTATCAGGCCATTTTTTTTTCCTTTGCTTGCCTCTTCTTTTGCCTTAGGACATACATTGTAGTGGAAAAATTGTTGGCTCTTATGATATATAACCGTACTATTTAAACTTTCCCCTCTTGGCAGTTATGATGATCAGACATGTTTCTTGTTTGATGCCATCTTGCACAGCATCATTTGCAATGCAGTCTATCAGAGATGCCTAAGTGGAAGCCATCTAGCATTAGAAATGACATGCTACAGAACCATCCTAAGTGTGTGTGTGTGTGTGTATATATATATATATATATATATATATATATATATATATATATATATATATATATATATATATATATGGATATGGAGGAGGTACGGTGGAGTAATGGATAACGGCTTGGATTGAGGAATAGGAAAGCAGAGTTCGAATTCCAGTCGAATCCATTACATTCACTTACGTGCTAATACCCTTGGGAAAGGTGTGAATCCTCTTCTTCTCCCTCCAGCTATGAGTAAATAGAGGACAGACTGGGTTCTATAGCCTTAGATGGTAACTGGTCTAGGAGAAGGACAACTCTGAATTCAAAACCTGCGGAGGGTCGGTTGGGGACCTTGTGGCACTCAGTGCACCAGGTCTCTGTATTCGTCCCTTCAAAAAGTGTGGATGGTCCTGCACAAAACCTTCACCACTATAATCAAATCTCATGTGTCGGCGTTGGGCTCTCAGTTTCTAGGAACTGATCTGCTTGACCCTCATACGTCGATTTTGACGGGAGAGTCGATGAATATATATATATATATATATATATATATATATATATATATATATAGAGAGAGAGAGAGAGAGAGAGAGAGAGAGAGCGCATTGGTTTGACCAATTGTGCAAGAACAGAATTAAATGTAATATTTTTCCTTTTTAGGTAAATCCATTTAAAAGGAACAACCATTTATAGTGAGCAAAAGTCAGGGTCACAGTGTGTTCTGTGGAATCTACTGTATAGATTTTGTATAACTCTTTTCACAAAGTACACAGATACTACACTGATCGTAGGCAAAGATGCTAGAGGGCAGCACCTTAATCTGAAGCAAAAGTGCTAGTCAATACTTAAATAATCCCATCATTTTAAACATGTAACTCTGCTAATGACATTCTTTAAAAAAAAAAAAAAAAAAAAAAAAAGAAGATTCCCCTGCCTTCAAACTGAAACAATTCACTGGCCTACTGGTCAAAGTGACAGTGTTTCATCCTACACCTCAGATGATGTCATACTGATTGGAAAATTGTCTTAGTTGTGGTAAAAATTAAGAAAAAGGTTAACATTGAATGAGACATGGTATTCTCATCGAAGGCCAGAAAACAGATTGAAAGTCATATAATCAAAACGACAATGATGACGAGTTCAAATTAATCCATGGAATTAATAGTTCACATTTCAAAACTCAAACTCCAATACTTGATGAACTCGTGAAAAAAACAAAGGCTATAAACAAAATTTCAACATTTGTCTGAAAAGAAAAGTCCTTAGCATTTTTCAATAGGTGGCATTTAAACACTGGACTTATATACACAGGGGTTGGACAAAATAATTGGAATACTTGCAAATTCCACTCCTATATTTCAAAGACCTATTATATTAAGAACTTTAACTAAAACTTCATAATTGCAGGTTATATCTATTGTAAATACATTTATTTATCTAATTTACTGTCTTTGTCTTATTTATTTTTAGAATTGAGTAAAATTTAAGCTAAATGCATAACCTCTCCGAGTTCGAAAAAGGGCAAATTGTTGGAGCTCACATGGCAGGAGCCTTGATCATTAAGGTTGCTGAACTGTTGGGTTTTTCAAGTGCTACCATATCAAGATCTATGATGCAATTCAAGAAACAGGGCAAAACCTCTAGCAACCATAGCAATTAGGGCCGGACTTGCAAACTTACTGACAGGGACTGATGTGCACTGAAACGCAATGTGGCAAAAAATCATCAGACTAATGCGGCCAAAGTGACTGCTGAGTTGAATAATCATCTGAATAGTTCAGTTTCTACTAAAACTGTTCGCCATGAGCTCCATATCATGGAAGAGCCACTGTGAGGAAACCTCTTCTCTCCACTCGCAACATTCAAAAGAGGTTGAAGTAGTGCAGAGATCACAATGCCAGGTCTGCAGACCAATGGAAGCAAGTCATATTCTCAAACAAGTCCAGTTTTTCTCTTTTCCCAACTTCAGGGCAGTTTATGTGCGGAGGCAGCTCAAAAAAGTTTACAACCCTGACTGCCTTCTTCCAACAGTGAAGCATGGATGTGGATCAGTGATAGTTTGGGCTGCCATATCATAGAAATGTCTCAGTCCAATAGTTGCCTGCATGGTAGAATCAACAGCAAAGATTACCTAAACATTTTTGGAGATCATGTTCATCCAATGGCCAAGACTTTATTCCCTGATGGTGACTTCATCTTCCAAGACGATAATCCTCCAATACATACCGTTTGAGTGGTTAAGAATTGGTATGAAGAGCATGAAAGTGATCTAGAACACAGAGTGGCCTCCCCAATCTCCAGATATCAATATTATTGAAGATTTGTGGTGCATTTTGGAGCAACAAGTTAGGAGCCGCTATCCTCCCCTGTTGTGTCGTAAAGAGCTGGAGAAGGTGTTAATGGAAGAATGGCTGAAAATTCCTCTGGATGAAGTCAGGAAGTTGTAGGATTCCATTCCTAGACATATTAAGGCTGTCTGTGAGGCTAAAGGAGGACCAACTCCATATTAAATAAATTTTCTTTGAATTTAACAAGTGTTTCAATTATTTTGTCCAACCCATATATATATATATATATATATATATATTTATTTATTAGTAGTAGTAATCTTATAAGTATAAGAAATTATACCCGTTCGGAAAACCTTCGATGTCTTCATTTGCAAATAAACCAATACCAAAGGGGGAAAAAAAGGTATAAAAAAGAAAGAACAAGAAAATGTACGTTAGCCGAAAATAACTGACTAGCATGCAAGTCCAAAGCCGAAAGAAAAAAAAACCAATATGAGTACACAAAATAACTAAATAAAGTGCTCAATACAGTAAGTAGAGCAAACCTAGCTAAACCTAGAGAGCCAGACAAACCTACCAAGTTTTCACCTAAGCCTTCCCTGATGATCCACTTAGGTGAAACCTTGGTAGGTTTGCCTGGCTCTCTAGGTTTAACTATAATATATTTATTGTTTATACATTATTTTTATAGATACAAATATTTAAGTAAATGCTCTGTTTATAATAAACAGTATTAACAACATTTACTGGCCTGAATGTCCAAGAAATTTCACAGAAAATATGTGTTCTCTGACAGGAACCGAACACATTTTTTTTTCTTTATGAAATTTCTCAGACATTCAGGTCAGTAAATGTTGTTAATATTGTTTATTATAAACAGAGCATCTACTTAAATATTTGTATCTATAAAAATAACATATAAACACTAAATATATTAAAATAATTGTCGGAATTAGTCCATTTCATAATATATATATATTCTGAAAGGTGATATTTCAATGCATCTTTCTATATGATTCATGTATGGATTGTGTGAAGGGAAAAAGAGAAAAAAAAAAAAAAAAAAAGAGTAAATTTTCCTCACTTGATCTTTCATTTCTCAAAAGAAGAAAATGTTGTACAAACAGTGTAAAAGATCTGCACCATTTATGGGGATGGTGCCATAGCTGAGAGGACCATTCAGAAGTGGTTCACTAGGATCAAAAGGGGAAGTTTTGATCTGAATTGCAGCCATGCAGTCAACGATGATGACCAAATTAAAAAACTGATTTAAAATAATCCAGGTCACATGACACAGAAAATTGCAGCAATACTCCACATATATGAGTGCTGTAAGGCATTTGAAAATACTTTGATATTTGAATCACTACAATGTTTGCGTACCTCATGATTTAACAGAAAAAAAATTAACGGGCCACATTTCATGAATAGCACTTCCTAGATTTAACTTGCAAATGCTTAAACTGCCTGTTTAGATCATGAAATGTATTTTTTTTTAAATCTCAATGAAAAATCATTAGTAACAGAAATCTGTCAAGATGAATTATTCTGGTTAATTTTTAAATGTTTCTTGATTACATTCAACTAATCGCATTTTATGCAGCCATAAACATTTTAATGTATTAAGGGTGTGCAATTTTCCAGTTAAAAACCAATTTAAAACTATGTATTTGGCCCCTAATTTTGCAATGTTCTTTTATCTAAATTAACATCACTCATGATTTTTGACACAAAAACTTATTTAAATCAATCTTAATTTTATTTATAAAGATGTAATACAGCATTAATATCTATTTTGGTGATTCTGTCACTGATAATGAAGTGAGTCTGATTGGAAATTTATTAAACTTAAGATATTAGTAACTGAGATCATAAAACATTACCTAAAATAATGCAAAATCTCAAATATAAATATACTTGATTAAACTATCTCAATTTTAATGGCTGATTCCATGTCTGTCAACATTTTTTTAAATCTGCTTTTCAAATATTGTCAATGGGAAAGAGAATTTCTATCTTTATGTCAATATTTAGGAGAATCCACAGTAACATTTTCAAGCTTATGATTTACCATGAACCAAGTGGTACCGTTTTTGTTTTCTGATTATGTATATAAAGCAAACTACAAATATGTACTAAGTGCAAAAAAAGAAACATTCTTATTTAAAGAAAGAAAAGGAAAGAATAAAACAAATCTGTATACTGATAATGTACAAGAGTGAATAAATTGTTCTATACCATGCCATATAGCTATTAATTCTGATCTGGAAGTTTTCACTATATCATGCTCAAACTATATGATCAATTAATATTTGCTATTGAATTAACTGTATTGACAAGGAAGATTATGTTGAAAAATATTTAATGTTTAAAATAAATGCTATGGATTTAATAAGTCTTGTGTATAAAAAAAGAAAAATTTAACATGGAAGATTCAAGAAACTTTTAATTCAGATCGAGGCAATAATAATATAAAAGTCAAGGACACATGGCACAGTGGATAAAGGCGTTAGTTAGATCCAGTGATAGGACCCAAAGAGTGTGAGTTCAATACCCGGTTAAAGCGGTGGAGAACTTTTAAAGGGAAATTAACAGGAGATAACTGACATCCATTGCACATGGAACTAGAACAGTCTACCCCAGTGAGCGAAATAAAGGGTTCAGTTCGACATTCCAACCACTTGAAGAAGGCTGGGGTGTACAACGGCTGAAACGTTGTAATAAATATGGCGACAAAGATGAGGACAATAGTCCGAATATATAGAGCATAAATTTTTAAGCATGAAATAGGTGTATATACGGGATATTGTGTTTGTCTCAATTTGACACTGAAGTGTATATTGATTGAATCCATTTGGAGTTTCGACTCCTGTAAGGCCACTCATAGTAGTAAGGTTGAGAAGGAGGGATCAGACTGAATGCGACCAGCCCCAGAGGACCCCCAACGGCAGATTAGGCAAAGATCTACATGATCTCAACAGCCAAACCGGTGGAAAAGGGTAGTACCAGTTGGGCTCACACTAACGAAGGCAGACCAAGCATCCAACAGCCTGATGCAACCAGGTTTGGCAGATCTTGCCTGTCCCAATCCCTTTTCAGCCATGAGAGGAGGCGCTTTCAGCCAGGTGTGTGGGCTTCTTCATCACGCAAAGTTGTCCACCAAAATCAAATTTGTGTGAATGGCCTCTTTGATTCATAGCCATCTCTGTCAGTGCCACCAGGGGAGAGAAAGGGAATAGGGAGAGAGGATGATGATCCCAAGGTTTGGATGCAAGTGGGTGCCAACAATGACATATTGGACATTGTACATACAAATGTATATATTGAATATTATTATTATCATCACAATTTGACATTAGAAGTTTCTTGAATTTTCAATGCTAAATTTGTTTCTTTTTATATAGAATTTTATTTTTCAAACTGCCATAGGGTTTTGTCCGGTTACTAGTGTACACTCAATAACACCTAAAGCTTGCTGTCCCATGTCTGGCAATTACCTTAGGGAAACGAGTAGTTTTGGGATGACTACGGTAGTCATCCCAAAACTATGGCTGTATCGAGTGGGTAAGCTGAAGGTGGAAATATGAAATCGATAGGGTAAAAATAAAGGTGATTTTTTATTAAAATAAAAAATGAGTTTTCAATTATGCGAGTCCAACACCGAAACAGTCTGACGTTTTTAAAGAAACAAATACTGATAAGTTTTTTTTATACAATTTCAAAAATTTATCATTGATCAAACCCATAAAAGTTTGGTTTAAAATTTGGTGCCTGATTTTTTTAAATTTTTTTTTCGTATTGACAATTCTTTGAATCGAAAACTCGGATACTAAATAAAACGATCGCTAGTTATTGACTTGGAAAATAGAAAACTTTTAGTTTTGTCTTTTTAATTTGGCATAAATAATTCAAGGTACGTAAATGATTTCGCGAACGATTATTTTTGGCTTGACGACGGTTTACATTTTTTTTAGTCAAGCCGGTTTTTATTCTATTTTTATACAAATTAAAGTTTGACATTAGAAAATTATTAAAGTTTGTTAGTTGATTGTTGAACAAGGATTTGTTATGCAGAAAAGAAAAAAAGAATTTTAAATGGAGTGTGGGGGTGCTGTCTTGAAAATGGGTCGTTTCTTTGCAAATGTACAGGGTGGTCCGAAACACTTGTCACCCACCTAAATAAAATAATATTCTATTTCAGATGGCTAACACGAAAATGATGGGATTCATAAAGACCTTCTCGATGTGTGACAGCGTCAATGAAAATGAATAAACTGAATCCAGTACATGTGCTTTATATTAATTACTATATTATTACTTGTGCTTATATTGTTCTCTTTACGTTTTTTGGTAAGAGGGTGGCAAGACTTTCAGACCACCCTGTAGTGTAGATTATCTAAAAAAAATTGTATAGTATTCAAATCTGAAATTGGTATTTAATTTCGGAAATCCAACATACAAATAATTTGGGAATACGATTTTTTTTTTTGGTTTCTAAGTTGAATAAAGGGGGAAAAACGAAAAAGTACATGTGAAGGATTTTTTTCGAAGAAAGCTCCAACCAACCAAGGTAGAAAGGAAAACAAAGCATAACAAACAATACTTATGAACTTCAAAATGGATGGCGGAACAGGGCTTAGGAGAATTAACAGAAAGACAAAGTTTAATAAGAATTACAAAGGACAGAAAGTTGTGGAGAGCCATAATCGCCTACGTCCTTAGGGGGGACACAGCAAATAAAGAACTTTTAAAGTTTAAACACTTTCAGTTTCTTCGTGAAAATATTTTTAAATTTTAAAGCCGATTTATAAACTTAAACAAAATTAACATAAATGTTTTTCTTTTTATATATATATTTTTTTGTAAACAGGTAAATTTCTTCTCCAATAAAATGTTCATTTTTAAACTTACCTTAAGGAAAATTCACATTCTAAGAGTGACCTCCTGACAAGGACGATATTCCTCAAAAACATGCTTGCTCAAGATGGTGAACTAAACAAAGTCACGTGGTACGTCTTGCTTAGTTTCGGATTTAATTAAATTTTAACATTTTAGAAAAAAGTAACTATATAGGTGCGAATTTAATAATGATTAAAATTATGACTGTTGAGTTATTATTTTAAGTGCAAAATTTGAATAGTTTACCCTCAGGTTTCTAAGCTAGTATTTTTATCCGAATGAATGGAATGCGTCGCAACCCTAAAGTTCGGCTTGTTGGAATAAATAAAAAACAGAGTTGTACCGTTCGTTATATTTCAGAACGTTTTACACAACAACTACTACCTTGCACCACTTTACGGTATATCCCACTCCCAACTTCCACTTTGTATGTTTGGTGGCAATTTTGTATCTCTTTAATTCCGTGAAAAGAAAAAAAACTAGTGCGACGCACGTATAGCTGTCACCCTAACAACTTGTTTTATAAGTGGAATTCCTATATTCACCGCAACACGTGTTAATATTTAACATCCCCCCCCCACAAGGGTGTATGTAGCACAAGGCCGAGTTTACTGTGGGTTCTCCGAGCCCGTAAGCACGTCCAAAAATATTCCCATAGAACCCGTATAAACAGGTTCAGGGTATGTCTACCCCTTCGGCAAAGCCTCGTCCGGGTTCCTCTCTGCTCAAGGCAGAGAGTTCGATAATATCGAACAAACTAGTCGACTTTTCACCGCAACACGTGTTATTTTTTAACTACGGAAAACTAAAATTGTAAATATTCACATCTACATCAGTACAACAACGCTTGTAAAATTAATGAATTTTGAAAATAATTGATAAAAACTTTTTTCTGATTGAATTTTCTAGGACGAGATGTTATTATTTCGTCACGTCACGATTCTTGTAAAAACCAATATGGTCGCAAAACACTGCATGTACTGCAGCCATAGTCGCAGTGGATGTGGCTAGGGTAAGATAGACTGACAGAGCCAACATTCAGTTTGGTTTGGAATTCAGAGTTTTCTGCATTGAGACATTGAACTCCGCCTAAAAACAGTTTTCTAATCCGAACAAGTACAATATGTAAATAAGGTTTTTGGATGAGAATTAAAAAATAGAGTGATCATAAATTTGTTAACTCTGATCACTCTGATATTACCATGCCTTTCAACAAAAATTTTTTTTGGCATTTGCTTAAAAAGTTATACTGTAGAAAATTCTGTCGTCCAGGGGTTTTTTTTTATATTAATAATTTGAACGACGAATTGCAAGCAATTATAAAATAAAGGAAACATGGATATGCTTGTTAAATAAATCATTTGTATTTACAAACATATGTCCATGATTTTCATGAGTTGAAAAGGTGTAAAAATAGTCTTTAGTTGAGTTAAAGTCTTACAAAACACTTGTTGTGATTCATAAATAAGAAGCAGGAGTTGCGTCCCCTGCTTTGTTAGGTTATAGTAAAAGGAAAGGAATTAGAATTCCCATAATGCACTAGAAAGACAGTTTGGGCACAAAAGTACAAAGTCTCTCATTCTTTCTAGCCGCCAGCTGTTGAACCAGAAAGGCGTGTTTTCTTAAATGAACTCACAAGAAAGATATCACTTCATACAGATAAGCCTAAAAACATTTCTTTCTTTGCATTAATACATAAAAACAAATATATGTGTGTGGTTTGTGAATAATATGAATCAGTTATGTAAGCAATTGTATGTTTAATAAAAAATCAATCATTGTTATATCGTGTTGCATGCATATCAAAACATTCATATTAATTTAACATGTTGTGGACAGATGATATAATCACAACTAAAAATGACAAAATCCACAACAAGGCCTCATATCATTCACACACCCACAACATACTTTAAAATAGTTGCTCCACAGAAAGAAGCTGTCATTGAAAAAAGACTTTGTCAGCAAAGATTCACTGTCTGTGTTGTTGCTGTTGGAGATGATTTGTTTGAAGTCACCTACACGTTTCTTTCAGCATGAAAAAAGCCATGTAGCCACGTTTTCTCTTGTGTTTGAATGGCTTGGAGACAACTGCGTCTCTGCTCTTTGAAAGTCAAAATCTGTGGGTTTTTATAAGAAATGTTTCCCAAAAGTAAGCTCGAGAAAAATAAGGTTTTAGTTTTCTCTGATTGGTCAGATATTTCACATGGTGGTGTTAATTTCTAACCAATACACTTTAAGCAGCATGTGTTGTATTGTGGAATATTTCTGACATGCTTGTAATATTGTCTGTTATTGGGTAGAAAATAAAGTTTGACCATGTTTTAATATGGTATATATGTGGGTATGTAAGTGTGTTGGAAATAGCATTTCTTTCCTATAATACAGCCCCAGAGAAATGGTGGTGATGTTATGTAGTTGCTAGTATTCCCCCATGAGAACAACTTCTTGACATCCTACTGTGGAGGTACAAGAACGGAGACCAACTCACAGATTTCCAATGCAGTTGTCGATATATTTCTAGAGGCATACCATCTTCCCACATCAAATATTAATAAGTAAATAGAATATACTATATTACAAATTGAAATGGAGACACTGAAAAATTTCAACCTTATGCACCTTACTACTACTTATATGTGAAGACTTTATTAACGAATACGGTGTTTAGATGTCGCTTTTTTCAATAAACTTTGACTTTGACACTATTTATGCCAATGCTATTTCTGGCTCAGGGCAATAAACATCGAATGTTCTGGAAAAAATAAAAGGTATGAGAAAGAAAACTCACTAATTAGTGAACGGGATTTAAAACCCATGATAATTTGAAAAGATAACTGTGTGAGCCTGGCGACCTAAATAAAAACAAGGTCACCATTGAGTGAGGATCACTATTCATTCAAGCCTCATGAGTGGATAGTTGCACAAATATGGGGACACCCATATGAATTAACATTTTTCTGTTAAGAATGTGTTGCAGATTTGAAAACAAAGAAAAAGGCGAGAAAGGTTTTTTAAATATAAAATTATAAAATATTATCTTTGTGATTTTACAAGTAAATTTTTCTTAGCGCACATGAATATAAAAGTTCTTTAAGTGCTTGTTTGTAGATGTTTGTTAAGATGAAAAGAAATGCGATTTCTTTGCATGTACGTATGACAAAAAAGAGCTAAGGGAGGAAATGATGAGGAAAGTGTAAGTGTCACGTAGCTTGGTGATAAAGACGGGTAAATGAGAATAGAAATTTCTTTTAAGCTGCGCCATCGTGGACTGCTGTCATGTTACTGTTTCTATCTCTTTACTGGCTTGTCTGGTCTAGAAACTTTGCCAATATGCTCTTCAAAGGGATCATGAAACATGTTATTGTCAGTGGGAACATGACCTATTGGTTGAAAAATGTTAAATATTTATTTTCAAAGGATTAATTTATTAACTGGAAGGATGTACGAATCCTCTGACTCAGAAACCAGTTTTTTGTCATTTGTTGTTTGATTGTCTTGCTGTTGTTTTCCGTTTTCTCTCCACAAATGAAAAGAGCATAAGACATGTGGCAAACCCAAACACCGGATGAAAAACTTTAACTACTAAGGCACCACACAGCTAATCAAAAATTCCAGACAACATAAGTGAAAATAAAAACTGACAATTTGTTCTTCTGAAATTACATTCAAGCAGATGCAGATAGCGTCTACTAAGATTCAGCATTCCTTATCAACAAGATTCTTCACCACTACTATGAACAATCCCGATTCCTGACAGAACAGAATATCAAATTAAGGTGAGAATTTTCACTGTATTCCTTTACAAAGGATATTTTTAATTGTGCAAATCCCACTCTCACAAAAAATATTTTTCTCTACACAGCTTAATTTTTATTAAGCACTTGAAAAAATATTTTGAGCAAGCCTTTCTACCCTTCTTTCTTTTCCAGTTAAATCTATTGTAAATAAACAAATTCTTTCTTTTTATTTTCTCGTTAAGTAAGAGTTTTACTTTTCTTGTGTGCCTAATGAACTAAATAATTTTTTTTTCTATACAGAACAATTTCCATGAGATGTGGCTCTAGTGTTACAGTTCTTATTAGTATTCCCAGAGGTCAGTCTAAATTTCTCTTTTTATAGGAACAGGCCATTTGAAATAGTTCCCTCTGATTGACTGACCCCTGAGGCCAATTTAGTTCAGCCCAACCCTATATAAATTTGATTCTTTGTACACTATACATGTTACTTAATTTTTGACACTTTGATTTTGAAAAGCCGACAAAAACAAACAACGCACATGCACGAAATTAAAAATATAAATATAATACAATATAATTGTTTTGTATATGGATTAATTTTCCATAAAACTGGTGTTGACCATCGAGGCTAAATATCAAGTGTTTAGCTTCATAGGTAACCAGGAGCTGACACACTTCAACACCCAAGCCAAGGCGAATGCTATGAACGTCTTTCAAACTAAATTCACTCATTATGTTTCAAAAATATCATTTGTCTCTTGTCACGTCTGACAAACTGATAGAGTTCTAGAACAGCAAGCTGATGCAGTTTTGGCAAAACGAGATTAACTTTGCTATAATTTGAAATGATACCCGAGTAAGCCTTTCAACCTAAATAAAAACAAAAGATACGTGCCAGTGAAAATCTCCATTCATTTCAGTCTCATCAGTGGCTTGAAGGAATAGCTGCACAAACAGGGGGTCAGCCATATCAATTAATATTTTCTGCTTTTAGTGAAAAATGTATAAGACATGTACCAAACTTAAACACTGGATGAATTCCAAAGAACATAAGCGAAACTGACAATTTATTCTTCTGAAATTATATTCAAGCAGATGCAGATAGCGTCTACTAAGATTCAGCATTCCTTATCAACAAGATTCTTTACCACTACTAGGAACAATCCCGATTCCTGACAGGACAGAATATCAACAACAAGGTATGAACATTCAGTGTATTCCTATAGCAAGGACATTTTAACTGTGTAAGTCCCACTTTCACAAAAAAATATTTTTCTTTGCACAGTGGATAAAAGCATTGGTTGAGTAATCCAAAAAGTGACTTGCGAGTTCAATACCTGAACACAGCAGAGGGAACAAAAACTTGGAGAGCTGAGTTACGAAAGGGACTTAACTGAAATTGAGATATCCAAAGGCATGATATGTGGAATTAGAACAATCTATCGCTATGGACTAAATAAAGGGTTCAGCTCGAAATTCCATCTCACCTGAAGACAGTTGGAGCATACAACAGCCAAAACGTTGTGAATATCGCAATAAAGATGAGAACAATAGTCTGAACGTTGTAAACAGTGTAAATAGCTTAATTTTATTAGATGCTCAAAAGAACATTTTCAGCCAGCCTTTCTACCCTTTGCTTTCCAATTAAATGGATTGTAAATAAACAAATTCTTTCAGCTGTTGTACACTCTGGCCTTCTTCAGGTGGTTGGAATGTCGAACTGAACCCTTTATTTCGCTCACTGGGGAAGACTGTATAATAGATGTCAGTTATCAATTATCTCCTGTTAATTCCCCTCACCAAGTTCAAAATCAGGCGTGGCTGACCACATATGGAGAGAGAAGGGAGATCACCGCCCTCTGTGGGATCAGGTTGAGAACATAGACAAAGGACACCAGTGGAAAATTCGTAAACTTAAGGAATCAGCACATATGCTAGGCCACAAAAATCTCCTGAGCCGACCAAGCATAGAAATGAATACAATATGGGAACCAGTAATAAGGAGTGCCTGAGAAAAGTGATAATAACAACAAAAATTGCAATATGAGCTCTGGTAAAAACATGATTAATAACAGCAAAATTGTAATATGAGAACTGGTAAAAAATGGTTGCTGAAGACATTAGGTTTATAATACCCAGAAATTCATACAAGAACACATGGCACAGTGGATAAAGGTGTTAGTGACAGGACCCAAAGAGTGTGAGTTCAATACCTGGTTAAGACGGTGGAGAACTTGGAGGGGAATTAACAGAAGATAACTGACATCCATTAGACATGGCATGTGGAATTAGAACAGTCTATCCCAGTGAGCGAAATAAAGGGTTCATTCCAACAACCTGAAAAAGGCCGAAACGTAATAAATATGGTGACAAAGATGAGGACAATAGTCTGAATAATGTAAATAGTGTACAGGTGTTTAGCTTTAACAGTAGGATAAAATATCAAGTAGGCGGAGTTTTTAACTCCAAAAGTAACCTGGCACTAACACACGTCAACATTCAAGCCGAGACAAATGTCACAAGTGCCTTTCAAACTAAGTCCACCCAATATCTTCCCAAAATACCATTTGTCTCTTGTCATGTCTGACAGGCTGATAGAATTGTAGGACAAGTAAACCAATGCAGTTTTGGCAAAAGTAGATTTGATTTACAGTTTGGTGTGTAATGACAAAACAATTAACACATTGATGTGGGCTTTGTACTTTCATGTGTACTATCAAGTTCACAGTATCCTCAACGAGTTACAAGCCCCACTAACTCAGGACGAGATTGAGACACTTTTAAAAACCCATATGATTGGAGGGCATACAAACTGGTTTGCAATAAGTTTAAGCAGTACCCTGACATGGATTGGTGTGTTAAAAATTCAAACCATGGTTTATAACTCCTGAACAAACTATAGTTATTATACCATATTTGATTTAATACCAGGCCAGTATGACATTCAGAAAACAGTCGACAAATGAGGCCCCCCATATAGACATCATCAAGCAAAACATCCTGTATGCAGAGGACGCCTGACTGCCTTTGTCCCCCGCAAGTCGCAGGAGTTTATGCAGTCCAGAAGTAAGAGGTGAAACGATAGCATCAAAACCTATATGTGGACCATCTTGGAAATGTCAACTTAGACCAGGACACATATTTTTTTAGAAACAGGACAGTATTTGATGTTCAAAATGTTTTGTCCTGCAAGAGGACGCCATCAGTAAAGCAATAGTGTAACCCCCCCCCCCAGAGGTGACCCTTATCAGCGGCAACCAATAATGTCACCCAGTCGTCAGTCCTCAAGTTCCTTCAGACCACCATGGTTACCATTTAGCTGACTCTTAGTGGAGAAATAACCACATACACATACGAGAAAAAAATCAACCGAACTCCAATAATAGCATCCCAATTAGCAAATGAATTACATCAAACTTAGTATAAAAATAAAGAAAATCCCCAGTCAGTTGCTTAAACCTCCTGACAAGCGGACAGAACAATTAGGTAAAAGTTTGTCTACGAAATTCCAGACTTGAGATGCTAAGTGACAAATTTCATTTGTATTAACCCTCACATACATACATATATATATATTATATATATATATAGTACAGCTAATAAATCCGTTGGTATATAATCCAAGTGGATCGTAGTAATATAAAATATTAAAACTGATCCACAAAAAGAGCTCAATGTATTTATTATAACAGAGCATATAAATTACACAATAAAATCCAAAATTACCTCTTGTGTAAGTGTGACAAACCTGTTAAGTCTTATTCAACCCCTGTGTATCAACTGTGTTTGTGTCGGAATTAGAAATTTAACCTCTTCCCTTTAAGGCTAATACCTTCCACCCTCCCCTTACCACCATCTTGGGTATTTCGTCTGACTGAAACATCGAAATCAATAATTTCAATTTTTCGACAGTTGTTAAAGTTAGATTTCTAATTCTGACACGAACACAGTTGATACACTGGGGTTGAATAAGACAGACGTATCACGTCTTCCAGATTCTTGAAATATACATCTGCTCCATTTCGTATCCTGATGTAAACAAAGGTAATTTTTAGGAAATGGATTTAAATCCAACATATTTTTAATTTATTCATTTAAACATCATTTTAAATGGATACTCCTGTTTGAGTAGATGCTCTGTTATTCCTAAATGCAATCAACCACACAAAATTGAGAACTTTTATACAAGAGCATAGCACTTACTTAACCTTCACCTTGTTTTTAATACCTTTGTTCACCCAATACAAGGTCCCAATTCAGTTTGTTTCGCTTTCCTTTCAAAATAAATTTCTCTTCAAAATCTTTCATACAGAGAACTGAATTTTTCATAGGAAGCCAATCAATACGATTAATGAATTTTATCCATTTTTCTCGGAGGTCAGATTTTCCAAGAGGAAAAACAAAATGTTGATACTTTTTCACTGTTAGTAACATATCCACTAGAACATTATATAAAGACTATACATTATGTCATATATATATATATATATATATATATATATATATATATATATATATATATATATATATATATATATATATTATTGGTTAGTAACATATCCACTAGAACAGCCAAATGCAATATATTCATTAATCATTTATGTTAAACAAAATATCACACCAAACTTTAATCTTTAAATGCAATGGACAGAAAATTTACTTAATGGTGTTCATTTGCAAAACTGGCAACTCACAACCATTTATAATTCACAGATTAGTTAAAAAAAAAAAACAGCGTAAATATGAATTTTAGTGTTGAAAACATGTCTATGGAACTGAAATAATGGATGATATATTGTTAATTTACATTCTAAGTCAATTTTTAAAGTTACCTCCCTTTTAGATTATCAATTTTCCAAGCAGCCATTCACTTTTTTTTTTCTTTACTTTACCTCAGCCTGTTAGACTCAGCTTGTTATTTGACATGTGGGGCTGTATATTATTAGATGGTCATGACCAAACTGGAGCTTCAACATTCATAAGTACCCACACCTTTGGCAAGACGAGAACTGAGAATCTTAGAGTAGCAACAAAATCAAGACTGCTCATAGAAGGCCATCTGACCTAACAAGTGCTAAGCACACTTTTTTTTTCTTTTTAAATTGAATTGTTTCTATAGCTTATCAACCCTTTGCAGGTTATTTAAAGCCAGAAAATATTTTTAGATTGTAAGAATTTCTTTTTTTGGAGTTAATGATTTAGTGATACAAGTCTTACTAATTAACCCATTGCTTGGGGTGGGTGGGGGAGAAGAGATAGATTCATATCTTTCCCAAGGGTATTTGTGTGTAAGTGAATATAAAGAACCCGACTGAAATTGCAACTCAACTATTCAACAATTCCGAACCATTATCCATGACACCATCCAAGTTCACAGCACTTATATTCCCAAGTGGTCACTTATCTAGGTAGTGACCAGGCTTGACATTGGTTCTCGTATGATCAACATGTGTGTGTGAGCCCTCCTAGTACGGGTTTTTAGCCTGCATTGTTAAGTTTGGTATCTTCTAAGTATAGGTATCTTCCTAATGTAGTAACGCAGGATCTATAATCACAATGTTTTCATGTACACAAACCTATTTTGTAGATTTTTTTATGGAAAAATAAAAATTTATGCAATATATAGCCCAGCTGATATTATGTGGAGGCAAGGCTATCACAGTTACAGTTGAACAACAATGGGGTGCTTGGTTGATGGTCGTCCCCTAAAATACACTTGTAAACCATGTGCCTTATAGAATCTGGCAAATATGATACATATTTTTTTTTAGCGCTGATAATTTATTGAACAAAATAACTAATAACAAAACAAAAGTCATTGAAACAAAGCAAGTTCAGTCAACCAGTGATGACAATTCCAGAACAACATAACTATAAACAATTTTTTCTATCCTCTGCCAGCCGCTATGATGGAGAAAGCATTACCTCGAACCATCGCCAGTGAGACACGCTGCAAGAGCCACTCCGTTTCGCGAGGATCGTTCCTTAATCGAGACACAATCGTGCCAATCCTCCGAGGGCCAATAACCCCTGAAGTCTCCACTGCCACAGGAGTAAAAAAAAAAATCTATCAGCAAGAGAAGAATATTTAGCTATTTTTTTTATCTCTGCGTCTCGGGCGGCGAACACCGGCTCAACCGCAGACCTGATCAAATTACCAGCCGAAAATGTATCCGCACAGGTCGCATCTCAAATCAACGACTTACCCATTTTAAAAGGGAAGATGGTAATGTCATCTGGCTGCTTTCCATCACCACGGTCGAGGCCTACAGGTTCGATTTGGGAAGGGAACCCAGCTGCATCCAAACCTCTTTTGATGATGTCGTTAATTGCTGCATGCCATGAAAAGTGGTTGGCATTACGACAGGAGAGAGGATGCAAACCAAACTCATCGATGGAGGCTCCACATCTGCATCTGTGACGCTCACATAATTTGAGTCCAAGACGGATTTTTTTTTATCATTAGATTTTTAAAATATGACACTTCTACAACTTTAAATACTTTATAATATTTCTCTTGTCAAGGAGCAATACTCTTTGATCGATCATTATAAGCTGCTACACTGAAGATATCAATTTATATCAAGGAGAAAACTTCCATGCTATATAAGAATTGCCATAAATTAATAACTCATGTAATAGAGATAAAAAGCCATTGAAATTAAAATGAAAAAGAAAAATAGTAAAAATAAGAATTCAAGAAAATATAAACGTTTTTGTTTTACATCACAAAATTGCATTTCCACTAGAAAAAAAAAAGTTCTGAACAAGTGCAAATTATTTACTAAATTTAGCTTATTTTAACACAAGATCAAATGTAAAAAATAGTGCTATACCAAACTGCATAGTCTGCATGCCTTGAAAATCAGCATAAAAAAATATCTTGAATTTTTACCTGGATAAGAACACAGAACACTGAAGCTGATAAAAACTCCAAAATACCCCAGGTTCAATAAATTGTAAAATATTTAAAATGTAAATATTTTAAAATTGTGAAAAAAAAAAAAAAAATCTTTGTTTTAGTTTTTTTTTATTTTTGTGACAAAAATTTCAGATACTGGGGTGGTGGAGGGAAAAAAAAAAAAAAGGACCATTTTTTTTTTTTTTTTTTAAATTTTCATTTTTTTGTCATTGCCTGTCTCTGGTTTCATTTGGTGATTATTATTATTTTTTTTTTAACCAAAGATTTGCAGAAAGCATGCAACTGAAAGGCACACTGCAGTACCAATGAAGTGCCTGAAAAATTTTATTCCAAAAATACAAATAACCCCAGAGTTGGTAGATATGAAAACTCCAAGTTCTGTTGAAGTGGGGTGGGAGAGAGAGAGAGAGAGAGAGAGAGAAAAAAAATAAAAACAGGGATTTAAAAAATTGGACAGTCACTTGGTTTTACAAAGTTGTTGGTGTCACAAACTGCACATAAACAGTATATAAGTTTTTATTTGTTTGTATTATTTTTTCTTTTTGTAGACACATGTAGTTGATCAGGTTAAAAGTGTGTGTCTTGTTTGGATAATAGGCATATTTTATTTAAGGGGAGGGAGAGAGAGAGAATGAGAGAAAAAGGGGCACTGATCTCAAAAAGGGTAAATGCATCAATTCAGAAGGACTGAATTCATCTCTCACAGAGTCTTTTTTAAAACAACTGGTCAAGATGCAAGAGGGTAGGAAGGAGAGGAGTAATTGGAGGGGTTCATAGAGAACATACGTAAAATCTCGCATGGTCATCTGCCTGTATATCTTCTTTGTCTCCAGCAGGTTTGTTTTTTTTGTTGTCTTGGCAAAAAAACATTCATTAAATGCTAAAAAAAAAAAAAAGAAAAAAAAAAAAGTGAAAAATGGAAGATGGCAACAATAATGATGAAATTGGTGCATAACGAACGATCTCTTTTACTTTCATTCAGTTATTCAAGCAGTCAATGATTTTACAAGCAAATCAGAGCCAATCTTTGGTTAACGTCATATTGTGGATACACATTGTACAAACTTTTGACAGCATGCTTTTATCTTTTTAAAGTTGAAAATAAAAAATGAAAAGAAAATCCAGTTTTTCCTAAGAAAAATTGTCTTGCATTCTTTAACAGTTGTTTTACGAAATTGCATTCGTCTGATGTGGATCAATAACGATATGCAACCCGGGTAAATTTCATAATTGAGTTGCCACATTTCCTGGCCTTTTGATATTATTTCATATATATTTTTCACACTATCACCTTCATTTTCAATAATTCAGCTGATATGTTCTTCAGCCTTCCTCAGGTGTATGTTGCATGCAGTGGTCTTTAGATGTCACTCTGCACCAGTATCTTCATCTTTGTTGTTTTTATTCCAACATTTCAGCGACATGTTCTTCAGCCTTCCTCATGTATGTTGCATCTAGATCTTAGTAATTCATCAGAGATATTTTGCATTCAGTGGTCTTTAGACGTCACTCCACACATTATTCAGACCAATATCTTCATCCTTTTTGTTTTTATCCCAACATTTCAGCTGACATGTTCTTCAGCCTTCCTCATGTATGTTGCATCCAGATCTTAGTAATTCCTCTGTTCTCATACTGATTCTAACAAAATGAACACTTAACACCCAGTCCTGTGATTCTATTTAGCTGTTTCAGTTGAGAAGATATAAAAGAAAAGTAGGAAGAGTATAAAGTTACAGATAATGACACCCGATGCAGCAAATACCTGAGGAAGGCCAAAGAATATATTGACCAAAATATTGTGTCAAATACAAATAAGACAGTCACGAGAAAAATATATGGAATAATACAAATACCTTATGTAAAAGCTTTAGAAAAGAAATGGCATTTTGACACAATTAGCTTTAGCCTGCTAAAAAGATAGTTTCTTAATTGATACTTATTTGATTATGACATGATTTAATCTACTTATGCTCGTCCACTTGTAGGATATTTCCATCCTGCAATAACAGAAATATTTGAACTGTGATTACCACAAAGGCCTCAAGACAGATTTCTTTCACTCTTACTATCAAATTCAACAATGTGGGTTTTTGTCTTTTTTTTTTTTTCACATTTCACTTCAAAAAGACTAAATGCTGTCAAAATGTAAAAAAAAAAAAAAAAAATTATATCCATGGTATGAAATGAAACAAAAATTGACAAAACTAAATTAAATCTTAAAACTGCCGACCAAATTTATGGAATATTTTTTAAAGTAACTTTTATGACTTTTTTTTCTTTTTTTTTCTTTTTTTATTCTGGTACATATTTGGAGTTGGGGGGGATTTATTGTTAAACGGATCAATTTCTTTTTCAGCTTTCTTTAATTTTCATTGTCATTACCCCCCCACAATATTTTTAAGCCTTTTCTTTGTCGACTCTTTTTTGCCACAAACTCCCTTCTTCCAAGCAAACAAAATTTCATGTCATCTTTTGTGGGATGCAAGTCACCATCCCCAGATACCAGGTGTATATCCTTGTGTGTGAGTGGGTGTATGGGAGTATATATAATAGTTGTGCCAGCCTTCAAGATGATGCACCGGTGAGTTTGTTATTAATCACTGACCAACTCTTCTCTGTCACGTGCCATGAGAGCCAGTCATCTTCTGTGCCTCAGCACGAATTGCATTTACCAAGTCTTGATTGATCAAGAATATAAACCGTAAACAGGAAATCTGAAAAAAGGAGCAGAGAAAGAAAAAGATGTTTGGAAATATTAAGATCAACTAATGAAGTGATAAACACTAACACTAACTCATTCAGTAACTTCATTTTATTGTAAGACATTGAAATTTCAAATGTAAATTGTTTGTCCATTTAAAATACTGCATTTATTTGAAAATATATGCAGTTCAAATACGGAAGATATAAAATCGACTTCAAATGGCCAGCTTATACTACTTTCCAGTTAGCCAGGGATTGTTGCCAGACAGAAAGGAAAATTAGCCCTAGCAACACAGATGTCCATTTCAGTTTCATTCAAATTGTCAAATATTTGCATATATATATATATATATATATATATATATATATACACACACACATACATATATATATATATATATATATATATATATATATATATATATATATATACATACACACATACATATATATATATATATAAGGTCAACCTATCGGCTCATATTTAATTCTCCCTGCTTTCTTCTCTCTTCCCTAATTTTTTTTTTTTTTTTTTAATTTTTATATTGAAATTTTTCTTTTTCTTTCTTCCTCTTTTATTATAAAAAATTTTCATTTTACTTTCTTTTTTCTTCTCTCTCTCTCTTCCTTTTGTGTAGACAAATTGATTTCATTTCTAAAAAAAACAAACCTCGGCCTCAAGAGATGAATATATAAATATATTCATGAAATAAATTATAACCAAAATGGATTTTTAAGGATTGTCTTTACTTATTACACTCATATTGCTCTGTTCTTACATTGAGCTTTCTTTGGATTAATGTCCTCCTCGGAATTACCCCTACCAATTATCATTTGGTATTATATATATAATTCAATAAAGGACCTAAAAGTAAATAAAATTCTTCACAATCAGCAACAACAGATTCAAGAATTCAACTGTCAAAATATAGACTATGAATAGATTCTGGCGAGCTCACAAAATCGTACTGCTGGGAGATTGGGTGCTGCAAGGCCAAGAATATTTTGAAATTTGACTGATTATAGGTGAATTTTGAGGCTATATGAAATATTAGAGCATATTCTAAGGTCAACATTAGCTAATTCAACCTATTGGTTTAGGATTCTATCACTAAAATGGCCTTAAAATACATTAAAAAAAAAAATTAAACACCAATTTTGTTAAAAAATTCACTCTTTAAAAAAGTAGTTTCGGGGGGTGGGGGCCCTCTGGGATTAGAGTTGTCGGAGCTTAAGCTTCATTAGTTTCATAGCCACTGCTACTGAACAATTAGGTATCTATAAAAAATAGAAATTATGCATCTCTGACAGGAAATTCTTTTTGTAAGAGGAGCGCAAGAACTGATTTTTGCTATTTTACGATGATTATTGTAGCAATAATGTTGACCTTTTTTTGCATGAATTATTATCAACCATTTGGTTTGTCTTTAGATGATGGCAAACTGTTTAATAAATATATACAGCAAATAAAATTATAGTGACTGACATTCAACATTCAACGATATCTGTTGAAGTTAGGTTCTCTTGATATGACACAATGCCAGAAAATTCCTGGTATCATTTGCTGACATTACGTCTTTGCCTCAGCTACATCTGATGAGCACATAGCAGTCATCAGTGGGCTTGCCATCTAGGAGTTTAAATTTTGGCCAAAGTCGTTGCATTCACTTTCGCACAAGTAACATTGGGAAAAATGCGAATCCATGTCTTCTCCCATCAGTTATGGATTAAATAGGGTTCTGTAGCCTTGGCTAGCAACCAGTCTAGAAAAAGGAGAACTCTGAATTCAAAACTGGTTGGGCATGTAAAATCCCAAAGCCCTATTCCCCCGCGTGAAAATCTAATTGCCCCATAGGAGAATAATCAGTACAAGAACAGTTAAACAACAAACAGAATAGCACAAAGTAAAATGAATATAAAAATGTGGAAACAACAACCATACAGGTATTTACTTGGCTATGTTTAGTATGGCACAAGGATGTCAGGTATACAGTAAAGAATTGGTTCCCTAGTGTAGTAATAAGTCTGTGAAACTCTTTCAGAATGAGATGCCTGGACAAGAACCATATAAACAAATTTGGCATTGATAAAAGAAATTCTAATATTTCAAAATAACTTACCATTACAGTCAGTAAATTGGAAAGATTTTAATTTGGCAGTAATAATTAAATGGCAGATATTTACTCAACTTCACTTCACCCAGTCTGGCAAATGAAGATTAAGCTCACTGGCAATAGCCTTGCTAACTATTTCTTTATAGCAGGCACTCAATGGCTTCATGCAACTGGAGAACAATTAAAAGATACCCAGCTAATGAGTGAATGTAACAATGGCAAAATGACTGGATTATCTATGCTTGAAAGAATTTGTACAGTAGCTACCATAGAGATTGCAATACAGAACATAGATATTATGAAAACCGCTAAAAATAGAGTAATAATCCTTACCTCTACAACGGCATTGTGGTTTAGCTTCTGTTTGTTGCCAGTAGGGACAGGCCGGCTATCCACATAAATTGGTCGTTTTCCTTCATTGGCAATGAAAAAGTCTCCAGTGTGTCGTAGTTTGATGATGCCTTGAAGCCGTGATATTTTCCAAGCAGGTCCTTCCAGGGAAAGGTTCACATCAATTTGATTATCTTTGGTAGCTCGACCAAGAGTGATCTGTGCAAATAAAAGGCAAGGTAATGAGTGTCATTTATAAGATGGAAACTGAACCCATTCTTCTTTTACTTGCTGTTTTTAATACAATGTTTTGGCTGATCCTTGTGATCTAGGAGAGAGAAAAAAAAACAAAAAAACAAAGAAGCAGAAACAGGTACACTACAGTTCAAAAGTTTGGAGTCACCTCCAGAATTAGCATGGGATGAACTTGACAGAAGAGTGAAATCTTTCCATCCCAAAAAATGTAAAAGAGCTCTTAGAGTATCTGTCTATATTTCTGAGATGAGCTATTATGTAAACTATTTATGTTATTTGAACTATTGTCCTCATCTTGCCATATTTATTACAACGTTTCGGCCGTTGTACGTTCCGGCCTTCTTCAGGTGGTTGGAATGTCGAACTGAACCCTTTATTTCGCTCACTGGGGTAGACTGTTCTAGTTTCAGTTATCTCCTGTAAATTCCCCTCTCCAAGTTCTCCACTGCCTTAACCAGGTATTGAACTCACACTCTTTGGGTCCTGTCACTTGATCTAACCAACGGCTTTATCCACTGTGCCATGTGTCCTTAAGGACAACTGTGTATGATTTTCTGGGACTTATAAACTTAATGTCTTCAGCAACCATTTTTACCAGTGCTCATATTGCAATTTTTGCTGTTATCATTGCACTGGACCATATGAACTCAATAAAACCTTCGATAGACTTCATCATGGAGAAAGAGAGTAACAACACACTCCTATTCCTGAATGTTCTAATATCTCAAACATAGCATGGGTTCAAGACATCCGTATACCGCAAACCGACAGTACCTCAATTTCAACTCCCACCATCCATACAGCGTAAAGAAAGGGATCGTGCGCTGCTTACAACACCAAGCAAAAGTCATAAGAGGTGACCCAGAGATAGTAGATAAAGAATTGGTCAGTATAAGCAGTACCCTACAATGTAACAACTACCCTGGGTACATGGCAACAGCACCAATAAACTGGGATAGGCAGGTACAAGAGGAGGACAACAACACTCAGAAAACAGTCTGCCTGCCTTATGTGAAGGGGTTATCGTAGAAAATACAAAGGATTTGCGGTCCATGTAACATCAGGGCAACCTCCAAAAGCTGAATGACACTTCGCAGATATCTCTCCCGAGTAAGACCCCCCCCGAGGAGAACATGACTAAAGACTGTGTGTATGCCATCCCGTGCAGCTGCGGAAAGAAATATAATGGGGAAACAGGCCGCCCCCTTAAGATAAGGCTTCAAGAACACCAAAAAGCTGTAACACGAGAAGTGGAAAAATCAGGCATGGCTGACCACATATGGAGAGAAAAGGGAGATCACTGCCCTCTGTGAATCAGGTTGAAATCATAGACAAAAAACATCATTGGGAAATTCGTAAACTTAATGAATCAGCACATATGCTAGGCCACAAAAATCTACTGAGCCGACTAAGCATAGAAATGAATGTGGGAACCAGTAATAAGGAGTACCAGAGAAAAGCAATAACAACAGCAAAAATTGCAATATGAGCACTGGTAAAAAAAGTTGCTGAAGACATTAAGTTTATAAGTCCCAGAAATTCATACACAGATGTCCTTAAGGACACATGGCACAGTGGATAAAAGTGTTGGTTAGATCCAGTTGTGAGTTCAATACCTGGCTAAGGCAGGTATTGAACTCACAACTATTAACAGGAGATAACTGACACCTATTAGATATGGCACGTGGAACTAGAACAGTCTACCCCAGTGAGGGTTCAGTTCAACATTCCAACCACCTGAAGAAGGCTGGAGCATACAATGACCGAAACGTTGTGATAAATATGGCAACAAAGATGAGGACAATAGTCTAAATAATGTAAATAGCTCTTAGAGTCGTTGAAAAAAGAATGGGATCAATTATCAAACTTATACTTTGAGAAACTTTTGCAACAAATGCCAAACATTTGTGCTGCAGACATCAAGGCTAAAGGAGGATATTTTGACGAGAGCAAAACTTAATCATAAAATGTTTTTTTACTTTTTGTCATAAAATTTCTAATAAAAAATCATGTCTCACTTTTTTTTAACCATGCATAATAATTTTCTCTTATTTAAAATAAAAAAAAACAACTAATTTTGGAGCCAATTTAAAAAATGACCAGCAGTGGCCTTGAACATTTGAACTGTAGTGTATATAAAGGAATCAGGTTTTTAAATTACATCTGAGAGAGGAGGAGAGAGTTGCCCAACACTCACTCTGCAAAGCAAAGCAAACTTGCATTGTGTTAAAATCTGTACTAGCCAAATATGTATCTGGCTGACAAGCCAATATATGCCAACTACTTCAACCTCTGTTTACCCCTGCCCTGAAGAAAGACGTTTGCTTTCTCACAGAATACACAACAAAGGCTGAAGAATGGAACAACCAGAACAATGGATAAGTTGTATGCGACTGTGTTTAGTATACAAATAGACAAGATTGTGTGTATGAGTCCCAAGACTAAAGATAGATTCAGTTAAAATTGGACACACACACACACAATTATCTTATTGATGTATATGGGTTATTCCATGTCAAAACAAACCAACAGTCACAGGAGAGATTGTAATATTAGAAGTTGTTAGTTAAAATACTGACTCAGCAATGAAAGTATTGAGCATAATACTAAACCTAAATTTTTCATGTTTATTTCCTTTTCTGAGTACTGATAAAATTGCTTAACATAAATTGTGATGTATTTTCACTATTTTGACTGAATGTATTTAAAGTTAAAATAATCTAGTGGAATGCTTATTTTAAAGTTAAAATAATCTAGCGGAATGCTTATTTTAAAGTTTTTGGTCTAGTTTCCTTGTCCAGTTAAAAAAATTGTAGACCATCTGAAAAACCATTAAGAGTTCATAGAATCTAAACTATTTGGGATAAAGGTCAAATGAAGCCCAAAATAGTTTATTTGCATAGAAAATTATAAGAATAACAACTTTCATTTTCATATTTTCTTAAGTATCATATTTATAAAGGTGCCAAATATGATTTTGGCATAAGTTATTCTTGAAAAATATGTTTTAACCTTAGACAGAAGTTTGTCCACAAAACAAGATTTCTGTTACATGATTTTCGGATATGTATGAACATGTGGTAAAAATAGAAAAATATTCTTAAACTACCTGGTCTGCTGATGTTGTGAAAATAGGCAATTTTAAAGATGCTAAGGAAAAACAAAAGAGCAATTTTCAGACATTATTCCTATAGCAGGGATGAATGTGGCTGCAGGACATAAAGTCTATTAGGTCATAAATAAGAAAGAAACTAATTTGGGTGCTGTATCTGACATACTTTATAAATGAGAAGCTCCCAAAGTCAAACTAGTCTTTGCACATTTTGACATTGCAATCATTTTCAGGTCCTTATAAAAGCGATGAATGCCAAAAGTTCATTGAAAGCCTTATTTAGCAAAATGCAAAAAATGCAGTGAAATTTCAAGATTTTCTGGTTTTAGAAGTATTAAAGATACAGATCTAATACTTGGGATTTACCAATAAATTTGGCCAAGGAATACTTGTGAAATTTCCTAGATTTTTCTGAGAGGTTCACTCGAGGCTATTGGCTTATTTGAGATGGAATGATCGACATACATAATTTAAGTAAGAATTTGTAAGTAAAAATTAGACATGAATTATTGTTGTCAATAAACATATTTACAAATACTTCTAATGACTTGTACAGAATAATTTCATATTTTAAAAAAATCTTTTAAAAGTATATGGAGTAACTTTAATCACTTAGATTGATAACTTTAAAAAGGTCTGTTTTTAATTCTCTTAAAGTTACTAAAACAAAAACTTAAATGCATCTGTCATTAGTCTTCAATTCTAAACTATTAATTCATTTCAAGTGTCATTTTCTTTTTTACTTAAAAATAAAAACTCATATTGTTCTACTAGTATACTAATAAAAAAAAACAAACAAATGTATATCTGCAGGTAGTTAGTTATTTTTATTGTCATGTCTTTTCAGGGGATAGTGATTATGGTCCTCCGCAGCTTCCATTTCCTTAACATCTGCACATTGCTATGATTTTTCTTGAGAAAGATAATGAAACAGTTTACCATTGCCATCTCAGTTTTGATTTCAGAATTGCCCTTCTCCAAGACTTGTTACCAACCAAGACTAGACAGCTTAGTCTACTTTGTTATTTTTACTATAGATGATGAAGAGTAGAAATGAGATCTTTTCCAAGACCATCAGTGCAAAGGGAATGCAACATATTTAGCTGGAATTTGAACTTAACCTTCTATTATACCACTTGTACGTCCGTTTGTAGTACAGTGATAAAAAAAAGACTTTGAAAAGGTATGGCAACAAGCAAACAGCAACCTTAGATATGACACTATTACTTGGAAAGTGGCTCTTCTGCAACAAGTATAATCAAATCAGGTACAGTTCCTCAATGATTTTCTTTTTGTTTTGTTTTAGAAGAAACAAAATTTCTAATAATGCATAACTTTACATAAAGCCAGTGATTGAAATTTGAAACTTGTTAGTCACCAATCAAGAGTTAACAAATAGAATTATAATCCAGAACTGACAAATACTTACTTCTTTTGACCGCATTAAGTAACGGACTAAGCGTCCACGCAACACAGCCAGGGTTTGATGATCAAAATCAGGAGGACTCACACCTGAAACACAGAAAAGGTTTGCACAATATTAGATGGGAAGAGATTAAATTTCTTCCTAAACTCAATTTTATTTTACATAAAAATTAAGAGGCACCTTTTTAGATTTCTGTACTGGATTAGAATTAAAGAATCAGGTTCTGATGAGATTTGAACCAGTATCCTTTCTTTCCAATCCTGTTTACTTAATAGTAAAAAGGAAACCGACAAGATGAATAGAGTTGCAATATATACAAGGTGTAAACAAATTGGTCATGTTGGCAACATTCTGGAAGAAAAAGGAACAAAGACTGCACAACCTAACAATGACTGTAATATTTTGACTAGAGCTCAGAGACGGCATTATTTGATAAATCAGAACACAATGTGCGACAATTTAGTTGGGGTGGCCATTTGAATCCACCAACAGTAAGGACACTTCCATTACTAGTGACCCAAGTAAGGGTCAGTGAGTGAGACATAACAATTGCTGCTAATTACCAGAAAGACAATCTTCATCTAACCACATTGGTGGTGAGTTTGAAAGAGTTACAATTGGATCATTTATTAGTGTTGGATTTATTTGAGTGAATTGATTACAATCTGTTTTGGTGACCATAGATTATCTTTTTTTTGTTTTAAAATTGATGCTGGAGTGTTCAGTGTTTCTAATATAAACCTGGTTGAATAGATAGAGAAGTTTGATTTGCAATCTATGTAATAGAAAGAAAATTGAAAGATTTATTCCACTTCAATGATTTGATGGAGAATTTCCTGAATACCAATATTTAAATGAGTCAAAGAAGAAAGACAATGTGTGATAAAAGAAACATTGTATGCAACTATTGTAGCCGATGAAAAGTGGCAATGCCAAAGCGAATCTTTGGATGTGTTACTGGCACAATTACACACATATAGTCAATGTTGTTATTTTTATTTTTATTTTTTCAGAGTATCTTACTATAGCTTATTGGGTGCATTTGTGACAGGGTTACAGGAAAATGTGAAAAAACCTATTTGCACCTCTTCACAAATGGATTCTATAAATGCCGACCCTTTGTTGGCGCAAACCAGAGAAATATTGAAAGATAAAGCAAGAATACTGAGTCTAGATACAACAGCTACACGTCTGGTATATAAAATGACAGAACTAACACTGGCGGATAACTGTTGAGCTTATGTGATCCAGGGGCCAGAGACCTTCACTTTCTCTCTCTTCTGTGTTTCCACACATGAGAAATTGCTTGCTTCAATGAGAGAGGATAAAAAAAATCATTCAAAGAAAGAAGTACAATGTTACCGGTGCAAAACATTTGGTCATATTTTCTCAGATTAGTTCAAGAAATAGAATAGGAGAAAATAGATCAGCATCAGTCTTCTCTCCAAGAAAAAGGAGTTTCCAGATTGTTGGAGTACCATGCATGGCTTTGGTGAGTTCTGGATGTTCCTACTCAGTTGTAAGTAAATCAGTTTCTCAACTGTGGAGAAAAGAAAATGTGGACCTACTGACTGTTGATAAGAAAACTCATAAGTATTGTAGTGTAGAAGATGTCAACCCTGACATATATAATGTGGATTCAGTTAAGATTGAATTTCTTGTAATAGAGACAGAAACCATTAGGATTTAACTTCCTTCTTGGAATTAATGCTAGTAAAACATTGTGTTAAAGAATCAGTGCATATGCTAGGCTATAAGGGACTTTTTAGTAGACTTAGGATAGAAATAAATGTGATATGAGAGCCGTCAATAAACAAAGAAAGAGAAACGACAGCAAAGCTTCAATAGTAGCAACAGCAGTAGAAAAGAGAAATCATGGTGAATGCAGTCAAGCATTAACAGCAACAACACTTATCAGTAGGTTGGTTAGGTTGAAGGCACCCTACAGGATTAAATAATTTACATTGTTATAAATTGATTTATGTTATAAGAACAACAAATATGCAAAATTTTGATTACAATAAGGAAGTAATTTTGAATTTATTTTAAATAAGATGTTTGGGACCGGCAATTTTGATAACAATGATGATAGTAATATTAACTGTTTCCTTATAAGGAAACATTTAGCATTCATTGACTAAGCAACCAGTGCTACTTTCAGTTGAAGTTTATAAAATGTTTCAATCAAAACAATTTTTCAGGAAAATGGGTTTCTCAAGTCCACTGTTATCACTCTTTCCAGTACAGATGGGGGGAGAGGGTCCTTCCTAACCTTTTGTTTGAAGTAGTTTGGAATGTCAACATCATTATGTCATTATTTTCTCTTTGAGTTACATGTGATATGATTCTGCCACATTGAGTTACATGTTCGTGATTCTGCCACACCAGCCACAAGGTTTGAAGAAGGATGATCCTCGCTAAGACCTACATGCTTCATTTCCTCAAAGCCATTTTTAATTATTGATCTAAGAATGCAAACAGTTTAGTTGGTTTGGTTTGTTTTACACCATATCAACATCACTGGGTTATTCAATGCCGACAAAATTTTCATTGCTGGTAATATTTTTTCACAAAAATCTATTTCTGGTAATATTTTTTCCTTCAAATTTCTGGAATTAAAACCTATTTTTACACTTTCATAGTGTTTTGACCCCAGTTTGCCCATAGCTGGGACCCTAACAGGTGCTACCACCCCAGGTCAGGGTGGACCTTGGAACACCAGCAATTAAGAGGTGGTTCCACGCTCCTCAAAACCTCCTGATCAGAGGCCTTGCTGTTGGACGTAGTATATCGTCTTACCCTGGACGCAGATGTAGTTTATCATCATACACAGGACGCGGATGTAGTCTCAGTTTCGGGGGTTAACTATTTGCCTATAGCTGGGATCCTAACAGGTGCTACCACCCCGGGTCAGGGTGGACCTGGGAACACCAGCAATTAAGAGGTGGTTCCACGCTCCTCAAAACCTCCTGATCAGAGGCCTTGCTGTTGGACATTGTTTATAGTCTTACCCAGGAAGCAGATGTAGTCTATTGTCATACCTAGGACGAGCAAACAGTTTAGATATTTCTGAATGAGTTTGATGTCACGCATGACATCCATATAAGAATTTAGAAGTGACAAGACTATACAAGTACATGGCTTGAGTTCTTAGGTTAATGTTTTGGTTTTGTAGGAACTTCTGATGTTGGACAAAAGTGCTCCTAGCACAGCCTCTATTCTATGTTCAATTTCCTTAACAGTGTGATGACATTATGTGCAATTATAATGAATGGCTTCCTTTGTTGTTTTTTTTTTTGTTTTACTCTGAAGACAAATTAGTATATTAATATTAACCCCCATCCCTACCTGAAAAGGACTTATAATCTATAATATGAGGCATGGTAAAAAAGAAAGATTTGTTTTATTTTGCCTTTCTTTGTAAATAAGCTTACAAAGTTCCCAGACCAGCAAACATATTGGAAAAATTGGGTGTTTTAGTGTTTACATGAAAACACCTGTCCAAAGAGAAACAAGGAGGTAGAAATATTTCGGCAGTTAAGATCTGCAATTTACAAATTTGGCAAGAATTAACCCACATTTTTTTTTATTATTATTATTATTATGATACTTGAAATATTTGTGGGAGTACCTATTTGAAACCAAGCAAAATATTGTGTAATGTGAACAATCAAAATGGGAAATAGAGGCTGAATTTGATTTTCCTGCTACACATCAAAAGGAGAAAAAACAATAAAGGACTTACCTGTGACACTGTCAACCAAAACCTGCCATTTAGGCAATTCCTGTTCCAGATGTCTTACTTCCCTTTTGTTTCGTCGATCTGCAATATCTAATTCTGGAAAAGATAAAAAAAAATTCAGTCTATTATTGATTTATTTTGTAACTGGGTGAGGTGACCCCCATCACCAGTTGAGGCATATAAATTCTACAAGTATGTTTGAGGTAGCCAGTGCATTACGTGATAAGTAATATATGATCTTATTTAGGGTTGGGGAGCCAGGAGAAAATTAAAGGAAAAGTAGGCAATTACATCTGAATGGGAAATAGGATAAATTGGCA
Organism: Acanthosepion esculentum; assembly: GCA_964036315.1. NCBI lineage: Eukaryota > Metazoa > Mollusca > Cephalopoda > Sepiida > Sepiidae > Acanthosepion > Acanthosepion esculentum. Next base: position 9,053,552 of record OZ038506.1, read on the forward strand.
AAAAAATATAATTAAAATTAGTTTTAATAAATGAAATCAGCTGGAAATTAATGGAAGATCATGGTGAGGTTCAAACCAGTGGATAACTTAGCTAAGAGATATTAAACCATGCATGTATGAAATTAAAAATATAATATGGCGACAATTTACCCATCCCACCATGTATATTGTTTTGTCAACATTTGGGTGAGTGAAGAAGTGAGTGACTGGGGGAGTTTTGGGGTCTAGTGCTATTGGAGCAGCTCAAAGCCCTATTCTAACTACAAAGCATAATCATGTGATTGATTCTTGAATGCACAGGTAGACTTGTTATGAACAGACATATACAGAAACAGCCAAGTAAACATTAATAAATGTGAAGCAGACATGGTTTCATCCTCTCTCCAGTTTTGATGATTTAAATTATCTAGGATTGCTAGAATAACCTTTGGTTGCCTTTGTGAGGCTATTACTTCAGTGGAATTGTGCATCCACCAATTTAGATACTATAATAAAAATTTGTTGGAAACTTAATTCTAAATACAGTAGTTTTGTTGTGTCTTGAAGGAAATCCGAAGAACCTTCTTTTTGTCTGTGTGTCTTCATATACATCAGGGGTGGCCAACCTTTTGATTCCATGCGCCAATATTTTGTATGATTAATTTAAATGCGCCACACAAACATTCACTTCCTTTCAGTACGTGTTGTAATATGGACATATTTTAAAGTTATAACAAAAAGAAATGGGACAAACACAAATCAAACTTTTAGCACTTTCGCAAAGGACGTGCAATAAATATAAAATCACTGAAATGAATGAGTGGAAGTGGCTTAGTTTCTTTTCATCAAAAGGATGCAATGCGCCACTTGTAAGCATCCAATGCACCATGTATGGCGCATGCGCCACAGGTTGGCCGTCCTTGATATACATAATCTTTTTTGAACAGAATCTTATTAGAATATGTTTCGACTGAAGCTGAGAGACTTCATTGTTTGATAAATCAGAACACATCATCGAGTGATTTCATTTTGATATCTGTTTGAATGCACCAAAATAAAGAATACACCTCTACTTGTGATCTGAGCAAGGTTTAGTGGCCAATATTTTGGTGAGTGAAATACCACAACTGCCATCACTGACCAAGACAACCTTCAACTAATCACAGCCCCTACCACAGTAAGTGGTAGGGGCAAAAGAGCCATAATTTAAAGAATAAGGAGACAACTTTTATGCTTTTACACATAACATTTCTGCTTCAGATGAAGTCCCTGCCAAAAGTTATGAAGAGGACAACAGTTACTTGGTTTTCTGATATGAGAGTTTTGTTATTCCACAAATTTTCTGAACTATTATCTTTATCTCTGTTGGTTTCAACACATCATTTTGGCTGATATATTCTTCGGACATGCTCAGGTATATATTGCATAGAGTACTCTTTAAAAAGCACTTAGTAATTTCTTCTTTTTTTTTTTATTTCTTCAACATTATCATAATTTAAGAAACTCACAGGTTTCAGTGAAAAAGTCTTAAATTAACACAAAAACTATAATAGAAAGTCTTTAAGGTGAAAGATTTTGGTATAAAAAATAAAGGCCTGAGTAAACAAAATACTGATTTTAATATGGGAACCGGTACCTTGAAAGGCTAATTTTGGCACTTACAGTTTCCCATACCAGGGATCAATGCAATGAATTTTTAAATGTCTCCCATAACAGACATCAACAAAAATTTTATTTTGTGATAATAATTGTAATTCTTCTTTGAATCTTCTCCCTTCTAATCTATTTGTAATACACATCGTAGAAACACGTGTAACTCTTTGTTGTAATAAACCTAACATAAAATAATAAGTAAATCCTGCCCCGATTTGAACATCCAACCTGGAAATAAACAGGCATGTGATGTATCTACAAGAATAGTGTTCTCCTGCTGAAAAATTCAACGCAGTAAAATTAACTGGCAAAGCAAAACTGATGCTATGCTGATCCAAAGCAGGAGTGCTGATCATATATAAAAAATCCTGTCATTTTTATGGATATTTATATATTCAAAAATTCACATGCAAAAACCTTCTAAAATTAAAATATACAATTCTGGATAATCTTGTCTTAATGTTTAGCCGTGTGACTTATTTCTCTAGATGAGGAAATAATAATAAGCACTATTAATCATTTTTAAAGGCTGTATAAAGCATTCACTTGAAGAAGGTTGTAGAAAATATTGGTTAAAACATTGTGTTAAAAACAACAAATTTTCAGTATAAAACTCAAACAGAAAAAAGTTTCACAGTTTATGTAGAAGGTACTGTCAATAAATGTTAAGTTTGACAGCAATGAAATGGAGACATTAAGAATAATCAATGTTATAAGACAAAGCATATACTCAAAACATCCTAATCAAACATTAAAAATAATATGCACCATATTGGTTATGTTAGTTGCTTTGATGAATAGCTTCCACATAAGTGAAAACAAATTGCTAGAGCAGAGTTAACTTTTCTGTTTTTGAAACAAACTGTGATGAACAATGAAAAGTGAATACTTTACAACATGAAATGTAAGAAATCAAAAGGCAAGTGAATCAATGACCCACCACTAACCATGCCAAAGGTAATGCTATGTATGTGGCTAAAATAGATGGGGTTCCTTTACTAGTCATTTCTTCCAGAGTACTACTCCAAATTAGACCAATAAAAGCCAGCAGTTGACTAAAAATTATCTGAATTAGTTTACAGAGAGGACATGTCATAAGGAGAATGGTAGTTGCCATTTTTCTTTGGTGAGAAGGCAAAAAAAAGTTTACATCTTAGCTGGGAAGTCTTGCCTCATTCACCCTATTCCCCAAATAGTGCATCTTCAGAATGACATTTATTCAGGTCTTTACAGAATTCTCTGAATGAACAAGATTGAAATTGCCTGGAAAAACTGCAAAAAACACTAGATCAATTCTTTGCTGAGAAAGACAAAAAATTTTAGGCCAATGGAATTCTGAAGTTGCTTGAAACAAGGTAGAAAATTGTGGGACAAAACAGTATATATATTCAGGAAATTTAATGTTGAAAGAAAATAATTGTTTATTTTTTTAAATTTTTAACTAAGCTATAATGGCACAGTGGATAAAGGCATTGGTTAGATCCAGTGACAGGACCCAAAGAGTGTGAGCTCAATACCCGGTTAAGTCAGTGGAGAACTTGGAGAGGGGATTTAACAGGAGGTAACTGATAACTGACATCCATTAAACATGGCACGTGGAACTAGAACAGTCTACTTCAGTGAGCAAAATAAAGGGTTCAGTTCGACATTCCAACCACCCGAAGAAGGTCGGAGCATACAACGGCCAAAACGTTGTAATAAATATGGCGACAAAGATGAGAACAATAGTCCGAATAATGTAAGCTATAATGAATTTTTTTAAAAACTTTTTACAGTTAAATATCATCTAATTCAATATATTAAATTTGGCTAAAGAAATTCAAAGTTGATTAAAATGCAAAGTCTGTAGTTCTATAAAACCTGAATTAAGAAAGAGAAATTTGAAAAGTGATGTCTGGTCTTGGAGTGACATGGGAGTATTTTGTAAGAATCGTCTGCACTTCAATTCCATCACCCATTAAATTCATCAGCCCTTCACCTGTGAGTATTAATACAAAACAAAGCACTTACCATGTTCTAAAACTTCATCTCGAGGATCCCTGCAATAAAAAAAAAAAAATACAATAATTGTGAAGATATGTACTATTTATAAGTTTGAGCAGAATCATTAACACACCTGATATCATCCCAGACATGCTATGCTATTGTTATTTATCACTGATTTTAAGCACCATCAAGCCTGGTCAGTACCTAGATGGATAAAAGCTTGGAAATACCAGGTGCTGCAAGCTTGGGTGTGCAGGTGGTGTAATGTACAATGGCTTGGAATTGTTAACCAGAGAGAGGAGTTCCAATTCCAGGTGGGTTTGTTATATTCATTTATGTGCAAATAATCCACCTCTTCTCTCTCCCAGCTATGGGTTAATTAGTAAGACTCGTATCACTAAGTCATTATCTCAAAGATTCTTGCAATCTAAAAATATTTTCTGGCTTTAAATAACCTGCAAAGGGTTGATAAGGTGTAAAAAATGAATGAATCAAAAAACTATTGTTATTTCTATAACAAATGTTCAGATGAGCTCTATGCTTTCATTCCATCCATTCAGACCTTTACAGCTAGGATATGCCATCCTACTTCCATGGAGTTGAATCATCCTCATTTCCTCATCTCAGTTGTATGGAGGAAGTCCCACTTGGACATCTTTTCTCCAAGAACTGCTACTTTGTGGAACATACTCCCATGTGGATACTTCCTGGAATACTACAATCTTAAAGTCAATGGTCAATTGTTATCTATCCTCCTAATCTTCACTTCCTACAACCTCCTCTTACATTTGTATCACACACCACATTCAGTAACACTCTGCCTTGAGTACCTCTTGAGCCTTGTATTGAATGAATTTTAAAATATATGACAATTTGGTTCCTTTGTCTGGACAATGTTGGGTACATTAATGAAGATACATATGAAAAAATATTGAATAAAAAAATACTAGATAATATGTTACTGATTAAATTTGGTGGTGGTTGTTGTGGGGGTTCTTCTTGATAAATGGTATCACGGTAATGAGATTTTAAGATAAAAACATGCCCCATAAATATTGTAGAGAGTGGACAGGTATGGTTAAACACAAAAGGCCTGTTTTGTGCTCCTGATATTTCAAATAAAGACACGAATAATTGTGAAAGAAAATGAAAATCACTTACTGAAGTTCTTCATCATCCATCATGTCTTCAACGTCTGAGAAGCTTAATACATGGTCACCTCGTGGCATTGGTTGAACTGTTGAGAAAGAACAAAACTGTACAAAAGTTCACAGAACGTATCAAGGCAATAATGCCACTAAGATGCAAGGGGCTACTGGAAGTGAAAGAGAATGAGAAGACCAACTGGACATAGGCAAACCTATCTACTCCTATTGAGGAGAAAAAAAATAAAAATAAATAGTGAACAAAATTTAACAGTTTTGGCAGAGACGTTTGTAATATAGAGTTGAAGTAGAAGGAACTGGAAACCCAATCTTAAACAGGAAAAAGGGGGAGACTAACATACATAATATTATATATGACATGACGATAATTAGAAATTGTCTTAAATTTATCAAAATGTATCTCTGCATATAGGAGAACATATAGGGTTTTTTTTCTTTAATAGTTTAATGATTTGGAAATGTCAGAAAAATTAGCACATTTCAGTGCAAATTTAGAAAATTTTCCTAGTCATTTATAAAAAAAAAAAAAAGACACTGACACACAAAGACACTAAAAAAAAAAGTTCCCAGCATGACTACCCTTGCAAAATCTGACCATATGAAAAATCATCAGATCCTTTTTTTTTAGAATCGCATCTTGGTTGGACTGAGAATCTTTCAGTGGTCTTTCATGCGCACACACACATACATACACGCACACATATTTCTTTGGCAAAGATAACTGAAAGGTTTGGTATGAAATAAGACTTACCTGACTGATCTGGTAATAAATGATACTGCTTCATTAAGACCCAGTGATTTTGCAAACAAGTGGCCATCCGTGAAGGGTGGAACACATCAGGATATTTATTGAGTAAATCTTGGAAGATCTCCAATGTAGGTTGACTAGTCTGAAATGTTGAAAACATATTTTTGAAAAGAAGAATTGATAACCACATGTAATCCTTTGTAGTGGGAGACACCCACAGATCAAAAATGGACACATCATATTCACAGGAACAATAAAATAGGCAACCAATAATTTCATTTGTTGGCAAATACAGCAGTTGCAAGGAATTTTCACTATCTTTTAGTCAAAGAGTATATTTTGCTGCTGCATTTCACTGTTCAGTGGTGGGGTGAGGTGTGGGTATGCGTCTATTTATAGATGTCTAAGTTTATTTTGCATTTTTTTAAATAAATACAAAGTAAATCTGACATGTAATCTTCAGAAATAATTACATAAACAATACAGAGCAATTGATTATAAGAAAAAAAAAATTTAAAAATTATAATAACTCTAAAAGTTGTTTGTTTATTAATTTTGTGCTTTTTTAGGGTTTTCATTTTTGCCATTCTATAGATTTCCTCAGGTGTACAAGTTTGATGGAAAGAGGTGTGTGTGTGTGTGCGTGCGTGTGTGCAAGCATGCACATGTATGTGGGCATTTATTTTTTCTTTTTATGTATGGTAAAACAATATTTGTGATTTCCTGATAACAAAATGAGGCACAGGGTCTTTTTTTTGTATTGGGTTCATACGGGGGGGGGGGGGGGCTGTACTGATTAATCTGCTTAAAATTATCGGATGATTAATTCCCTTCCTATACTGCTTCAAACTAACTTTCAACTTGGGCTTTTATTTGGTAGAAAAAAATATTTTTTTAAGCATGAGGAAAAATAAAAAAAAATTAAATTGATGGAGAATATTAAAAGTTCAAAATACTAGTAAAAAAAAAAACAAAAAACAATAAGAAGTTTAATATTCCACATGAATTTAAATTCTGTCACTAGGCTGTTTACAAGGCAAGATTAACGATTAATCAAAATAAATATATGTTTTGCGACTAAGCAGCATAGGATGTAAAGAAACAAGGCATACCAATAGTTTAATGACCAACTCATATTTGTGTTAAAAGATTTCATTCCTTGTTTGATTAAGTCGAATATCTATGACCAATCAAAAACATGAAGATAAAAGAAATGGTACAAGGCGTTTTTTGAAATGGCTTTCAGTTGGACTTTCTGAAAGAAAACTGACCTTGCAAAAAGAAAAAAAAAAGTTTTATTTAATTCAATCAGATTGATTGATTTATCTGTTTTATGGCATATCAACACCTTATGGGTCATTTAATGCCAAAATTCAATTGGGGGGGGGGGTGGAAATAATAAAAATATGTTATTTCACTTTCACAATTGAATATGTGGTAGATGGTACTCAACTTTTATGCATATATATATTTGTACAGACATGATTACTAGAGGCAGTGTTATGTGTTTTATGTTTTGGTTTTGTTGAAGTTATATGTTTGAATATAGTTTGATTTAAGAAATTGTTACATATTATCTAGACTAATGTCATGAAAGTTCTTTTATGTTAGTTGTTTGGTAGTATTTCAAACGGATTTGGGTTAAGTCACTATAATTTGTTAGTATTGTTGGTAATTTTTTATATAAAAATGTATTTTTATACTTTCATAGTGTTTTGTTTTTGTTTGGTTCACTATTTGCTCTTAGCTGAGAGTCTAACAGGTGCTACAACCCCGGGCCAGAATGGACGTGGGAAGAACAGAAATTAAGAGGGTGGCTCTATGTTCCTCAAAACTTCCAATCTCCCAATGAAAGGCCTTGCTGCCAGATGTAGTTTATCATCATACCCAGGACTATCAAGCAAAAGAAAATACCATATGAGGTATTGTTTGGAAGAAAAGACAAAATTAGACACAGGTAAACAAACAAAAAGGAGTAAATTTTACCTGCATTATTCTCTCCTCTTTTTAATTTTTTCTCTCTTAAGAATTATCTCAAAAGGAAAACTGAAAAACAACCGAATATTCTATTATTTTCTTTTCTGCAGGACTAAACTACTTTTGTATTCAAAATCCTCATGTCATCTTGCAGATTTACAGATTAAATTATTAAGTCTTGTTTAAAACAAAAGTTTGAATTGAAAATTTCTTTTTATTATTATGAAGATAAAGATGAAGACATTTGCCTAAACGTAAATAATGATAATTCTTATCCCAGAAACTCAGACAGAAATCATTAGAATATTATTTAAATTCATTCTAAGATAACTGAAGATTCTCAAAGTAGGAACAAAATTTCTGTGATGTGATAAATGACAATGCCTGGGCATGAAAACTGATTAATCAGCAAATGGAGGGCCAGTTACTGAATCGGAATGAAACAAACCCAAAGGCTAACCTATATATCTACTTAATATATAGCACATGATTCAAGAAGCATTTTGTAGGCCATTTAAAGAAAAAAAAAAGTCCTGATTCTCTCTTTACCCATTGTTGCATCAACAAAGGAATTAAGGTCATTACCCAACAAAGTCAGTTATGTGCCATGCATGAATTAAGCTTAGGCAATCAGGTATCTTTCAATATATGACTGACGAGGCAGATTTTTCCCCGCAGTAGGTTGCCATTTCTTTCTGCAGTAGACCAGTTGCCATCCAAGGCTATAGAACCTGGTCTGTCCTGCTATTTACCTATAGCTGGGTGGGAGTAGGTGGAAGAAGAGGATTCATATCTTTCCCAAGGGTATTAGCACATAAGTGAATGTAATGGATCTGACTAGAATTTGAACTCGGCCCTTCTATTTCTAAATCCAAGCCATTATCCATTACGCCATCATGCCTCCTCTTAACTAACTGACTGACCCAACAAAGATGGAGAGGGAGTTAGTGACACAGCTCTGGTCACCAGTCTGCCACTCTATTTTTATGTAGCTCATCCAAAGACAAAAAAGCCAAATTATCAGTGAAAAACAACCAAAGCAGAAGCGAAAAGAAATGATATCACATATATTGATCAGCCCAACCCATTCACTGTAACACAGATGATTCTCCCATACCAACATTTTTTTTTTTTTAAATATGTGAGTTGCTCTCCAATCCTTTCTGAGCAAAAAGAGTCTACACATCCTGACTAATACACATGGCCAGTAATAATTGACATAGTAAAGTAATCAATCTAATTTTCTTTCACATCATCAAATCATCTCAAGTTCATAAGCAGTGAGTTTATTGAAAACCAAACTTTTGTTACTATTTCATAGATTGAACCAGAAGATAAATTCCCCCACCTCAATTTTTTTAAGGTAACATAAGAGAGAAAAATTTAAGTGGAATTGTTACTTACTGACAAGACTTTTCCCAAGAGGGACTCTTCGCTTTTGCTGAAAAGTGTTTTCGACTGGATGTTAGCAATAACATCAGGATGCAGTTGTTTCATAGCAGTCACAGCTAATCTACAAATATATAAAGACAACATTTGCAATATTCATCAAACCCATAAGTCTATAGATTGGCACCAGTGCAAGGCACCCAGTCAGGAAATCATTTTGAATAAATCAAATAAATGAAGCCATAATATAAATTTATAAAGCAGAAATATTTCCAGTTATTATTCCATCTCTTTGCACTTTCAAGGAAATCACAACTGGCTTAATGTTGCTTTTTTCATTTTATTTTTTGTAACAGCCATATACGATTTGTTAACACTAAAAACCCTTAAGTAATTTCAGTTGTTAAATCTCCAGAGTCCTTACATAATTGTTGAAAAGTCAGATTATGTGATATTAGTACAATAAAATTGATCCATCTCAAAAACAGTTGAAAATCAAGTCTTAGAAGTTGATTTTATATTAGAGTAAATTGATTTCTCTTTCAAATGAAATAAATTTAGCCTCCTTCGTATTACGGATTATGAGATGTGGTTTTGGAAATGTACAACTTTGTGAAAGTTATAGATTTTTGGTGCCTTTAGTTTGTTGTATGACAAGTTAAAACTGTATTGAAATACAATGCTATCCACATTCAGGTTTACCTGGACTGTAAGTGTGTTGTTAAACATGAGGGTATATTCGGGCACTCCTGGTTTTAAAGGATTAATAAAAACTTATTTAATGTGCAGCAGATAAATAGGAAAAACTTAGGATAAATTAGAATTGATGATATTTTGACGGACACTGTCAGTTTTTTATAAGTTATTATACCCTAGGCTGTTGGGATGAACAAAAACAAATGAAAATAAACGACAAGTGTATTTTAACACATAAATAAGCAACCTTTATTCAATGTCTGAGAATAGCAAGGATTGAAACAATGAATTTCATGTGCATGTCAACTGGTCGCCATTTTAATTTCAAAAGTGGCGCACTCATCTTTACAGACAAGGGAAGTAACTCAATTGTATTTGAGTTATCGTCCTTTATAAAGGAAAGCAATTAGCTTCACCTAACAAGTATATAAGTATAGAAGACTAAATATGATAAATTAAAAAAAAAAGAAAAAATGAATTTAATGCAGTTTGTTTCTTTTGTATAATGATAGCTTCAGATATTTTGAGTCTTTCCTTACAATGGGTCAATCAATTTTCTTATATATCCTGTGTCCCTTCAGCACATGGGTGATCATGGCTCTCCACAACTTCATATCCTGTGTGGCTATAAGCAATGTCTTTTTACTACCTCCCCACTTCCAGTTCTACCCTCCATTTACACAAGTTCATTAGGTTTCTCAACATTTCTTGGTTCCTCTTTCTTTCAATGTCATGTAAGTGTCAAATTTACCAAACCTTCTTTCCCCATCATGTATTCTAGAAATTTAAAATGTCTCTTTCTGACTAAGTAAAAGTGTCTTTTTTGTTTCCATTTTCCTTAAAACATAAAGCAACTATGGTATTATCAGCCTCCTTATATAGAACCACATCTCTGTTGCCTCCAGTATCCTCTTCATCTGTGTGGAAATTTACTGCCATATAGGAGGATTAATATTACATAGCAGTTCAGCATTCTTCTTTGTTTCTAACATAATTTTCCTGTTTCTTAATACTTTGTTTAGTTTCTGGAAGGCAATTTTGATGAATTCAATGCACCTTTGGATTTCAGTGTCACATTTTCAGTAATCCATTTAAACACTTCTGTAGTCGTTTGATTTTGACATCTCTAATTTGTCGCTAGCATCTTGAGCTCTTTCTCTTGCAAACAACCATACATTCTGTCTTGTTAGAATTGATGCTTTCTTCTTGCTTTCCTTTACTAATTTGTTTAGCAGTTAGTGTAGTTTTCTTTCTGTGTCTGCCTTTAACATGGTGTCATCATATATTAAGACTGTGCCCACCAATAATAAATCCTGGCAGGATAGCCTTGATGTAAATGTTGAATAAATCCAGTGAGAAGACATATCCTTATTTTTGTGTAGTTATTTAATTCCTTTTCTATCCGTAAGCTGGTGGTTTACTCCCGACATGAGTTCTGGATTATCCCAATCTCTTATCCAAATAAATCTAGTTTTTCAGGCACTCCAAATAGATCTTTGTGTTGTACCTTATCAAATGCTTTCATGTAATCTATAAAACATAGGTATACATCCTTCTGCATTTGTATTGCTCTCTCTGATATCATTCCGGTCATATATATATATATATATATATATATATATATATATATATATATATATATATAGAGAGAGAGAGAGAGAGAGAGAGAGAGAGTGTAATGGATAAATTGTCGCCATTTTAGATTTTTAATTTTACACACATGCTTTGTTTTAAATTTTGTCAACTGCACATTACAGTAGAGTCAGTGGGGCACCATCTGTGAGAAAAAGAGCACCATGATGCAATTCACTCTGCCAGAAATTTGGAAATGGCATGCTGTACTGCCGGGCATTTGTGCAGGAAGCCCCAATATGAACATCTCAGGTTGTTTGGGTATCAATCTGAGGACAGTGCAGACAATTCAGAAAGAGCTGGAGGAGTCTAATGGTGATTATGAAGGTATGGCAGCTCGGAAAACTCACTTTGATTGTTCTGATAAGATCTCCCGAATTCTTTGGTGAGGGCTTCAGATTCAACATGGATGCCTACATCAAGTGCCTTGGAGAGATAGTGCTGCCTTGGGTCAAGAGGGTGGCTGCTGAAAGATCCTATGTCTGGCAACAGGACTCTGCATCATGCCACACAAACAGGAAAACCCAGTTATGGCTCTCAGACAATTTTTGCGACCACATCACCTCTAACATCTGGCCACCTAACTCCCCAGACTGCAACCCTGTTGATTATTATGTGTGGGGTGCAGTTGAACATGAAACTAAGAAAACTCCTTGTAACACCAAAGATGAACTGAAGGCAAGGATTATGGAAGCATTCACCAACTTGAACAAGGAGACCGTCCAGCCCAGTTGCAGGGGATTCTGATGTCATCTGGAGGCCATGGTTGATGCAAATGGCAATTTTATTGAATAAATCTACTCTTCTCTTTAGTATTTCAAGATATTTTTGTGTAATTTTGGTAAATATATCTGTTAAAATGTCAGTGTTATTTTCATTTTTGCATAATTTAGGTGACAATTTATCCATCGCACACTGTATATAGCAATTCTTGTACCAGTGTCTTTGTTCTTTGTTATATTTCTGGTCTAATTCTGTTATTCACTCTATTCATCAGAATTCAGATGATAAGCTGGTTTATGTGGCTCATTAGGCTGATTGTCCGATGGAGCTCACATCCATTTGCACTTGGCTACTTAGGCAGCACTTCCAATGTTGCAGGTTTCATTTATTATTTTTATCATATTGTTGATGTCTAAATCATTTACGGTTGATAGCATTTCCAATGCAATCTTTCAGTTTTGTTTTTATTCATCTTGCCCAGTGCTGATCTGACCTCAGAATTTAATATTTCAGGTTCTTCCACTACACTGTAGACTTCCTGTGGAGTATAGAGCCACAGCCTCATGACGCTAGATGTTGGTGTTGTAGCTTCTGCAGCAAGGTTTTCACTTTGGAGTGCTAGCCCCTACAACCAGCTGGTTTTGAATTCAGAGTTGTTGTTCTCCTATACTGATTGCCAACAAAAGCTTGGGGGAGGGGAGAAGAGATCGATTCATACTTTTCCTGTGGGTATTGTGCAAAATGAAACATCATAGCCTTAACTGGAATTTGACCTTGATGTGCCAATTCTACTTTCTGCCCTGATAACTGCTACACTACCTGCACACATATCCATTTTACAATGAGTGTTGTATATTGATACAAAAAGGTTTTTATGAACAACATGATCAAATGAGTTAAACTATTTATCAAAAATTGAGGCAGATAGGGACTAAGATACTGCCTCCACTCATCCTATTCACTGGACCCAGTTTTTTTTTTTCAGACCATAGATGCATATATTTCAGCAGATGTATACCAATGTGAAGCAGTTTGAAAATGTCTTTGAAGTTTCTCAGCTCTTGTGACCCCAGTTTTTATTGTGATGGAATAAATTCACAACAGAATCTGGTAATATTGTGCCAATTCTAATATTACTTACTTTGATGAATAAAGCTGTGTTTGAGCTGTGATGTCTTAAAGCTTTAGAAATATTTTTTCTATTCTTGACCGAATTTTGTTAGATGTAATGATTAAAACATCTTACCCATTTTACTTCAGACTAATTTCCTAGTTTTCATTTTTTTTCCCTAAATGTTTCAGCACTGTACCTTATTTTCCCAGACATTTCAAATTACGATATTTTGACTACTTTCATTTTATTTCTGTTGCTTTCTGTCGTAATATTTAGTTTAATAGTTAAAGAATGGACCAGCTAAAAAAATAATAGATTTCTGAGAATCTCAAAAATAACTTCTGATCAGATAAAGCACCAAATATGAATTGCTGGTCCCAAATTGAGCAAGGGGAAGTTCCCACCTCACCAAGTGCTTTACTACATTCCTCCTTGTCCAAAGTACATCGACACCAATATGAGTCTTCTGTGCCAATCATATGCTAAATTTTTTGGAGCTAAAGATATTGCAAAAAGATGCTATTTTGAAAGTAAAAAGGTGTCTGAGTAAAAGTTATGCAGAGTAGTAAAAGAAATTATTCATAGCGACAAATGTAGACAGCATAGGCTTTCATCAAATGATGATAGCAATATGAGAATAAGCAAACAATTTTTAATAAAAAGAAAAAAAGTCTGTCTTTTTGTCACCTCTTACATAAATATATAGAAACTGAAAGAATGTCAGAAAACATTAAAAAGAATTCTTACTTGGAAATAACAGGATCGTAGAGTAGTGCATACCAGCGTTCTTGAATTTCTTTCAAGTTAAATTTGCAGGAGAACTTGATACCAACATGGACTGAGGGTAGATCATTGGTCTGTAATCACAAAGATGGTTATAGTAAGGTCAGATTCAACGTAGGTAAACCTATTTATGGAGGTTTTCATATAAACTAAAAAAACAAAAATTACTTTTGAAAAACATTTTAAAAAATAATTCAAAACATGAAATCAAGTAAAAACAAATATTTCCTCTTAAAACCATTTTTAATACATTTTATTTAATAACATTTTGAAAGCCACTTTCTCTCTCGTACATGATTTCTTATAAACATTTCCTTTCAATGTACAAATAACGTCAAATATTCTGTTAAACTGGAATTTCTCGAATGAATGAGTGAAAAAAGTGAATCACATAGATACTTATTAACTGAGAAATACTTTGAATCAATCAGAATAAATGATATGCTTATTAAAGAGCGAGAAAACAATTCAATATACTCAATCTGATAAACTATAACGATCCAATTTCGTTATGTATTTTTGTTATCAGAACACAGCAAAAACATCACATCATAGCACAATTTTTGTTAGTGCAATATTATTCAAATGTTCTAATTTGGAGAATAAAACAATTTCCAGTTTGATCAGCACACCAGTTATAGACTAATTTTTAAATATAAATTGATAAGAAAAAAAACAAAAGTTAACCAAGGGGGATAACATTAAATCCATTAACTTTGTAATTAAAAGTTAATTACAGAGGAGGAGCAGGAGGCGGTGGTGGTGATTGTGTATGTGTGTGTGTCAAATTCTTGTAGGCCACGTGAAATGTTATTAGAGCCCTGCTTGAATGCATATGGCCATCTGCTCGATCTGGAGCCTGGCTACTGTGTCCGGTAGCATGATGTAGGCGATGACCATCATCCTGAGGCAATGTGGGAGCAAATGAGAGTAGCACAATATGGGTCTAGGGTTATTCATAACACCCCCGAGACTATCATAGATGATGAGAACTTGGTGTGCATCAACATGGATACCTCTGTGAGATCTGCGCAAAGCCATCCATCATGTCTCCTTTCAAAAAGCTATCTTTGAGCGGCCGACAGTGTGTCTTTTCATATTCTGTGCCAGATCAGAAGTTGGCATGTTAATACTCTCAATATGCCTGGAAGAGAAACGAGAAAGTTAGAATTTGGTATCTACCATGTAACATCATGTTAAGTGGACTCTCATTTACGCCCTACAAAAGGTGTCTTCTCAAATACAGTGTGACCCGGATATAAGAGAGGTTTTCTCTGCTCCCAAATTAGAGCCTGTGTTAATGTATGTATAATAGACCAAACCCGGATATAAGAGAAACCCAGATATAAGAGACTTATTCTCCGGTCCTGACAACTCTCTTATATCCGGGTTACACTGTACCTGGTGAACACTGCATATACGACTGAAATTCGTCTCTAATTTCTCCATGGACTAAAATTTTTCACCTAGGAGTCAAACTGCTCCTGTTTGCGGATCATTGATTTAAACCCTTATTTACTAATGCCCCTCTTTTTTACAATGATTATTCTGACAAAGCATACAACAGCTTCAGTTGAATACATTGACAACATTTTCTTTTTTAAAAATGATGGTTACTACATAAAGTAATTCCTATTACCTGTTGGACTGCTGTGATCAAAGCCAAGTCATCTTGGGGTTTCCATCGGCCAAGATCTTTTGTTGATGCAGGAACTGGTGCAGGTACAGTATCCTTGAATGAATAATAAAAATTACAGATTGATATACTTGAAACATTAATGAAATTCAAAGGGTAAATGAAATCAATAATGTCCAGTTTTTTTCAAAAATTTATACATCAAGTTATTTTCTATTTAACAAAATAAAGATATTTTTTCTCCACTACTTAAGGATTGAATGACTAAAAGTAAGAGCATTCAAAAGTTGGATTCTACCCAAACCATCACTCTTTGAAATATTTCAATTTAAATTTTTCTGTTAATTTTAATCTTGAATTTAAAGTTTATATAATAACTAATAATCAATTCAGGATGTAAGAAGATTCTTTCCAAATCATCTTAGGGAAACGATGCAAATATTGCATATTGATAAAGAGACATTTACTAACCATTAATAGAAGCAAGATGGAAAGCAAAGAAACTTAACATGCATACATTCTACACAACAAACTTAATATTTCAAATTAGTTGCTGTTTTCTCTAGTTGGGGAATAATTTAAAAAATAATAATTTATAGAAGAAAGAAGATAAAAATCAAAAAGCAAATCTCCCAAGGTAGAAATTGCATAAAAATATAACCAAAACAAAATGTTTGAATGCAGTGAAAAGACGAGAAATAATCTGAAAGGCAAACCTTTTGTTTTTGTTTTCTCTTCGTAGCAGTTTTTGTGGCCTGAAAATAGAAAAAAAATAAAAACAAACTGTGAACATGATAAACAGATTAATTTGTATTTTGTATTTGGGGTTGAAAGCAAAAATTGAAAGACAAACATGCAGATAAGTTTGAGGGTAAAGTCCTGGGTTTTGGTAACAAAAAAACCTTCAAAAGCTAATTTCAAATCAATGTATTTTCAAATAAGATATTTTCTTTCAGGTTTATTGCAAAGTGACAGGTCAATCCTTTAATTTTATAGTGTTCACTTTCAGGAGAGAGTGTCCTGATCAGGTCATTTTTGTTTGGCATCCTCATGCTATAACAATGATTTCAAAACCCACTTCTCTCATCATTGCGACAGTTGTCTGATTGTGCCTCACAGATGCACAAGGGTCACTTCACACTTTATTGCTGAGGAAATCTCGACCATGAACTTTCAGTTTGGGTCCAATCTAGGTTAGTGTCCATATATAATGTTGCTATATGTATAAAGATAGGTAGGATAGATATTGGAAATATATTTACATGGAACAAATAATTTTTTCCAAAATTAATAAAATTTATCAATTTTTGACAAATAATAAAGTCCTAAAGATTTATTCTCATTTTTACAAACCCAGAATTCATCAGATAAACATCCAACGGCCAAAATAGTAGAGGCATTCTGATATAAAATTAAAAGCCTCCATAGAAATTTGTTCAAAGTTATTCTTTTGTTCCAAAATTTCACTAAATTGCTTATTCTTAATTTTCTATTGTCCTTAAGTGAAATTGGTTGATTAAAAATTCCTAAAGTAATTATAATGCCATACTGTCTTCATAAAGTTAGAGAAATATTCTATATACTGCAATAATGCAATAGATTGCAAAATGCAAAGCAACTATCACTATAAATATTATATACAATAACAGGTAAATTATATTATATACAATACATAAAACAAGTGATATGGATTAACTGAAATTATAATTGGATATTTTAAATAAATTTCAGAACAAATCAGCAGCAAAATGCAGCAAATGTCTTGTACAAAGTTGATCAAATAAACAGCTCTATTGTACTTACATATCAGAATGTGTAATTCTTTCTGATGATGAAATGCCAGTTATTACAATTTTCTAAATTTGTAACTGCATTTAATTCTGCTTATATTAAATATATATTTTGTTACTTAAAACTGACAAGTAATTTTCTGTAAAACAAATGCTCAGACACTTTCAAATTAATATTTTTCTTTCACTTTATAGATTTCAAAAAATGAGAAAAAAAAATCCATCTTTTAGATAAAAGTTTTCTTAATGACTGACAAGTGACAACAGCTGCTGGCTGGGTGAGTGGCCACATCGGTAATCGGCTTGGAGACAAAGAGTCTGTATTTTGTTAAGATTAATTGTAAACATTTTAATTTCAAAAAGTCTGTGTTGAATCATTCTTTTTATAACAGGTACTTCAGTCTTTCTTCTTTTAGACAAGATAAAATTTAATATCAACTTAAATTTAAAGTACCTTGGTTTTGTTGTATATAGTAACAAAATTTCTCTCTATGTAAGTAAAATATATAAACATGGTCTGCTATTATTAATTTGTGACTAGTATTTCTTTCATATTAATTTCGGTTGATTTTTTTCTCAATGTCACTCGATGGCAGGGGGTAAAAAGCACAGAATGCCAATAAAAAATAAATGCAGAAAGACTTTTTGAAGTAAGAGGAACACAAATACAAGTTTATTGAATTTGTATTATTTATTAATTGCTGCAGTCTGACAGTCTAAATAAGTGATAAGAAAACAACTGAAATGATGAAAGAAATACTAGTCAAAAATTAATAATGGCTGACAATGCTTCATCTAATAGAAATTCAAGATAATATTACTACTTGTTTACCGATGGCCATAAGAGGGTAGTTGCAATGAAAAGCAAGTAAAATGAAGATGAAAGTAATACTAGTCAAAAATGAATAATGGCTGTGTAGTGATATGCAAATTAGTATAATTTGCATATGAGCAGGTAGCTCATATTTATAAACTGACACCATCTAGAACAAGGCAATAACACTTACTTAGCATTATACACAACACAACAGGCTGTCAATGCTTCATCTAATAAAAATTCAAGATAATATTACTACTTGTTTACTGATGGCCATAGTCTGAAGGTCTGAGGAGATGCAATGAAAAGCAAGTAAAATGAAGATGAAAGAAATACTAGTTAAAAATTAATAATGGCTGACAATGCTTCATCTAATAAAATTCAAGATAATATTACTACTTGTTTACTGATGGCCATAGACTGAGGGTCTGAGGAGATGCAATGAAAAGCAAGTAAAATGAAGATGAAAGAAATACTAGTGAAAAATTAATAATGGCTGACAATGCTTCATCAAATAAAAATTCAAGATAATATTACTACTTGTTTATTGATGGCCATAGACTGAGGGTCTGAGGAGATGCAATGAAAAGCAAGTAAAATGAAGATGAAAGAAATACTAGTCAAAAATTAATAATGGCTGACAATGCTTCATCAAATAAAAATTCAAGATAATATTACTACTTGTTTATTGATGGCCATAGACTGAGGGTCTGAGGAGATGCAATGAAAAGCAAGTAAAATGAAGATGAAAGAAATACTAGTCAAAAATTAATAATGGCTGACAATGCTTCATCAAATAAAAATTCAAGATAATATTACTACTTGTTTATTGATGGCCATAGACTGAGGGTCTGAGGAGATGCAATGAAAAGCAAGTAAAATGAAGATGAAAGAAATACTAGTCAAAAATTAATAATGGCTGACAATGCTTCATCAAATAAAAATTCAAAATATTACTACTTGTTTATTGATGGCCATAGACTGAGGGTCTGAGGAGATGCAATGAAAAGCAAGTAAAATGAAGATGAAAGAAATACTAGTGAAAAATTAATAATGGCTGACAATGCTTCATCAAATAAAAATTAAAATAAAGATAACCTTACTATAACTAGGTCTGTACTAAGCTATATTTATTAAATACAAATAAAGTCACTAAAACTTATATGCATTTACTTGTCACATGCTCTATCTTGTGATGCAAATGAATATATTATCAATGAATTTCCTGGATTTGTTGAGTTTTGGATCTTTCAGGTGTGACTTGGATGTGATTGATCAAGCCTTAACTTGTTTCCAATTAGCACTACCTCAGCTAAAGCGATCTTCTCCTAATCCATAATCACCTTGAAGTCCGTTATTTGAAACTTCTTAAAACTGGTAAAAGTTGAAAACAAATTCAGTCTGGAAAGGATTAAACAAGTCAGAATACAAGTTAAAAAGCTTAATTTGCTTTCATAATGGCCCAATTCCTTACCCCCCCTTCCAAAAAACAATACTGCTATAAATATTAAGCATACAAACATTTAAATATTCCTTCTATTGTTTCAGTGATCCTTTACTTATTTATCAGCCACATTGAAATAATAATTTAAAAAAACAACAAAAAAATACTTACCTTTTTCTTTTCAGGTGGTGGAACTGTAACTTTCTTCTTTTCTGGTACCTGGGCAGCCACAGAGTCTTGGCTGCTGGTAGCATCAGACTTTTCGGCTACCGGAAGTGCCTTTAATCTTCCACGGTCAGACTTGACTAAGCTACTCTCAACAAGTTCATCATCAAACTTCTTACGCTTGATTGAGCGAGTGGAACTTCGCCGTGGCTGGACTGGAGTTGAAGCTTGCATTCTTCAATGTGTCCACACTTGAAGTTGTTGGGTTGGGGGGAATCTTCACTGGCCTCTGCTGGCAAGGGTGGGGGGATGGGGAGGGCGGGTACTTTGGGATAATCAAACTATCACCTTAATGGCAGAAAGGAAAGGTATTAAACCCCACACTGTTGGCTGGAGAGAGAAAATAAAAAGAATTGTAATCAGACATATTTAAATTAAATAAGAAAGATGAATAGATCCTGATTAAAAAGGCTAGAAAAAATGATTTTCTTAGTTGTTATTAAACTATTTCACAACTCTTAAACCTTTTCAGAAAGTTTGACCAGATCTGACCCCCTCTTCCCAACTCCAATATGGATATTTTATTACCTTTGGTTTCCATAAAAAAGATGAAAACCCCGAGATGAGTAAACAGACTCTACCATATAATAAAATAATAATACCAACCCTCCAACACTCTTATATGTATTGTTAAAACCAAGAAAAAATTTATATTTCCTATATTTAATAATCTTTTTGTCTAATGTACAAATATCCTTTTGTAAATGTGGTTGTCACATGTGCATAAATTGGCCAAAATTCATATTGTGTAGACCCAAGCTTTCAAATTACATGAGTCATCATTGGTAAAGGGACGAGAAAAGAAAATTGAGCGTGGTTTAAGTTATGTCTACTTTTTTTAAATACATGTTTAAAAGAATAAGTGTTGTCAATTATATACATATACACACACACACACACAGAGTAACGGTAACAAATCCATTGGTATATAATCTAAGTGGATCCTAGTAGTATCAAATATTACAACTAATCAACAAAAAGAACTCAATGTATTTATTATTACAGAGCAAATAATTATATTACTCTATAATTAAATATAATAAATATATTACCTTACAGAGCAAATTATATATATTGATAGATAAATAGAAGGGTTAGTAGAGTGTCCAGTTTGAATTTAAATTTGATTCATGAGGATGTGTTTCAATAGAAAAAGTTTAATTTACTTTCATAATGGCTAAATTTCTTGACAATAAATATTACTATTACAAATATTAAGCAAAACAAACATTTAAATATAAGTTTTCAAAGGAAAATTTATTACTTATTTCTTTCAATGTGTTTTATTTAGTGCACAAAAATTAATTAATTCAATGCCTTATTTTACATTGGTAAACACATTATGAATACAATTTTTGTTTTCTAAGTTCTGCTGAGAATAAATGATATCATTTGAAAATAGTATCAGTAAACACTGATTAGCTTTGATATACCATTATTTTTTTCAGGTTCATTTTTGCTTTAGATTACAAATAAGTTTTATATCAGAATTGTTTCCAATCCTCTTAGTAATTGTTAGAAAGATTTTGATGATAACATTTTCTTTCATACAAGCTTGTATTTTTTCTCCTCAGGTGTTGATTTTTTGGCCATTGATTTTTGTTCATAAATAAATGACTCAGTCAGTTATGTGCCATGCGTGATACATGCTTAGGCGATCATGTATCTTTCGATACATGACAAGGCAGATTCTTTCCCCAAAGTAGGTTGCCATTTCTTTCTGCAGTAGACCAGTTGCCATCCAAGACTATAGAATCTGTCCTGTCCTGCTATTTACCCATAACTTGGGGGGGGGGGGAGAGAAGAAGAAGAAGATTTATACCTTTCCCAAGGTATGACAGCTCAAACTTTCCCAAACTAATGACTACCAGATTTAAATCCTCATCCCAAACTACCAACACTATTGAACTAGTGAATGCCAGATGAGGGAGACTGAATCTGCACGAATCTCTTTAAGATTTCAGAATATTTGTTCGACTAAAACAAATTCTAAAAACATCTTGTGTGATTTTTTTGTGCCTTTCTTTCCTCATGTGCTAATTGCCATTTCTTTTTTCATTACTTTCCTTATTTGTTTTTTTAAATAAACACTTTCCATTCATGCAACCTTTTAGTTACTCTCAGTTTTTTCCATGGCTATTTATAGACTATTTTCATGTTCTACTGTTATTTTCATCTTTGTAGTTTTCAGATATTAATTATATAATATAATAAATAAAAAATTACTCCAGTTTCTTTTATTATTTTTCTCTTCAATCTTTTCTTTTAGTTGATTTCTTCAGTTCTTTGAGATATGCTTTTTTAAAGTATTTTTTTCATTCACATGTAAAGCTTCTGATAGTTTTAATTGGTTGATTTTGTTTAGTGGCATATCCACCTCTATGGGTTATCTAGTGCCAAAATCTAAATATCTTGAACACAATTTTACAGATTCAACTATAGATGTCATTGGTCATTTTGCTATATTATAAAATGCATTGCTGGTTATTTTGATTTAAAAATGTATTGTTGGTAATTTTTTTTTAATATAAAAATGTATTGCTGGCATCTTCAATGTAAGAATATATTTTAATACTTTCATAGTGTTTTGTTTGGGGTTCACTATTTGCCCATAACTGGGGCCCTAGCAGGTGCTACCACCCTGGGTCAGTGTGAACTTGGGAACAACAGCAATTAAGAGGTGGTTCCATGCTCCTGAAAACCTCCAATCAGAGTCCTTGCTGCTTGACGTAGTTTACTGTCATACGCAGGAGTAGATAGTTTTAAAACATTGATGATATTACAAAGATTTATAATTTGCCAAAATAAATTAATTTTTAAAACATTAAAACAGTTATCCCATTACTTTTTAGCTGTTGCTGCTTAAACTTAATGTTTAAAAAAAAAATATTTTTCATTTATTAGAGGAAGAATAATTTCTTAAACATTAATTTTTTTTAATTTCATTTTTCTAACAACACATTGTGTACTAGTTATCAGGCACTAAATATGTCAAAATAAAAAAATAAAAATAACATTAAAAAATATTTTATAACAAAAAACAAACAAATGACTTATAGGAGATAAGGAAATTCGATATAGAATAGGTTGTGCCAGGGATAGTTATGTCCAACACCACAAGTTGCTACAAAAGCAAAAAATTAACCTAAGAAGAACTCGATTCATGTTCTTAAATAGCCTTGTCAGGTCTTTCATGTGGATGTCATGCATGGCATCAAATTCATTCAGAAATATCTAAACTGTCAGTTGTATACATCCACTTTCTCAGATCAATGATTAAAAATGGCTTTGACCAAATGAAGTTCACAGGTATCAACAAGGACCATCCTTCTTCAAAGCTCATGAACTGGCCCTAGAAACGAATCAAATAAGAGAAACCACATCACTTGAGGACTTTCAAGAGTGGCAACAACTAAAATAGGTATTACATGTGACTCAAAGAGAAAATAATGACAGAATTAAGCTGTTGATATTCCACACGACTTCAAACAAAAGGTTAGGAAGGAAACCCCCATGAAGATCAGAAAGTGTCACAACAATTAGTGGACTTAAAAAACCTATTTTCCAAAAAATTGTTTTAATAGAAGGATTTTATGAATTTCAACTGAAATTAACAGTGGCTGTTCAGTCAATGAATGCCAAATGTTTCCCTATAAATGGTTAATTATTCCATAACCAGTAGAGATCAGGGGGAACAGCTACTATACTTTGTTCCTAGCCCAATGGCTATGGAGTGTAGAAAAGTGTAACTAGAGTAGCACTGGCTGCTCAGTTAGGTAATGCTGAATATTTCCCTATAAGGAAACAAATAATATTACCATCAGAGATGAGAACATATACTAAACTTTGGTCCTTTGGGAGTGAGGAAAAGCAGAACTCAAATAGCATAGTCAGTGAATGTCGAATATTTATAAAGAAATGGTTAACATTACCATCAGAGATAAGGAGAACAAATACTACACTTTGATCATAGCCTGATTGCTTGGGAGTGAAGAAAAGCCTAACTTGAGTCACACTGGCTGCTCGGTCAGTGAATGCCAAATATTTCCTTATAAGGAAACAGCTAATATTACCATTACTATTTATTACCCAGTATCGTAATTTGAATTACTAATTGTGAGTTTGTATTTGAAAAGGTAAGTGACATTGAATCAGATCAGAATTGAAAGTTTGATATGTGCCATATGTAAAAATAGATTCTGATTTTAGTACATCACTTCAGAGAACACAAAAACAAATTGAAAGTAATTTATATAAATCTATAAATTATTTTGACATCTCCTTCTCTCTGTTTTCTAAATTAGCATTAAAGGATGGGATGATTTCTGTATGGAATGGCACTTCAGCCTAGGGTCAGTGTAGTATTTTGTACCCTGCCGAGAATATCAGTTAGCTTCTGTGAATGATGAAAAGGGTTACTTAAAACACACACAAGGAAGTTTTTAAAAGTTCTTGACAAGGAAAATATTCTGACAAGCCTTAGTTCTACCAGTTCAGACGTTTACAACTAAGACCTGTCATGACATGTACAGATGGAGGGGGGGGCATCCTCATTCCTTTTGTATTCCATAGAGAAGGAAGGAAGGGTCCAATTAGATAACTTCTTTCCAAGGGTCTCTGTTTTGTGGAACAAATTCCCAAGAGGATGCTTCTCCAAGCATTACAATCTTAATATCTTCAAATTAACTGTTATCTATCCTACATATCCTCATAATCTACAATTCTTACATCCATAAAACAAGCTAATTCACTCTCTACCTAGAGTTGCTCTTTGGCCTCGTATTGCATGAACAATAGTTCAAAAGAAAAGAACAAAGATGGATCCACAAAATATTCTGATATTTAATCAAATTTAGAGAAGTGGACAGAGTCAAGAACTTTTCAGCATATATCAGTAATACAGTCCACTCATTTTTTTTCTCTTTATCCTAAGCATCTCTGGTTCAGAAAATTTGCTACTCTGATAAACTGTCTGATACCAAAACTGCTGGGTTAGTTCAGCCTATACCATAAAAGGTCAAATTTAATTTAATTTTTTATTTGGTGGTAGGGTGGAAAAAAACAAATTTTATCCTAAATTAGGAAAATAAACGTTTTTTTTTTGGTTTGTTTTTTTAAAGACACATAAAACATTAAATATTTCTTTAAATAAATATCTCCAGTTGACAATTTTCTCCACTCTTCCTTCGTATTAATGGCACACAAAGATCGCAATAATAAAATTAACTCTTATACACCTTTTTTGTTGTGGTTGTTTTTATTTCATTACTTGTCACTCTGTCATCAAAGTTGCATGTTCATATTTATTTTTGTGATTCATATTTTTTTTTTTTTAAACTCTGTTGTCTATTTCAAGGATGTACAGATCAGGTTTTTGCTCTCTGGAATATCATTAAGCAATAGATTGAGTGGAAAGTCAGTCCCCTTGCTTAAATCTCCATTAACTTCAAAAAAGGAGGATTTATCAGTGTTCATTGAGATAGAGATCTATGCAAGATTTAAAAGAGAAGATAAGATGTCACTCAAAATATTAGATTAAGAAAGCATTAATCCCAAACCCTAACTTTGTTACTATGGTTACTATCCACTAGGAAAAGAGAATCCCCATTGTTTTATAGTTGGGAAGAAGAAAAAAAAAAGTGGTTCTACTCTTAATGAGACACCTTGTTTTGAACATCTATCGGGACTAAAGTCTCAAGTGGAACATATACATATGATACACTAGCAAGGATACCCGGCATTGCTTGGAAGATCTTTGAATAATAGTTTATTATTGACAATTTGTTGATATTCTTCAGTGATTTTATAGAAAATAATTTTTTATTCAATCTTTAAAAAATAGACTTCATTGTTTTTTTCTTTTTTGGATGTTACAAAATAACTAAATTTAGGAAAATACCACCCTACCATTATCACGCTTGGCAGGGCCTGGGGGGGGGGGTACTTAGAGGTATCAGCATCCCCATATTTTTATTCAAAAAGACACTTTAATTTAAATAAAATATAGGTAAATCAGTAAAACAAATATTCAACACGTCTAATGTTGGCCGTAAGTCATGTCTGTCTCTAATTTTTATTTAACTAAAGTTGTTTTTTTCTTTTCAAATACAAATATAACTTGAAATTTAAACATTATCGATTTTCAAAAATAAATTCTCAATGTCTCTTGCTTCTGCTCTCTTTCAAAATAGTAATTAAATTAATTTACAGAGAAATGTTTGCTTCTTTAATGTAATATTTAAAATTGAAAATAAATTCCCCTCCAAAATAAATAGTAAATAATTATTTTTCGAAGAAGTAAGGCTCACTATACTTTTGCTCTAAGAATCAATTAGATTAAATATGTTTAAATATATCTTAATTTATTTACTTTATTTAGATGGTTTAAGTAAATAAAGTTTTACTTTTAAACATTACAGTAAAGAAGCAAACATTTCTTCGTAAATGAATTTAATAAAAATTAGGAGACAGACATGACTTATGGTCAACATTAGATGTGTTGAATATTTGTTTTACAAATTTAACTAGATTTCATTTAAATTAATTTTTTTTTAAAATAAATCTTTCTATAATTTTTGTTTTAATAAAACTTAATTTAAAATTATTTACTTTTTTATGTTACTTACAAACCAAAACAAATAATAAAGTTTATTTTTTAAAGGTTAAATACAAAAATTATTTTCCATAAGATGGCCAAAAAATATTAATAAGTCAATGCACACACAGAAACAAACAACTGCCCTTTAGGGTGATTTTGAGTTTGTATGTATATTTATTTTGTCGTTAATTATTGTAGTGTTTTAGTTTTAGCCGGACAGGCATACTTTCAAATATTTGAATAAAAAATATTAAAGTTTGTTTTTTTTTCAAATAAGTGTATTTAATATTCTTCTTTTAAATTTACTTTGTTGTTTTAATATCCAATTTTTTTTTAAAGTTACTTATTTACTATAGATGTAAAAATAAATTCAAGCGAATAGAAATCTTAAAAATACATAAATGTATAGCATTTCGAAAGTATCTGCAGAATTAAAAAGTAAAAACGGTAATAATAATTGGGAATAAGAGTTATTACCGTTTGTTTTTACTTTTTAATTCTGAGAATTTTGAATGCGTTCCAATGCATTTTAATTTTAAAATATCTTCATAGATACAAATATGATAATTTTTTTACAAAAAGTTGGCCTGGGTTATAATGAGTCTCTATATATATTTATTTTGTCGTAATTATTGTAGTTTTTTAATTTTAGCCAAACACACACACCCAGAGACAATTGCACTTTATATATGTATAGATTGCTAAAGATGCTAGAAGAATGTTCAGTTCCTTGTACCACTCTAGAAAGTACCTAACTCATCATGCTATTCCCTACATTTAGATGAGTCAGATGAGACTATAAATGAAGTATTGCTGTCATATCTGGGCTAGAGCTGCTCAGTCCTCACTTTTCAGCCTTGACAGGGTTCAAAGGTGTCAAGCGATGGATTGTAATTATGAAGCGAATCATCCTCATTCCCTTTGTATTCCATTGGTAAGGAAGAAGTTCCACTTGGGCAGCTTCTTCACAAGAACTAGTACTTTGTGGAACACATTCCCAAGAGGATGCCACTTACAATCTTAACCTCTTCAAGAAATTTCAGTTCAACTGTTACCTACTTTTAGCAACCGCATTCAATAACCCTCTACCTCGAGTGGCTCTCAAGTCTTGTAACAAGTGAAAAACAGTATATAAAAAAAAATGCTGGCACTCAAGAAGTTAAAGTAGAGACTGATTCCCCCTTTATATGTTTCAACAAACAGACTTTTTCCCCATAGATGTTTAGTCTATTTGAAGCAAACTATTAGGTGATATAAAAAATATTGTTTGGTTTACTAAGATAATCTTTGCCTATAGACTTCACTGAACAATATATAGCTTGGTTTTACTTCTACTGCATTTCAGCCTGAACAAAGGCCTTCTTTAAGTGCCTTACACAGTCTTCTTAAGAATTGAAACATTTTTCATTAAGAGAATTTTGTAAAGATTGAAATAATTGGCAAAATCCAAAGCTGCTTTATTCTGTGATAAACATCAATGAATGAATGAAGGAAAAATTCTTAGCAATGATGAAGTCAGAAATTGTTTTGATTGGTGATCAAAGGGTTGAACATTATCCTGTTGGAACAGTTGTTGGACGTGGCCTGCAGCAGCTGTGAGTTAGGGACAGGGAAAACATTTTTTTGAGTATTATTCAATTTTTGTTTAATCAGTCTTTTTTTTTTTTTACAATTTTAGTTAATGTCTAATGGAAATAAATGACAATTTATTCATTTCATTGAAATTCCAAGAAAAAAAATTACCAAATTTGTAGAGACAACTAGACTTCTAGGTTATTTTGTATGAGCCAACAATTCACTGCAAGTCCCATTAAAAAACTGTGTACTGCAGAGCCTGATAGGCAATAATTAAAGGAGGAACATCATGTTTTGTTTTTCAATAAAGTGTTTGAAATGTTTTTTCTACTCATGCAGTGATGTGAGAATGCTCATAAATTGAAATTGTAAAATTACCACAAGTGAATATTGGAATTTTTGTTACTATTAAATGTCAACACTAAAAAGAATGTTTCTTGTAGGTCCATTATTATTAGAACATTTTTTATATGTGTCACTGCCATGAACACACCAAACATGTGGCCCCCTCCAAAAAATAAATTTGCCTACCCGCTGTACTGGAATATTATGCTCTTGCATTGTTACTGCCATGAATTTGTTAAATTAAGAGCAATGCTTGTATGAAGCAATTGTTTAGTCCTTTGGTAGACGCTCAGAATAGAGGACACCCATCATATCACCTTTGGATAAGGAACAGACTTTTTTTTTTTTACAATTAGTGGGGGTTTGATTCTGCATGCTTCACAATCTGTTGTGTTCCATGTTATTGTAATTATCCAATTTTCATGGGCCATCACAATTTATTTAAACAACGAAACATTAAAAGCAATTTGATTTTGATCCTGAGAAAACACACAAAAATGACTATCATATCAAGCTGGTATAAATGAGTTCCAAATCTTTATTTAGATATATTTGACTGTTGTCCTCTATTCTCTCATATAGAATGTTCATCATTCTCAAGTAATGTCTTTATTTAATTGCTATCAACCTCAACCGGTCTACCTGACCAAGGAGCATTGTTAAGTGAGAAAAATCCAGCAGAAACCACTTTTGACATGTTTTGTCACCCACAGTACCTTCTCCATAACACATGCAAATCTTTTACTTTTTAGGTTGGAATTTGGATTAAATCTTTACTTTTTTTTTAAAATAAAAAAGCATCATCTGCTGAAAACTGTTTCTTTGCTTCCACCTTCAATGTCAGGATCAATAAATAGAATTATTATACACCAATTTTGACAACTTAAAAAATGAAAATAAAAAAAGGAATGTGAATATAACAGCTGTCACAATGCAATGAAATGTGTTGTTTTTAAATAAAGTTATTTAAAGTTAAATGCTCCGAATGCCAACTAACAAGAAGAATAGGACAAAATTTTGGGCCAACCAATAAAAACTTCAAAATTCTTATTCTTGCATTGAATATTGCTGTGACATCTGATTTGGTGCTTCTGCAATATATTTAGAGATTCTTGAAGAAATTCAAAGAAGAATCTGCAGTGTTGTTGGTCCTGACTTGGCACCTTGACTTCAGTCACTTTCCCACCACATTTTCTATAAATATGGCAATTGTTTTGATGAGCTTTCATCTTTGGTAACTAGGCTTTATGAAGTTAAGAGTGCTCCCAGATTGGCAGCTAGGACCTCATCATTTTACAATTGAAATGACTAGATGTAATCGTAAGTTGTAAGGTAATAGTTTCTCACGCATATCGAACTCTTTCCTGGTTTCTTGCTTTACAGTCAACTATGACTGTCAAAAATTTAAATGCAATGCCAATCTTGCCTTTTTAATTCCTGTCCTTTCATTGTTCTCTCTCCTTAATAATATTTTCTTATTCTTGTATTCTCTAACAATTAGTAACCCCCTTGTGTCTTAGTGGCTTTATTGTCTTGCTTGGAGTGAAATGATTAAAAAAAAAAAAATACAAACAAGTTGTCTTTAGTTAAACTTCTGGCTGCCAACAGACACATTTTTGTTAGTAGTTGGTGGACCAAAACACACTTGTTTCCACACCCTGAGAGTGCTCTCTCAACTTTAGTTTCTAGCAAATTTTCTAACTTAAAATCTTACCTCCTGCAGTCCTATTCTTGTGGGTAAAATTATGCAAGCTCAACCAGAACTGTTGGTGTTATATCCACAAACACAAAGCACCTCTACTGAACACACTAATCACATGTAAATATACCCACCCCATAACCTGCCATTCTTCTCTGGCTGCCTCCTATGAGAGACATAA
Source organism: Acanthosepion esculentum (assembly GCA_964036315.1). Taxonomy (NCBI): domain Eukaryota; kingdom Metazoa; phylum Mollusca; class Cephalopoda; order Sepiida; family Sepiidae; genus Acanthosepion; species Acanthosepion esculentum. The sequence goes on from OZ038506.1 coordinate 9,083,708, forward strand.
TTCTCTGCCATCTTAATGTCATATTTCCTAGGTTAGTGTTTTACCATTATTGGCATTACTTTTCACTCACACCTCTTTCTTTCATAGTTTCTAGATGTAACTGTAATTTCTATGCTAACAGTTTTTCTCGTACTTCTCGTTTGTGGAGCACTCTTCCAGCTTCCTGTTTCCCAATCAACTTTGATTTTCAAAAATTTAAATGTAATGCCAATCGTTATCTTCTCCCTTCTTAATTCCTGTCTTTTTATTATTCTTTTTCCTTAATGTTTTTTCTTCTCATTTTCTCACTCACCTCTTGAATCTTAGTGGCTTTATTGTCTTACTCGGAGTGAAATGATTATTAAAAGAAAAAATGTTAAGGATAAAATTGTGATGATGTATGATGGATCTGCAGGCACCGATGAGTGAGAATTCCTTTTACAGTACCAATAATAACATTGTCGTTTGAGTATATATCATGGCGTTTGGCTAGGCAAAAGTGACCAAGGTAAAATCATAACCTATATTAGTGAGTGTTGCTTTAACTTCATATGCAAGATATTGTTGTAGGAGTCAGCATACTTCCTGCTCTTCCCTGCTACTGTGACAATGGACTACTCCTACTTATAAATATGGCAAGTAGCCACATTAGAGTAGGATTTGAGGAGTAGTTGAATTGTTTTTTCTATTTGTATGAGTATTTATTAAACGACTTTTGTTTTTCCTACCTAGTCTTCTGTTCCTTTGATACTCTAACTACTGCCTTCCTTATTCTTGACTATTTGAACAAAGACAACATTACAATAGACTTCTGAGCCATTAAAAAGAAGTGAATCTTATATGCCGTCAAATAAAGTATATAAATAAACTTTACCAATTCAAACTGAAAGGATTTTGATTGCAATGAATGCTTTGATTGATTGATTTATGGCTTATCAAGCCTTTGTGAGGTTATTTAAAGCTGAAAAATTTTTTTCTTTTCTTTTGCAAATGAATATTGTATTTAGGTGATAAATATAACTTATATAACAATGATTTTGCCAGTTACAACTGGCATAAAGATGAATTGTAATAAACTTTTTACTTAAAAATAGATTGTAGAACTTTTCCAGGTATAAACCGTATAGAAATAAATTGTTAACTTATATTGTATTATAGAAGTGTATCCCCTTTAAGAATTGAAAAGTCTCACTTGTTTTGATATTTTTTTAACAGTTCCTTCAATGTTGTGGATTTTATTGCCATGTACGATTGAGGACAAAATTGTATGTAGTTGACAAATCAACTGCTGCAATAATCACTAATGTTGCAATAACAACACATCTCAGGATAGAGAGAAACAATCTGGTATTTTTTACTTTTTTTGTACTGAAAAGTGCAGAATCTGACAACCAATTTGTTTACTATTATGTATTTGATTTGCTTTTCACTGATAAAAAATACAATGGAAATTATGTGAGACAGGCTATTCATTATTTTGTTAATGATATCAGATTTGTAAGGTCCATCTTTTCAAGTTTAGAAGTATGGTTCCTGGAGATTCATCTGAAGCAGCACCTCTCCATTGCACTAAAAGAGCTGGGAAGTTTTTAAAAGTTTTTCTTTGTACTTGTATGCTAATAATGTCTTTATTTCCTTTGATTCAATCAAATTTGTGAAACATATGTAAAATAATTGAAATGAATTTGAAAGAAAAAGATTAAATATGTTCAGCATCTGTCTATATTTCAGAGATGAGGTATTGTAATTATTTACACTATTTACATTGTCCAGACCATTGTCCTCATCTTTGTTGCCATGTTCATGACACATGGTCCAGTGGATAAAAGCATTGGTCGAATGCAGTAACTTGAAATATCCCCCACCCACAAACAAATTTTTTTTCCATTGTTTAAATCCATGTGAGAAAAAACAAAAAACAAACAGGAAAATTTAATCTATTTTTTGTGAAAATAATTTTTTGGGTATATCTTACTAGAGCAGATGATATTTTAGCACTAAAAATGTGATTCAAAGATATTATATATTCTTATTTATACGTTACTGTTTCAATAGGCATGAAAGTAATTTTTTTTCAGGTTAAAAAAAAAAATCATTTGAAGCAAGGCGCTAATGAGAGTGAAAGAAAATGAGAAGACTTTAGGGTAAGAAACCAGAAACCAAATCATAAACAGGAAACAAGAGATAAACCTCTACTCCTGTTCAAAAAGACACAGAAGGAGTGTGAACCAGGTGATAGGCAAACCTATCTACTCCTATTATAAGTATGGTTTAGATATATGGAAAAAAATTCAAATTTTTACAATGAAAGGAAAAGTGTCAATTAATTCCTCCCATAATGGGCTTACATTAATCAATCAACAATGTGTAGGAAACATTAAGTAATTTGTGAATGGATGACAAAATGTGTCAAATTATTAAATTTAAAATTGTGAATTTCTACCAGAAAATATTATCTATATTCAATGATTGATCTTTTATTAGAATAAATCAGCAATTATTTTTAATTTATTCTTTTCTTGCTTGTCTGAAGAATCTTAGTATTTAGGCAAGCAATGGGGATATTTTTAAGATTCAAACACTGTAATTCCTGCTTTTTATAACCAAATAAGTTATTTTTATATTCACCAATCAATTATTTTTCAAATGAAACTCCTTAGTTTTTACATTAACTTATTAAAAAAAAAAAAGAAGAAAAAATCATTATTTACTGAATATATTGTTGCCAACTTCATGTCTATACATTTACAGCCATAATATTTATTTTCAATTTTTTTATCATACAAATTGTAAAAGAAAAAAAATTTATTTTTTCATCTGTGATTTTGAAAAGTGAGTGAATGGGTTTCTTACACATCAAGGTGTCATTTCTGGCCCTATTTATCTTAGTTCAATGAGGAGGTGCTGACAGGAGGACAGACTCTCAGCCACGCGGTTGGTGAACCTCAAACTCTTATCAACAGTAGATATCTATTTATTAAACATAAGTTAGCCTGGCACAGGGCCATAGTAATATGAGATTAGAATTCACTAGTTATGGAATCCATAACTTATAAAGTAAACAACCAACGTGCTCCCTAGTAACGACAGTTATTTTGTCAACACTAAGTTGAATAAAAATAATTAAGTCCTAACGGAATTTAATTCAGTAGTAATATTTTGTCTTGATTCATAGCAATTTTTAAGGACAAATTTTAATTTTTAATGTCTTGCTCGAAATTAACAGAAGGTATTTTTTAAACAATATTTCTTAGTTGATGAACCGCTAAGAAGTTTGAAAGTTAAAAAATCAAGAATTTCAGAAGAGAAAATGAAAGCAAATTATAAAGAAAAATTGATAAGAAAGTGAAAGTAAGTAAAAAAAAAAAAAAAAACTTAAAATTTAAATAAAAATCTTTTAAGTGATTTTAAAGATAAAAGGAAAGAAGGTTATCGTTAAATTTAGCGCCTCAATCGATTTCTGTATACCAAATACTGATTTAGTCCCCTTTATTCTTTAATTTTTTTTTATTTTTGAACTAGCCTCATATTCCGATCTCCCAGGAGATAATTCAGTATTTGTTATACAAAAATCTTTTGAAGCATTTAATACGAAATCAAACGATAGCATGAAGCTAAAACCAAAAAGGTGAACGAGCAAAGCAATTATTCAAAAATTAAGGAATGCATGTGGATGGAAACTTTCCAAAAGTTAAAAAAAAACAAGGTAAGGACAATTTTCCAGTTTCCATGAGAGACTGTTGGTCGGAACAAAAAAACAAAACCTTCCTATAATTGAAATATTTTATCCGTACATTTTTAATTTCAAGTTTTACTTTCATTTCAGAAGGAAGTATTTTTATTTTCGATAGTCCTGGGGGGGGGGGGTCTTAGAATATGAGTCTTGTTCAAGAAATTTACGTGCGATGGAAGGGAAGTAAATCAGTTTTTGGTATGCAGAAATCGTATGGAACGCTAAACTTAACAATACACAGAAAAACATATTTGAAATAGGGAAATAAAGAATATTTACCAAAATAAGTGCGCACGGTACTAGAAGTTTTAATTTAAATTATGTAACAAACTTATTAAAAATCAAAAACTACAACATATGTATGTACTTGAAATCGATCCTTCAAATAAAAAGGCGAGGATACGAAGAAAATAAATTCTCTAAACTCGTTAAGGTAAAGAAAAGAAACATTTAAGATTAAAAAAACATTTTTAGTAGTTTACGAGTTAAGGTTGTAAGAGTTTGTTTGTTCAATAATGAAAATAATTTCATTTTTTAAAAGCTCAGAATGCTAAATAAGAATTTCACGCTATGTAAAAAAAAAGAATTAAAATAATTTAAAATAAAACAAAAAATACCAAATAAAAAACGAATAAGCAAGTTAGTAAAATAAAGAGATTATTAGAGAATTTTTTTTTGTTAGAGTAATAAACATTTTATGGTATTGTGTTAGTCTTACGTCCCTAGAGATATAATAGATTACCTGATGGGCTGTCGAAGTATCTAATGGCACTTTTAGGCATATTACAACAGGAAGGAAATATTTCCAACAAATACAAAACAGGAAAACATTTTCAGTCCAAATAACAATTTCAAAACTGTTTTTTCTCCAACGGAAGCTGCGCCATTTTGGGTATTACTAAATTGAACATGATTAAAACGGAACGAAACTTGTAAAAATAAAATCCGAAACGAAACATTAATAAATTTAATTTGTAATAAATACAGCTTTCTCACTCTTTGTATATACTTTGTTATATTGACAGATACATCTTTTAAATTACGCCATCTTCGTTTCTTGAAATATTTTGTAAATTATTTGATGAAAAGTTTGATTTTTTTTAAAACAATGTTTTCATTATTTCCAATGAGTAAGGTAAGATTAATCACTAGATAAGAATGTGTTTCGAGTTGTGTCCCTTGGTAAAAGTTTTCTTTTAAGTCATAAACGAATAAAATATTTAGAGGTGCAGAATTGTCATAATGGTTACACGCACACAAGTAAATAAATAATTAAAATTAAAAAGATAGAGAAATTTGAATCAGTGAACTAAATTCAAATTCTAACCAAGTTAGTTCATATTTCACTGATATCCTTGCAAAAGGCATGAATCCACCTCCCCCAATAAGATAGAGTTTATACTCCCTGCTGCTAGTTCTATGTAAATTGGTACAACTTGTTGCATGAAATTTGGAGAGGAAATAGGCATTTCCCTGAGAAATCCAATGAAAGATAGTATGGTCCTCTAACCTATCTATTTGTGCACAGTATATAATTTGACTTGAATTCAATACTAAAAGAGAACATTTATAAAATAACTTTTTAACTAATTTTTATTTTATTAATTTCTTCAAATAATTAAATTGAGATTATCAGTAAAAATATTTATTGAATGTTTTTGAACAAATGGAAAACATTGTTAAATAAAGATTAAACAGTTATTAAATAAAGATTAAAATGTGAGAAAAAAACATTTCTAAACGTTTCCAATTGGATAAAATTTTGTTCTAAAATATATTTAAACAAAAAAAACAAAGATTATATTAAAGTAATTAATATGAAAAATTCTCACAAACTATAATTTTAAAGAGTGAATTTAAAGACTGTTGAAATTAATCCTCTGTCTCTGTCTCTCTCTATCTCTCTCTCTTATATATATATATATATATATATATATATATATATGCGCAGTACTTAGTGGAAAGTGCTCAATATTTGTGATAGAGCTAGCATATTCAGTTGTCTGGCTATTAGTTTGGAACTCTGAGTTTCATGCTTTTGAAATCATCAGACAAACTCATCTGATGATCACAAAAGTGTAAAACCCACGGTTACAAACTAATATCCATACAATATATATATATATATATATATATATTCAGTTGTATAGATATGAGTTTGTAACCCTGGGTGTCATGCTTTTGCAATCATCAAACAAACTAACTCATCACAAACTTATATACATACAAATGAATATGTTAGCTCTATAAATGATATCGAGCGCTTTCTACTAAGTACTGTGCATATAAAATAAAATCTATATAAAATCTTTCTCTCACTCTCTCTCTCTCTCTCTGTCTAATATATATATATATATATATATATATATATATATATATATATATATGACAGAGAGAGAGAGAGCAATGCATATTGTTGGGACTTTGAAAATACAAAAAAATGAATAAAAATACATTTTCAAATTCCTTCTACAATTATAATTTTACCAAGTCTAGAAAGAGACACATAAAAGGGTCTTGGTGTCACCTTTACATGGACATCATAGCAAGCACACCATATGATTTTTTTCAGCTAATGGGAACACAACAACAAGTATTCAATTGTGGCTTTCACTTAGAGCCTATGATGTCTGGCCAATATAAGAACAGACCAAAATCCATATAGGGTACTCACAGCAAGCACACACAGCACTTTTACTTACTCACACCATGCTGAAGAAACCCTTTCTCATTCAGATACTCTTGCCGGACATAGAGATCAACCCAAGCAGTTACTGTTAGAGTAGAAATGGCAGTTACATTTACCTAATTTAATAGTAAAGGTGTAGATGCCATTCTAGTACTGCACTTAAACTCACATATTCCAGGCACCAGGGAAAAGTGCTCATCAGAGCACTAACTACAAAAATATTTCAGAAAAGACAGAGGGAAGCCATGTCACATTGGTGAGAAAGTGACTGAAATCAAGATGCTATGTCAGGATTGCAGATTTGGATTTTGTTGAGAACCTCAGGATGAGTAGCAGGAGCACCTGATCAGATATGGCAACTGTATTCAATGCATGGATGAATGGTAAATTTGTAAATGTGCAAGATGATGAACTCTGACAAGAAAAACTTTCTGGCACAACACAATGACCCACCTTTCCTTGCAGTAGATGCAGCTATTGATATGATGTATTCATTCTACTTCGAGTTAGTTGAAAACGTGAGGCCAAGAAGGCACAGAGAGTTGCTCTCCATGAGTCTAGCATCACCATGCTGATGGTGGTCAGGAAAATGTCTCTATGGTGGTTAAATAAGAGCAGTTTCCTTTTGGAGGCATTTCCTGTCCCAGTTAAACACAGATTAGAAGTCCTTTTCAAGAGCAGCAGCCCGGTTAAATTTGCCAGCTCTGACAGATTTGCTATTGAGACATGAATAAATGGTAGTGCCATCAGCATAATGCATACTTGGGAACTGACTACATCAGGAAGATCATTGATGAAGATCAGAAACAATGTAGGACCCAGGATAGAGTCTTATTCAAATTTCCTTGATGATGTTTGACACTTCATTTTGGATATGTGAAGGATCATTCACTCTTTCTTTCTCTTGTTAACTGTTGGTCAAAACATCACCTTCTCTTTCCCCTATAGGGGATTAGTAATAAACACCTTCTTTTGATCATCAAAACAAGATCAAAAGAACAACAGCAATCAGCAGTAGCCCATGCATATATATATATATATATATATATATATATATATATATATTTGTGTATTTAGGCAGCAATCCTTCTTTCATGCACATTTCATTAAAAACGATTGACACGTGCAGGGCAAAGATTTTTATCATGTGACAGCGTGAAAAAGATTTCCACTACACAAGCCAAAAGATCGAAGAATACGTTATAAAATTTAAATATATTATAAATATTGTAATATGTTACCAGAAATATTGTAATCTATACGATTAATAAGAGGTCTTTTGCTTTTAATATGTAATGCCTCTAAGATTTTAAGGCGTCTAATGTCTGTATGTTTATCTATAATTATAGTATTTTCTATAAGTATTTTACGTATATCAGATTGCATAAGGGAAACGGTATGTGACTTAATATGTTGTTTAATGGAGCTAGAATTATTTAGATGCAGAGTTAATCTTCTAGAGAGCCGGGTGGTTGTAAATCCAATATATGTATGTGGATTAGAAGAGCATTCTTCCATGGGACATATATATATATATATGGAGGACTCTCCTGGGTTTCTTTTTTCAATGTATGTGGGTCTAGCAGTTCAGTTCTTAAAACCAAACAGCCAGAGTACCTGCACATATGATTTGATCATAGGGGTGATGTAGGGAAAAATGGTGATGGGGGGGTCAAAAAGTGCAGTGCGGTGCTCGCCAGCAGGCCAGCTATTTTTTCTTCTTCGGTCGCCTCAAGGAAATGGATTGCGTGGCTCCCTTTCTCAGTCATTACACTGGTCAGTCGTGAAACAGACACCAGCTCAGCCGCGCCTACTTCAACTTCCTCTTTGTCCATCTGTCAATCCGTACATCCAACTCTATTGCATTCTGTCCGCCGAATGACTTCGGTTCTCTTGTGCTGCTGGCACCCTTCTTTTTATGCTATTCCAATACGGCCAAAATTTGCATGTGTGCAAATATTGTCTCGTTTGGACGAGATAGGCATGCATAAATTGTGTCCTCAATAGCAGCCATATTTCTTTTTGTCATCACTTTGCAGGCAAGACACGTTCGCACTCATTTTGAATTCTGAGGTAAGTCATGTCTTTCGGCACAGGTGAACTCTTGTGCAGGACTAACCACACTTTTTGGAAGAGTGGAATACAGAGAACTGGTACACATACCACACACAAGGTCCTCAAACGACTGTCTACAGGTTTTGAATTCAGAGTTGTCCTTCTCATAGACTGGTTGCCACCCAAGGCCATAGGACCCAGTCTGTCCTGCTATTTATTGATTGATAGAAAGAGAAGAGATGAATTCATACCTTTCCCAAGGGTGTTATTAACAGGTAAGTGATTGTAATGAACTCAACTGGAATTCAAACTCAGCTCTCCAATTCCTCAATCTGAGCTGCTATCCAATACTCCATTGTGCTTATATATATATATATATATATATGTAACATCTAACATAGACCTGTTTAACAGGTGTAATATTGGAGGAATTGAGATTTATCTCATACAGTCTCAGTTATGGTGGACTGGTCATGTCTTGAGAATGTCTGATGACAGGATACCCAAGATCCTAATGTACATCCAGTTAGATCAGGGCTAAAGGAATGTAGGATGCCTATGGCTAAGATACAAAGACAAGCTGAAAAGCAACTTGTCAGCTGTCAATATACCACATAACACCCTCGAGCGCTTAGCGGGTAGAATGGAGGTCAACATGTTTTCGTGGACTCAGCAGTTTCCAATCTGCTTGTCTGAATCATCTTCAAGAAGCAAGAGCAAGATCTAAAAGGTCAGCCAATCTAACAGTGATCTCATCTCACAATCCTCACTCTTGCTCCATATGTGGCATCCTTTGTAAATCACTAGCAGGTCTTAAGTAACACTTAAGATTATCACACAAAATTTCATAACTGAATCAACTAAGCTGTCAGATTCTCATACATTGAAACCGACAGGAGAGTCCATTATTATATATATATATATATATATATATATATATATAGATCGAGTATGGATAAGAACAAGTAGGAAACAGATCTTAATCTAACATGTTTCACTTTATTAAAGCTTCATCAGAGATCAAGATAGAAATGATAAAAAATAATAAAAAGCAAAGAGATGCAGATTAATGGGATGTTGTGTTTGATTATTTCTTATTGGTTAGATACATGTCATGTGTAATGAAGTAACAGATAATATTCAAATATGTGTGAGAAAACATTCTGGATGCTAAAGTGTGTAAAAGTTAGTGAGATGCTGCAGAACATTTTGAAAAATTTTGTTTTGGTTTGATTTTTCCTTAAAGTACAAGGTAACCAAAAAAGTTCTGTCCGTTTTTTGATCAGTCATTGAATGAAGTTGAAATATATACGAAATGCGTGTAGCAATTGTTTTCAAATTCGGACAGCCGGAAATAGGAACATCAGACATTATAAAAAACACGTGCACAGTGCCCAGCCATCAGTTATAAGCCAGACAGCTGTGAGAAGGATGGAAGTGTCTAGAGATCTCGTTCGGGGCTGTTTGCTTTACGACTTCAAAGTGGGCTTATCAACAGCTGCATCAAGTCGCCGCATATGTCAAGCGTTTGGGGATAGTGCTGTGGATGAATGTACTGCAAGGCGTTGGTTTCGAAAATCCAAGTCGAGAGATTTGTCTCTCCATGATGAGCCTCGCAGTGGACGACCACATGTCTTGAATGATGGAGTCCTGAAGGCGACCATTGAAGAGGACAGTAGTCTAACATGTGGTGAACTTGCCTCCTCAGGATGCTGTCCCTCACACCGCAAGACCGCCTATGCACCCACGCAAGATTATGCTTTGTGTCTGGTGGACAGGTCGTCAAGTGGTTCATTATGAACTGCTACCAACAGGCCAAACGGTCACTGGAGACCTATACTCGCAGCAATTGAAACGTGTGCAACAGGCATTGCGCTAGAAGGAGCCAGCACTGGTGAATCGCAAAGGTGTGCTATTCCTCCATGACAACGCCAGGCCACATGTCGGGCAAGTGGTCAGGGATACCATACAGCAACTTGGGTGGGAGACTTTGTGCCATCCACCTTATTCACCTGACCTTGCACCATCTGATTACCATCTCTTCCACTCCCTGGATAATCATCTTCATGGGAAATCCTTCACCAATGAAGCAGACTTGCACAAAGCCCTCACGGACTTGTTTGCATGAAAACCCGCCGAGTTCTACCGCAAGGGCATTGAACAGCTGGAGACACGTTAGCAGAAGGTGCTGGATGCCGATGACGATTACTTCGAAGACTAAATATAAGTTACACATACTGTGAAGCGTTTTCTTTTTTTCCTTTAAAAACGGACAGAACTTTTTTGGTTACCTTGTATATATCCTTTGTATTTTGTATATACCTGTATTGATTTTTATGTATTTGGAATAGATAAATTAGATTCATGAACACATTGAACAGTTGAATGATGATGTTGACCTGCACACACATATATATGGCAGGATTCTCCCATCTACAACAATGGCTGAGCGTTCAATAAATTCTAACTTTTTACTGAACAACCTACACAAGTGAATCATTTAAAGTGGTCAATTGCCTGTCCGCCCTGCAAATACACACTCTCTCTCTCCATCCATAGCACCATGTCCTTCACTTGTGCACCACGTGTCAGATGGTGAACATAGTGAATTGGTTTTCTGTTGTCTTCTCCAGAGTTGTTCTTCTGGTGGATATCCAAGGCTAGAGAGCTTAGTCTACCCTGTTATTTGACTAATAACTGGAGAGAGAAGAGATGGATTCATACCTTTCCAAAGGGCATTAGTGCAAAAGTCGATACAACAGTCTATGATAGAATTTGGACTAAGTTTGCTAATTCCACTTTCAGAACCAATAACTGTTAACACTACCTGCAGTGGTGGTGTGTCTTCAGCAAAACAGTCCAACAAAGCCCAACCCTCTCCAGACTGGTTTGAATTTAGTTTTCCTTTTCCTGATTGCCAACCAAGGTTATAGGGCCCAGTCCATCTTGCTATTTACCCATTGCTGAGAGGAGAAGAGATGGGTTCATACCTTTCCTAAGAGGATTTGTGCATAAGTGAATGTAATGAACTTGACTGGAATTTGAACTCAGCTCTGATTTTTCATTCCAAGCCATTACACCACCCATACATCCACAGTAACATTTACATTACTCCAATAGTTACTGAGTCTTTTACTTTTGAATAATGATTAAGCTTTGAGATCCATACATATCTATCAATTAGGGCATTGTGTGAGATTTAGTGTTTGCATTTTCTATTTCTAAATCAGGTAATTTTCAACTCCCTTTTAACCTCACAAGCATTTATCACCAACCACCCCCCCACCTTGGAAAGTTCCATCAACCCTCAGGATGTCAATATTAACCACTTTATGGACTCCTGATCGGAACTATTTTTTTAATACCATGTCCTTTCAGCACATAGGTGATCATAACTCTCTGTAAATTCCTTTTATTATCTACTAGCAAAAAAGCCCCACTCCGTGCAGATTTTTAAGCTAGCTCCAATTCCACCCAAAAGACCAATTTGGGCCAAAAATCCAGTTTGGCCCCAAATTCCAATTCAGGCCTAAATTTGAGTTCTTCAAATCAGAAACTCTGCAGAACTTCAAAACCTGACGTCACGAAACCTTTAACTCTGATTCCTTGGTATTTTGAAGAAATAAAATTGATTTCCTCAATTCATAAAGTTTTGGAGATATGTTAAACTGAATTTAAAACAAACATTTTTAAATTCACAAAGATTTTGTGTTACTTTAAACTCAATATAAATTAAAAACTTTTAAAATCACTAATTTTTTTCAGTTATTTCAACATTTGAATTTTTAACTGTTGCCTACTCAACCGGACACAAATCTCAATGCTGGATGTTCAAAAACCAGATAAAGGGCAGATTTTCAATCCTGGGATCATCTTGATTCCAAAAAGGTATAAAATGTCTATGTCGAGAAAGTGTGGCCCAAGTTTGAGGCGGTTTCAGGCATGGATGGACAGACAGAATTTGCCGTTTATTTGTTTAGAAAAGAGATAGATAGAAATATGAAAGAAAGGAAGACGATAGATAGATAGAAAGAATTTGAATTTTTAACTGTTCCCTCCTCATCCAGACACAAATCTCGATGCTGGAGGTTCAAGCACCAGATGGAGGGCAGATCATCAATCAAAAATTTAAATGCAATGCCAATTGTAAACTTCTGTCTTCTTAATTCCTGTTCTTTTATTTTTCTCTCTGCTTAATAATGTTTTCCTTTTCTCTTATTCTCTCACATTCAGTAACTCCTTGTGCCTTAGTGGCTTTATTGTCTTGCTTGGGGTAAAATGATTAAGAAATTATCAGTCATCATATTTAGTATCAATGTCTAACAACACAACAGTGATACACATTATATTAACTATCATCACTGAATGATGTACCTGATGCCCTAGTTGGCATGAATGTCATTCAGCACAATGACAATTCTTACAGGGTACTTAAACATTATCGTGTTACCTTTCATCACTTTGTCTTTAAAACCATATCTCTCAGGACATGGGCAATCATGATTCTTAACAGATTCCTTTTATTATATATGAAATACTATACATTTTTGGGAGAGATAGGAGTGTTTCCTTATTGTTTTCTCTGTGATTTGGAATTCAGAGTTGTTCTTCTTCTAGATTGGTTGCCCTGATAATTAACCTAAAGATGGGGGGGTGAGAAGAGATGCATTCATGCCTTTCCCAAGGGCATCTGTGCAAAGGCAATAGACTAGCCTGGAATTTGAACTTAGCTTGTTGATTCCACTTTCTTCACCAATACCCATTACGCTACTCCCCATATCCAAATTTAAAGTACCCAAATCTGGAAGCAACAAAACTGAAGTTCACTTTGATTTTGTTTAACACCTACTTCACCTTTGGCTTGTCAGAGCTGGAATCATCCTTGTTCTTGCCTTTTTAATAAGATAGCCTAAATTAAAGCATGCCTGATCCATGGGGATCCTAACCACATTACACTAAGAATGGTGGGTTTGGGTTAATCACTAATGTCTAGGGTGTGACAAAATGCATGGCCAAAGGAACTAAATTTCTGTCTTTACTCAAACATGCATATGTGGGACCCTATATTAGATCTGTTGAATTTTCCCCTCATGGGGAGGCAAATATCATCTCTGGTTTTTCAGGAATGTTATACTTGGGTGGGACTGTATAAATTGAAGCATGCCTGAGCCATTTTCCAGGTAACATTTCCTCATTGCATCAAACTAGGTAGGATCAGCTGACACACTCTAATACTGGGCAAGTGTTGAACACACCTACATGTAAAAGTGTGTATGTAGCTACACCAAACTGGCATTATGTTGTAAATAGTTGCACTTATGATATGTTAAATAAATACCAGTCTTGTTCACGTCATTAGGTGAGACGGGACAATTAAAGTAAATGTGCTTAGTCCCTGAAGATTTAATTTTAGTGCAGTAACTCCCCACTATACTAAAAGCAAGTGTTGTGAGTTGCCATTACAGCACACTTACAATTTTTTACCTCTACCCTCAAGTACATATTTATTTGACTATTGCCCTTGTTGGGTGGTACATAGATATATAACACTATTTACATTATTCGGACTATTGTCCTCATCTTTGTCGCCATATTTATCACAACGTTTCGGCCGTTGTACGCTCCTGCCATCTTCAGGTGGTTGGAATGTTGAACTGAACCCTTTATTTTGCTCGCTGGGGTAGACTGTTCTAGCTCCATGTGCCATGTCTAATTAATGTTAGTTATCAGTTATCTCCTGTAAATTCCCCTCTCCAAATTCTCCACCGCCTTAACCAGGTATTGAACTCACACTTTTTGTGTCCTGTCACTGGATCTAACTAATGCCTTTATCCGCTGTGCCATGTGTCCTTGACAATAGTCTGAATAATGTAAATAGTGTACATAATACCTCATCTCAGAAATATAGACAGATACTGATAGATATATAACCTTATTCTCGTCTTCAGGCAAGATATGGTATACGTTTAAAGCAGATATCATTAGTCTTTGGAGAAACTAACTGTAAAGCAACACAGTCTGCAATTATTACCTTTATTTAGCTTAAAATCTCTACTCGTATTCTTAAATAGCCTTGTCAGATCGAGACTTTCATGTGGATGTCATACATATCATCAAATTCATTCAAAAATATCTAAACTGTCAGCTGTATACAACCACTTTCTCAGATCAATGATTAAAAATGGCTTCAAGCGAATGAATCCTGTAGGTCTTAGCAAGGACCATCTGACTTCTTTCTTTGTGGGCTGGTGCTATAGAATTACAATCAAAGAACTATATCAAATAATATAAATAACATTACTTGAAGAGTACCAACAGCAGCAACAACTAAAATGAATAGCACTTATTACTCAAAGTGAAAATAATAACATAATTAAGATGTTAACATTCCACACTACTTCAAAAAAAAAAGTTAGGAAGGAAAAATCCCATCAATACTGGAAAGAGCCATAACAGTTACTGGATTTGAAAAATCTATTTTCCTGGAAAATTGTTTTAAGAGAAAATGTTTTATAAATTTCAACTGAAAGTAACACTGGCTGTTCTGCCAATGAATGTTTCCTTATAAGGAAATGGCTTTAACATTACAATTAGAGATGAGGAGAACAGATACTACACTTAGCATTTGTCACCCAATGCTGGCAGGATTTGACACAAGGTCAGTTTAATGTGTGGAGCCCAAGCACATGCACCTGGACCAGGTCCCAAGATAGCCCAGCCCAGCCCAGCCCAGCCCAGCCCCTGCAACTGTTGGTTGTGCTGGCATCAGTACTACTACCAATCCCCACTCTTTAGTGCAATGAGAGAGGTTCTGCCATGGGCAGCTGTTTCCCAGAACTGGGCAACTCTCAATATTTTTTCAATTGTACTCTGTCCAAAGACAAAGACACAACTAAGTTGTACTCTGTCCAAAACAGGAACACAACTGAGAGATAAAATGTAGTTTATCTGCCCGAAGGCAGCAGATACTAGACTTAGTATTTACTTGTTGGCAAGATGTAACACAAGCTAATTTTAATGTGGGGAGCCTAAGCACATGCGCCCAAGGCCAAGTCCCAAAATAGCCTAGCTTTCGCAACAGTTGGTTGAGCTGGCATCGGTATTACTACCGATTCCCCCCCTCTTTAGTGCACTGAGGGAGGTACTGCTGTGAGAAGCTGTTTCCTGGCACTGGGTAACTCTAAATATTTTTTCAGTTATGATCTGCCTGGAGACAAAGACACAACCGAGTTGTGATCTATTCAAAGTCAGAGACACATTAAGAGATAAAGTGTAGTTTATCCATCCGAAGACTGATACTACACTTTGATTACAGTCTGGAGGGAAGAAAAGCATAACTCTAGTAGCAACTGGCTACTCAGTCAATGAATGCCAAATGTTTCCTTATAAGGAAAGGACTAATATTACTATTAGAGATGAGGAGAACAGATACTACCCTTTGATCCCAGTCTGAACAGATACTACTCTTTGATCCCAGTCTGATGGCTAGGTAGCAAAGAAAAGCGTAACTCGAGTAACTCCCTTCCCTATTACTGTTTCCCTGACAAATACAATCTCCAACTGTTTAAGTGTAGCGTCAATCGACATCTCCAGTTGCCTTGATCTATCCACTTCCCTTCTCCACATCGTTTTCATTTTTCATTCCTATCTGCTCTCGCTCCGGATCTTTTGTGGCCCCCTTGCCTTGATCGACCCACTGTCTTTCTCTTTCTCCACATCCCCTCCCTTGCCACTCCTATCTGCTCTTCTTCCAACCCTTCTTTAACCCCTTGCATGATAGTGGCCTCCGGCCTTGCTTGGGGTGATATGATAAAAAAAAAAAAAAAAAAAAAAAAAAGCAATGGCTCCTTGATCAATGAATGCTGGATGCTTGCTTATGAGGAAACATCAAATCTTACCATTAGTAATGAGGAGAACAGATACTACCCTTTGATCCCAGTCTGATGGCTAGGGAGGGGAGAAAAGCATAAGTAACACTAGCAGCTCCACGAATGAATGCCAGATACTTCCTTATAAGGAATTACCATTACCATTACGCATGTGTCTAATGCCTCATATGCAACAATATGAAATATTGCTCCTTAGAGTTGATGGTAATTTTTAACCCCATTAATGAGAAAGACTTTAATGATTATCCTGTTTACATTGGCAATGAATTTCATGAAGACAATATTACAATAGGGACATGAATCATATTTGGTATCATACATTAATTTCTTCAACAGTTTAGCAAATTTAAAAAGGATGACTGTGGTATTTCTGATAAACCTGTAGAGGACCTGGGGGTGAGGATGTGAAGATGTGAAGAGATATCTCTGGGTTAAGATTTCCTGCTAGCCGGTCCAGCTACATAGGAATGTTGGACTATAATTAAGTCCAAAGAAAACAAACAAGACCGATATACATGGGTAAACAAATATATATTAATACACAAAGACATGAAAAGTTACATAGTGTTTGCATGGAGAAATTATGTGTGTGTGTGTGTGTTGTGTTGTGTTGTGTTGTGTTGAGTGTTCGTACGTACGTATATTTTTCTTAGCGTGTTCCCAGTGTATATTGGTGTAAGTGGAAAAAGAGAGATTTTTACCTCGCCTCCGCGCGAGGTAGCAGCTCAAGGCCTAAGTCGAAAAAGAGAGATTTTTACCTCATCTCCATGCGAGATGGCAGCCCAAGGACTGAGTCAGAAAAAGAGAGAGAGAGAAAGGTCAGCCAGCATTTATACTCGTAGGAGAGAGACCACTGTTGAAGGATTAAGGAACTGAGGATGAGCCAACTTCGACAAACCTCAGTATGGAAAACAAGCCATTTTGAATAGTTATCTTTTGAAGGCATCCATTGAAGCAGATTTTCATTAGAGAAGCAAATAACTTAACAAAAAGGCACAATGCATTATGGTCAACAGTGCAAACAAATCGGAAGAAAATAGAAAAGTCAATTTATTTATACAAATGAATTTTATTAGCATTATAATCTATCTTGTACATAAAAAAGATATACAAAATAATAAAACTAAAACAAAAATAATTCTTTCTTCAAGAAAAACTGTAAAATTAAAATAAAAAGTAGTTGGAAAAATGGACAGAATGGCTTAATATTCTTCACAAATAGATTTCGTTTTGGGGGGAAAATTTTCATCTGAAGATTCTAAAATGGAAAATATTTTTAAAATAGTAGAACTCCTTTTCTTTTGTGTTTCTGATCTTGTGTCTCAATAAGACAAAGTCTTGTGATACCTTTTCTTTAAAAATTAAAAAAAAATATCTTTAAGCATTTTTAGTTCCTTAATATTAGTTGAATGAAAAGGAGTATTTTGTTTCTAAACACATACAATAGGCAAGTTTTCATATTTTTTATTGAATAAGTGTTGTCAAATTCTGAGATGCAGCTGTTTCAGAAAAAAAAATCCAATTATCATTTTATAGAAAATAAATGCTATTTTATTACAAGTTTTAATTTCTTCGTCTTTTGAGGAATAAGAAGAAAAATCAATAAACCTAATGAAAAAAGAAAATGATTGTTTTGAAACAAAATCATTGGCAAGACAAACTTACAGAGTAAATATTAACAAAATATGCGTGAATAAGTATAAGAAAAAAAAAAACTTAGGAAAAAAGAAAAGAATATGTACATTCATACAATCAGTTTTTATAACCTGAGGATTTGGGCAATCAGGATTTTAAAATCAAATATATTACTCAGATATATTAATTGGATAAATTCATACAAATTTATATATTTATCACAGTTTTTACTTACCCACTCATTTTTTAATTCATGAATCATTTTTTATTCCATTAATTTAACTGAAAAAAAAAATTACAGTAGCTGCCATTTTGCTGAGTTTATCTGAAGCTGCCAGGGAAGTTGATCACTTTAGAATGAAATCTTTTGTTCTCTTCAAAATAATGAAAATCAAGGAAGAATCATGTTGATAAAAAATATTTTTCCAGCTTATTTTCTTGATTCTGAATTAAGACAATTTCTTTTAAACTTGGACTGGAATTTTAAAAAGCCAAAATATTAAATTATGATATTCATCAACATGTTTGAAATAAAAATTTACCTAAATCCTAAAATAAAAAATGAGTTTTAAATTAATATTCTCATGTTAGACGTCTTGCAAACAATTTGAATCATTTAAGACACTGAAACTCCAAGAAACAATGATTTTAGAGATATCATTTCATGGAAAAAATATATTTAATGTGTAATAAGAAGAGTTATTATATTTTATGATACTTTCATTTTATTATCAGATATTTTAGTAGGCAATAAATTTGTTTAAAAATTATTATTAAAAAATATGCACCGTGAAACAAAAATTCATAAATTCACTTCTACTTTGTAACAATTTAAATATTAAAAAAAGTTTACTTCAGTTGTATACAAATACTTTGCTTTCAAAATAATAAAGAATATTAAATTTCATAAAAGTAAATTATGCAAAATTTGGAAGTCCTTTTAATTTTTAATTCTCAGATTAACATAACTTCTCATTTTTTCCACACAAAAAATCTAAACAAAAATAAAAGAAAATTTTTTCACCATACACACACAAACACACACACACACACACACACACAAAACTAACAGTATGGCTGATATTCAAATTAATTTTCTACATCTTCCCATAATGCATTGGGAACAAAATACCATTCAATATCTCCCAAATAGGAAAGAAGTTAATCTAATTCATTTTTAATTAAAGTCAATAATGACCAAACACACAACTTCTATTCAAAATACTTTACATATTCTAAAGCAAAAGTTCCAATAACATTTTATATTGACCACAGGGAGACGATGCATTTGCAAGTTAAAAATGGAAAAACTTAAAATCATATATAATACAATCATGTATTTAAAATTATGTATAATATAAAGGAAAAAAAATAGGTTTCTATTCTTTATATTACAAAATAATATGAATTCTTAGTGTTAGTGAATTAGAAGTATTACATTTCTTTCAGAAATACCAGTAACCATTGTATTATTTATTTGAAATCAACCAAATGTAGTACAAAACTAAATTCTATAAAATACTTAGTGATGAACAAACATAATCAATGGGTTATAAAATCAAGAAGATACTTTTCAGGGTTTCAAATTGTTTTTATAACAAGATATGTGGATACAAAGAGGTCACTGGTTCATACTACTCATTAGTTTTAATAATTGATATCTCGTTAATGTTTCTCTTCATTATTGTTAAGTGATTAAATTCACAGCTAATGAAGACTTTAGTAGGAAAATATTGTCTATAATTTTGAGATGAGTCATTATCATTCCTAGTTTCATAGAAACTACTGAACTAATTCTTTACTTTGTCTTCTTTTTGTTACGTCAATGTTTTTAATGATATCTGTCTATATTTCTGAGATGAGGTATTGTAACTATTTACATCATTTGGACTGTTCTCATCTTTATTTCCACATTCATGGCGTTTTGGTCATTGTATGTTTCAGCCTTTTCCAGGTGATATTTCTTGGAATTTTGAACGGAACCCTTTATTTAGTCCATGAGGGTAGATTGTTCTAATTCCACGTGCCATGCCATTAGATATTTCAGTTTCTGTTAATTCCCCTTGACAACTCAACTCTCCAAGTTTCTCTTACCTCTGATGTGGCAAGCTATTGAACTCACAACTCTTTGGGCCAAGTGATTTTTGGATCGATCAACAAACCTAGCCACTGGAGAGTTGAGTTACTAAAGACAACTGGAACTGGAACATCCAAAAAAGCCATGGCACATGAAATCAGAACAATTTACCTCCATAGACTAAATAAAGGGTTCAGTTTGAAATTTTGATGTATATCACCTGAAGAAGGTTGGAGCATACAATGGCCGAAACATTGTGAATATGGCAATAAAGATGTTCAAACAATGTAAATAGTGTAAATATATTTTACTGATGTATTATTCTACATCCTTCTTTAGGTGTACAATCAATAAAGGAATTATTCCTAAGGCAGAAAATAAGAGGAAAAGCCCCAGAGACACCAACTGCATAACTAAAGTAAGCATAACATAAGTAAGATGAGTAATTGAAGAACTGTAGCCATTAATGCATCAGTGGGTTTCAGTATTACAACCACTCTCTGTAACCTCCTTACAAGAGTTAGCCTTTCACAAGATAAGCTTTTGATAAAACAGTGTAGTCATATTATACCATGCAAACATAGAAAAAAAGAATACAAGAGGGACTGTCTCTCCCTTTAAAGTCAGATATAAGGAACATAAAAAACGACTTATCCACAATGAAAGTGTGGCAGTTCAAATCTAGAGAGAAGATCTCACATTACCCTCTCAGGGATAAAGTCATAAACTGTGAGTGAGAAAGCTGAAGAAAGCAACATACATTAACATAATGGACAGGTGGATTGATTTGTTTGGTTGATTCGTTTTCTACAGCTTATCAACCCATTGCAGGTTATTTAAAGCCAGAAAATATTTTTAGATTATAAGATTTTTTGGTTTTGGAGATAATAGTTTAGTGATACAAGTTTTACTAATTAACCTATAACTGGGGGGGAGAAGTGATGGATTCATACCTTTTCCAAGGTTATTTGCACGTAAGTGAATATAATGAACCCAAGAGGAATTGGAACTTGGCTCTCCGATTAACAATTCTGAGCCATCATCCATTACACCACCTGCACAACCGAGTTTAGAGCACCTGGTATTTCCAAGCAGTCACCCATTTAGATAGGGACCAGGCTCAATTTTGCTTAACTTCAGGGATCCTATAGGAACTGGTTTTTGAATGTGATGTGGCTGCAAGCTTTGAACAGATGGATTTCAGAATAAAATGGATTTATTTGTTCAGCAGGGAAATAATCTAGTGAACCTCTTTATGTATAAATATGGAAACTCTTGTTACTGTGAATTAAATTGCCTGTGTGTCTCATGTTGCTGGGAATAAACTGAACCAGTTGATAGGTCAGCTATCATTGCTTTTCTGCTCACCATCGATCTGAAGAAAAGAGACACTTCTCCTTCATTCTGAATTGAATACATAAAGAAGGTGGTAGGCAGTAACAACAGAAATGATATAAAGAATAAGTTCAACAGTAAAAACAGAAACTTTTGGAATGATTAATTTGAAAAGCTTATATTCTAGTGAGATATGTGATAAGGGTTGCAGATTTTTAGAATCTTTGGTCTAGGGTGTCAAGACTGTGAGCAAATACTCATATTTTATTCAACTGACAAAACAATATCAAAATTATTATGCTACTATGTGAAACATTCATTCTCTATACAAATACTGCTTCATAGTGAACAGATGATTGCGTATTTGGATTCTGAATAGAATTTATTTAAAAATAAAACAGTTTTAATTTAATATTACAGTCATCTTACTTTTTAATAATAAATCTATAAAATTGTAAAGTAATCTTTCATGGTATTTTACATATAAAATTCACAACATGGCTGATACTCTAATTTTCTACATTTTTCCCATAATGCATTGGGAACAAGATACCATTCACCATTTTAATAGGGTACAGAAATTTATTATGGCTTTAAACACAGACATCTTAAAAGTATATATTCACACAATATATATGAATATATGAAAACCAAGGTGTGTGTTGGGGAGGCGGGAACAAAGATAAAAAAAGTATTACTGTAAAATAATAAATCAAAAATGTAACAACAAAAAAATGCTAACCGGTTATCATTTTTTGCTCTTTAGAGCTCAATTGAAGACAAAACATAAATATGTGCACAGCAACTAAAAAAGGGGAGAAAAAAATTACTATCAGAAAATCAGCAATATAAATTACAGAAAGAAATTAATTTATTCTTAATTAAATTTCAGAGATTTATTTAGAAATATTATATTTTTTCTTTTTAGTAATTTAATTCAGGCAAAAAAGCTATCCAGAATAATGGCTTCTAAATAATGTACAAGGAGAAACTTGTAATTGTCATCTGGATGAACTACACTATTGGAAAAAAAAAAAAAAATTAAAAGCTTTTTTTAAAAATTTCTTTGTTATACAGTGTAACCCGGATATAAGAGAGTTGTCGGGACCGGTGAAGAAGTCTCTTATATCCGGGTTTGGTCGATTTTGTTTAGGTAAGTATTGCTCTAATTTGGGACCAGATAAAATCTCTCTTATATCTGGGTTTCTCTTATATCCGGGTTTCACTGTATTTATATTTGTTATTTTTCTTTTTTTCTTTTTTAGTTTTAACCAAATACCAAATCAAATGATCTAATCAATGTTGACAAAAAATTTAATGCATTGTAGATATTTCTCTAAAATTGTCTGGTTTTGTTCAATGTTACTTGTTAAAAATCGAAATTGAACTACTCAAAAAAAAAAAAAAAAGTCTTATTTCTTATCAATGTTATTTATGACGCTAAGGGAAAGTGTAATGCATTCTAGCTTTTTGTGTCATCAAAAGTGGTCAAATGGTTTAAAGCAAAAAAAACCATGACTCTTACCTTCAATCCTATGTCCAATATCCTGAATAAAACTCTTATTACAATCACATAAGTGTGGAGCACCCAGTGAGAATCAAATTCACTACAGTAGTAATGATCTACAAGACAAGATTGCTAATAAACTACACCATGGCAAGATGCCAAAGCGTTATATATCTATCAAGAATTTTTCAAAATTCATGTTACAGGGCTAACGACACCAACAATGAATCCAATGGCTTTGCTTGATTTTTCCAATGATGCCCGCTTATGTAAAATCGTTAAGATATAGTATTCTGTAACAGAAATGCCAATATGATGTCAGTTCATCATCTCATCTTCTAACAAATAACACCTATATTTTGTTCCTGCAGACGACCAGAGAATGTTTGAAAGTGCTATAATCAACAATAAGAGGTATGGACAATTCTTCCATAGTCTTAAGCTAAGCATTTGTTCCCTTGTATAAAACAAGAGAAATTGCATAAAACATTAACAAATTATTGTATGTGATGCTGAACTTTGGCTTGTAGACTAGCACCACCTACACCTAATTGAACTTCCTCTCCAACACACCATTCTAAATGTGGATCACTATCTCTGAGCTTCTTGAGATATTCTGGAAAGCATTGAAGCTAAGATACACAAGACTCAACTAGAGTGTGAAGGCCATGTGCTGAGGATGGAAGTCTATTGTCTTCCAAAGACCCTTCTGTTTTGGTAATTAGTTTCTCGCTGTTGGAAAACTGAAGATACAAGAAAAAGAACCTCATTTCAAGTAACCTCAGTGGGAAATTAATTTTTTTAACAGCAATTTAACTCATTTAGGGTTATTTAATATCATGATTTATTTAATGGAGGATATTTTGGTTTTAGTTTTTAGTTTGATAATCAAGTTAAT
This sequence comes from Acanthosepion esculentum, assembly GCA_964036315.1. Classification (NCBI taxonomy): domain Eukaryota; kingdom Metazoa; phylum Mollusca; class Cephalopoda; order Sepiida; family Sepiidae; genus Acanthosepion; species Acanthosepion esculentum. The sequence continues at coordinate 9,107,505 of OZ038506.1, forward strand.
TCAATTTTTGTATTTATATAAGAGTCAGAACTTTTCATGATGAGTCTCTTTTCCAGGATGAGTTATTTGATATACCTGATAGAGTGACATGTAGACTCAGGATCAATTAAACAACTTCTCCTGCTCTATCAAGTTGTAGAAAAAGGAGAAGAGGTAACTTTGCAAGGTTGGTACATCTGCTGGCTGCCAGATATTCCTACAGTTGTTGTCAAAAGGCATGAACTCCCTTGCATTGACCTCACTAACCACTCAAGAGGAGTCTGTAACATCTGTTACAGACTCCTCCCTAACAAATTCATTTATGAAACCAAGATATAATATATAAATGAGAGGGTGCTAAAAACTTTTCAACCTGACCATAATATGGGGGGAGTGAACCAGGTTGAGAACTTTTTAACAGCACACCTTGTTTATATAGTTTTTTTTTGTCAGAAATGCTTTGTTCAACCTTTTAAAAGGCTTTGTTTGGGAATCTCTAATCATTGAAGATTCCGAGACAGTGTTTGAACTTGGCATTCCACATAAGTTATACGGAGTAGATACATACACATTGTCCACTCGCTAGGCAGTCAGGTAATTATGGGAGAGTGGTTACTCCATTCTTTACTATCATGGTAAACTCATGACTAATATGGTCAAGTTAACTGGCAAGAGATTAAAGCACAGGGAGAATTGGATTCATGCTCTTGCCCCAAGGGCAACCAAGCAAAAAGTTATATAAGCAATTCCACTGGAATTAAAAATGGTTTCTTTAATTGTTTTATGGATTGATAGTCATAACCTCCCTCTCACACACACACGTATGTATGGGTGCACATAGATATATGCTATATATATATATATTTTAATTTAAAGAAAAAACAGACCACTTTAAGGTACCATTGTAATAATTTATTTTACCAGAGAATTTCAAGTTTGAAAAAATGAAATTAAAATTTATGGTGGACTTCTTTTCTTTTTCTTTTTTTAAATTGAACTTCCAGACTACCCACACTGCTGATTTGATGATGGGGGTAAAGGTTTGTATAGAATCAGCCATGTTTTTAGAACTGATAGTGAAGAAATGGTGCACAGTGTGCCATGAATTTTAGAAACAGTCATCTGCAGGTTTGAATTCAGAGTGTTCTTTCTCCTACACTAGTTGCCAACCAAAGATAGAAAGCCCAGTCCACCCTGCTATTTTATCATATATATATATATATATATATATATATATATATAAACAGGAATTAAGAAGACAGAAGATAATGACTGACACTGACTGACAAAAATTTAAATGCAAAGTTGACAAGTAGCCAGAAGAGAATTCCACAAATGAGAAGTGCTAGAGAAGAAACTCTTAGCATAGAACTTATGGTTGCATCTTTAAACAAAGAAGAATTTTTTAAAACAATATCATGTTTTTGCTCATTTACTAACTGTAAGCAGACTATTTAAATCTGTTTATTGTGTTCAATATGGCTTCCTTTTTAAGATTGGAGCAATTATTTTACTAATCACTTATCCATACAAAATACTACCAACCTGTCTCATTAAGATAACCATGTTTTACTATACATACATATATATGAGAGGGTGCTGAAAAATTCTCAACTTGACCAGTTTCTTAAAATCTTAGCAAATGACAAAATATAGGGATATATCTATCTTGATCAAGCCGAAATCTTTCTAGTAACCCCTTTAAAAAGCACACAAATTGGGGAGAAACAAAGAAATTAAAAAAACAAAACAGTAATACTACTGATAATTATTAATACTTATTTGTACCAAATAAGATATCAACCAAGATTAGATCTCATTAAAAATTTGATATCAATTATAAAATTATTTCTTGATTAGAATTGTTAAAATAAAATCCACAGTAATCTATAGTTTTGTTTTAACAAAAGATTAAAAATGAAAAATCCTATTCAGAAATTAACAATGCAGTCAACTGTTCGGTTAATTGTTGCTTTCTGGCATTTCGATCAATAAGACAAAAAAAAAAAGATTTCACAGGCCCTTGTTGAAGTAAAGAGTTTCTGGAATGTTCTCGCCATATTTTTCTTTCAATTCTTCAAGGTTCTTCTTGTCCAAAATAGACATTCTTGAATGATGGATTGAGCTTCATAAAAGAAAAATTAATTAATTAATGAAAAGAAAATTAAAACAAAATAATTTAAAATGTAGTTGTGTTGTACGCACCTGTGCAAAAGAAAAAAAAGAAAGTCAGATTTTATTAATTTTTTGCTAACTAATGTTTATGGAGACCAAACAGTAGATGAGAGCTTAGTTAGGAGGTAGATAAGGCATTTCAGCAGTTGCAAAAGTGATGTGCTTGAAAAAGTGAGCCACCTTCATTAGGGCAGAATTTTACAAATATTCACATGTAAACTATTATTCACTGTTGGTGAAAATGGCAGTGACTACATCAAAATATAATTCTATAGCTGAAAACAGGCTCAGTGTTATTGTCATCATCAAAACTGTTTCGATTTGAGGTCATGAATTAACATGTTCTCTAATCTTTAGTGACATTGTATACGGATTCGACAATATTCTTCCTTGATTGCAAACTTCTTCAAATGGAAAGTGGGATCTGTCTGCCTTGTTCTTTGAATGTCTCGGTTCAGCATTGTGACTATGGTGGTTCTTGGATGACCTCTGAACTTTTTGAAGTCAGTTTTTTTCAAAGTAAAACTCCATGGCTTTGTTAGCTGGGCATTCTGGATCCATTTGCAAAATATACCCAAGAAGTTTTCCGAATATTGTGTTTCTCAATATGCAACGTTTCAAATAAATAATTATTGTGTAGCAGTATATATATATATATATATATATATATATATATAAAACACAATTATCCATGCATATGTCATATATATAAAACACAATTATCCATGCATATGTCATCTTCATTAATATGTTTTTTTACAACAGCTGGGCATAAGTGAATGTAATGAACTCAACTAGAATATGAACTCGGCTCTCCGAGTTCTCATTCCAAGGTGCTATCACCACCTGCACATCCATATGGCAGTCCTTGGCTTCCTTTATTAAAAAAATTGTCTTACAAACCAACCTGACTTATACATAAGATCAAGTTTTAATTTGACATTTATGCATTGAAGTTTGACTTGAGTCTTTGTGGAGAAACTTGAATAAATATTTTACTTACCATTGTTGCGGAAAGAGGGCACAAGCAGTGGGTGTCATGAACAGAAGGCTGCAGAAGAGAAAAAAAGGGAGTAGAAAGAAATAAAAGACAATTAAAAAAAGAGACACTGACCAAACAAGTAGAACAAAGGGAAATGCTAGTAAAATTCATTGGAAGTTGATGGGTTCAACATGCAGGTCAGAGGAGGACGGTTCCAACAGATAAATGTGGATATAACATGCATCAAATAAAATGATGCACATGTTCTGGGAGAACAAAGCAAATAAAAAAAGACACCAAAATATAGCCAGAGTAGGAATCTGTTTATCTCGCAAGCTAACGTTAGCACCCTGTTTGATCAAAATTCAATCGTATGGTTGTGAGACTTGAGTGCCTTCGCAAAGTTTTTGTTCACCTCTGTTGTGGCCAAGGACACATGGTGAAAGTGGATAAAAGAGTTGGTTGAAGTAATCCAGTGACTTGACCCAAAGAGTTGCGAGTTCAATACCTGGCCACAGCAGTTGTGAACAAAAATTTGGAGAGTTGAGTTACTAAAGAGAAATAACTGAAACTGAGTTATCCAGAAAAGGCATGGCATGTGGAACTAGAACAATCTGGACTAAATAAAGAGTTTGGTTCGAAATTCCAACATATATCACCTGAAGAATGCCGGAGTGTCCAATGGCCGAAACGTTGTGAATATAACAATAAAGATGAGGACAACAGTCCAAACAATGTAAATAGTGTAAATGTTTTAATTATTACACCTTGTGCTAAAAAAACATTTATATCAATATTGACAATTACGTATATTAATATTTACTCATGTATGCAAATTTTAAGCTGTTAATTTGCATTCATTTTTAGTAAGCACAAAGGACACAAGCATGAGAAATGTTTTCAAAATCTTGATTATAATTTGCATAGTTAATTTTTTTGTTTTGTTTTATGGCATATCAACCTCAATGGATTATTCAATGGCAACAAGATTTTTATTGCTGGTAATATATTTTTTTCAAAAAGTATTTCTGGTAATAATTATTTTACAAAAATATATTGCTAGTATTAAAACCCATTTTTTCACGTTTTGACCCCAGTTTGGGGGTTAGCTATTTACCCATAGCTGGGACCCTAGCAGGTGCTACCAACCTAGGTCTGGGTGGACCTGGGAACACCAGCAATTAAGAGGTGATTCCACATTCCTCAAAACCTCCTGATCAGAGGTCTTGCTGTTAGATGTAGTTTATCATCTTACCCAGGACGCGGATGTAGTTTATCGTCTTACCCAGGACGCGGATGTAGTTTATCGTCTTACCCAGGACAATTTGGTAATGAACTACAGCAACAATGAAGAAAAATATGCAAATTTGGATTTTGGCTACATAAAATCAAACTGGAAAAAATAAAAGTAATAAATGGCTTATTTAATGCTTAAATATGTATTCTTATAATGCATCAGCCTATAGGCAGCAAACATTGGCCTATAATTGATTGATTTATTTTTTATGGCTTATCGACCTTTTGCAGGTTATTTAAAGCCAGTAAATATCTTTAGATTGTAAAATGTTTTTTTGAGATAATAATTAACCCATAGCTAGGTGGGGAATAAGTGGATTCATGCCTTTCCCAAGAGTATTGTGTGTAAGTGAATATACCAAAACCAACAGGAATTGGAACTCGCCTGTCCGATTAACAATTCCGAGTCATCATCCTAGTTTACTGCACCTGGTATTCCCAAGCAGTCACCCATTTAGGAACTGACCAGGCTTGATGTTGCTTAACTTCGGTGATTGTATGGGAACTGGTGTTTCAACATGATGTAACTGTAAGTTTATATTTGAATCTTTAGTTAAACATCAGTTGGGTTTATACCTGAGTCTACAGGTAAACAATGACTGGTTTTACACCCGAGTCTACAGGTAAACAATGACTGGTTTTACACCCGAGTCTACAGGTAAACAATGACTGGTTTTACACCCGAGTCTACAGGTAAACAATGACTGGTTTTACACCCGAGTCTACAGGTAAACAATGACTGGTTTTACACCCGAGTCTACAGGTAAACAATGACTGGTTTTACACCCGAGTCTACAGGTAAACAATGACTGGTTTTACACCCGAGTCTACAGGTAAACAATGACTGGTTTTACACCCGAGTCTACAGGTAAACAATGACTGGTTTTACACCCGAGTCTACAGGTAAACAATGACTGGTTTTACACCCGAGTCTACAGGTAAACAATGACTGGTTTTACACCCGAGTCTACAGGTAAACAATGACTGGTTTTACACCCGAGTCTACAGGTAAACAATGACTGGTTTTACACCCGAGTCTACAGGTAAACAATGACTGGTTTTACACCCGAGTCTACAGGTAAACAATGACTGGTTTTACACCCGAGTCTACAGGTAAACAATGACTGGTTTTACACCCGAGTCTACAGGTAAACAATGACTGGTTTTACACCCGAGTCTACAGGTAAACAATGACTGGTTTTACACCCGAGTCTACAGGTAAACAATGACTGGTTTTACACCCGACCCTATAGGTAGAAATCAGTCAGGTTTATACTCAAGTCTATAGGTAAAGATGGTCTGGATTTTTATTTTGGTCTATAGGTAAATATTGGTTGAGTTTATACTGGAATCTATAGGCAAACTTCAGTTGGGTTTATACTTGAAATTACAGGTAAACAATGATTTCATTTGTTCATTTGTCTCTAAGTTAATATTGGTCAGGATTATACTTAAATCTATAGGTTGGGTGTATGTTTGCAATAGAATCCATCTTGCTCAATTATAAATCTACCGTCTGTGCATTGAATATTACTGCCATATCTGGTCTTGTGCTCTTGTTATATATCTCAAGATTCTTGACAAAAATACAAAGAATGGTCTGCAATGTAATCGATCCTGACCTGGCATCTCGACTTCAGTCATTTTCTCACAAATGTAATGTAGATCCTGTCTGTCTTTTCTACAATATTTTCATGGCAATTATTCTGATGTGCTGTTCTCCTTAGTGCCTCAACAGTATGAATTTGAGGGTGCTACTAGATTAGTAACTAGTTGAACTAGCTAGATGCAACCATATGTTGTATAATAATAGTTTCTTTTCAGGTATTTCTTACCTATGGAACCCTCTTCCAATTTCTTGCTTCCCTGCCACCTACAATCTTCAAAAATTTAAATGCAATGTCAATTGCCATCTTCTGTCTTCTTGAATCCTGTTCTTTTATTTTTCTTTCTCCTCACTAAAGCTTTGCTTGGGGATCATATGGCCCAATGGTTAAAAGCGTTGGTTGAGTAATCCAAAAAATGACTTGACACAGAGTTGTAAGTTCAATAACTGGCACATGGAATTAGAACAATTTACACCCGTGGACAAAATAAAGGGTTCGGTTCAAAATTCCCAAATATATTACCTGAAGAAGGGTGGATTGTACAATGGCTGAAACATCGTGAATATGGCAATAAAAATAATAAAAACAGTCTGAATGTTGTAAATAGTGTGTGTGTATATATATATATATATATATATATATATATATATAAAAAGGAATATAGTTTTAAGGTGTGCTATATTTATGGGATAAAGTGCTCAATATCAGAGATAGAACGTATGTAAATATAAAAGTGAACATTGAAGTCAACACTCAGAGGCGACAGGCTGTTTCATGCTATATGCAATCATCAGGCTGCCTGACGATTGTGTCTAGCATGAAACAGCCTGTTGCCTCCGAGTGTTGACTTCAATATTCATTTTTATATGTGTGTGTGTGTGTTTTTGTTGAATATCTTGTGGAGTGTGCTTGATGAGGGAAGTATTTGTTTATGAGTTTAAGGAATATTTTTACTAAGTTTGTTTTTACACTTTTCTTGTACAGATTCTTTTCCTGTTATATATACTAGTGAGTTTCATCTGCTAAGGGTACTGTACAGCTTTTCATTACTAATTTTTATATATTTGTTACAAATTTTCTATTTCCAACATTTGATGGTTGTAACTAGAGACTAGCTTAACCTTATCAAATCCCCTGGGGCATGTGTCCCACAGATGTTTTCAACACATCCTGTGAGACATAATTGACCCAAAAATGCATTGATATGGGATAAAGCGGACATTTATACATGCAATAGTTATTGCATCATCATTTCACTTTAGTGACAATGCTACCAAACGCACAGTGTTCACGTGACAGTCAAGGAAGGAGGAGTGTTTCAAATTATTTCCCCATTCCAATGTCAGTACATTGTCTGTTCACAGTAATTGTTACCTTTCTATATGTATTTTTATGTATATATGTATGATCTAATAGTATACAACATAAGAGATGGAAAATGCGTTCCAATAGTGAAAAACCGACCTGGGCATGATGATAAACTACATCTGCGTCCTGGGTAAGACGATAAAATACGTCCAGCAGCAAGGCCTCTGATCTGGAGGTTTTGAGGAGTGTGGAACCACCTCTTAATTGCTGATGTTCCCAGGTCCAGCCTGACCTGGGGTGGTAGCACCTGTTAGGGTCCCAGCTATGGACAAATAGTTAACCCTGAAACTGGGGTAAAAACACTATGAAAGTGTAAAAAAAGGTTTTAATACCAGAAATACTTTTAAAAATTATTACCAGCAATAAATTTTTAAAGAAAAAAAAAAACCTATTACCAGCAATACATTTTTGAAAAAAAATATTACTAGCTATACATTTTTGAAGGAAAAATATTACCAGAAATAGTTTTGGCAAAACAAAATATTCTCGGCATTAAATAACCCATTGAGGTTGATAGGCCGTAAAACAAAACAAACCAATAATGAAAAATATTTAAAAAATGTGTACATTTTTAGTTACTGGACGTGAATGTTCCACCAGCCTTTTATGAGCTCTGAGAATGGGACATATGTGTTCCATCGGACTTTTATAGGGTCTGATTTTCACTTTGTTTATTATCCTATAATATAAGCACAAATAATGTTATTGGTCTACATTATATGTAACTCTTGAATGAATTATATTTTCAGATGTAAGATGAATCGTATAATTAAAGATGAAATAAATAAGATGGTGTAAGAAATGGATGAAGATTTCAGTGATGATAATTCATTTGTAGATGTAAATTATGTAGAAGAAAGTGACACTGAAACTGATAGTATATACTTTTTACAGCTGCGATGAAATAAAAAGAAAAACGGCCACCAGCGAGTAAATTCGAGCTCTCCCAACTGGTAATCCAACCACTAGTCGTTCCGTCTCAAAATCGCACAAACAGACTTTTCCAGCCGCCAACCGGGAACGTCACTCCAAGCTTCTCTCAAACTGGGAAAAACTAGGTGCTTTTATATTTGTCCATATACCCATAATCCCCTGCGTCTTCATGCGATCCCATAGTTCATTCTGTCTCTGTCCCATAATGCATTGCATATTCATTGCATAAAAAGGCGATGCAAGTCTCCCCTTATTCTTTTACGTTATCTGGCCGAGGACGGATTACGGCAGAGCGGTAAGTGCTTTCTTTTTTTTCTCCTTCATTTCAACTGCAGTAGCCCTACATGCTAAGCAAGTACGGGCTCTTTTTTGGCGGGGAAAAGGCAAGTTGGAGCCAGTTGTGCTCGTCCCAGGTTCTGCCTCATCATGTCTGCCTGGTTATCATGGTCTCCTGGGACACATGTATCCCAGGAGCCTTGGACCAAAATGTCTGCTGGGACACCAGTGACCCATTGCTATATTTAGAATAATATATTCCATAATATTATTTTTCTAAGTCAAAGACATTTGGATATGTCTTCTGAAACGAACAATAATATTTTTTGCTGTCGACATCAACTACGTGAATGTGGACTTGAAAGCGTTGACAGACAGAGACGAAAATAGGATTTGTCAAGATAGTCTTTCTCTATTTCATTCATACGTATAATTACTTACAACGCCCCGGCAGCCAAAACTTGCAGTGGCGCATTCAGAATCTTCATACGTTGCATCCATCTGTACTTTTCAATGTGTTCAAATATCAATGGCAGTACAGCTGGAAAAAAAGAAAAAAAAAATAAACATATAAGAAATCATCAGCCTTGTCATGAGACACACACATACTTATCATGCATGTATATGGGTGTGTGGGCGTATATATGAATGCATGTGCAAGTGTATGAAGATAGATCAACATGTCTGTGGACGGACATATCATCAGCTAAATCTTAATCTGAAATTTTCACTGCATAATGTTCAACTGAGCTCGGTGTTTAATATTTGCCACTGGATTGAGTGCATTATCAAAGAAAGGAATTATATTGAAAAATAAATATATATTTTTTTTATCATTTCACCCCTAGCAAGGCAATAAATGGAGTATCATTGTGATTCCATATGATACCATCTGCTGGTTATTCTCCCAAGGTGAGTAAGGCTTGTATATGCATTGTGTGTTTATACAAATCACCCGTAATATTTTAGATGAACCAAGTGGGAAGATATCTGTCTGCAAAACCAGTAAAACCTTTGTCAGTGCTAAGATGATTATTTCACCCCAAGCAAGACAATAAATCCACTAAGACACAAGGGGTTACTGACTGTTAGAGAGTATGAGAAAGAAAAATTATGGCTGACCCAGTCCACTTGCTTCATCCAGCCCTCACATATGTCTACTTGAAGCTGTTCGGCACAACGGCAGCCATGCCCTGGGCAACAGCATCGACTTCCAGTTAAAGGGTAGCCAGTCAGAAGTTCCACAGCTTGTACCAGTGCCACCTCTTCTATGTCAGCAAGCCAGGACACCACATAGTTGCTTATCAAAGTGGCAGCCCCACCACCTGGCTAGCCTGCGTCAGAAGAATCCTTCTATTGTTATATATATGTTAACAGCTTCTCTTCTACATCTCACTTGTAGAACTCTCTTCTGACCTCTTGCTTTCCATTACACTTTGATTTTTATAAATTAAAATACAATGTCAATCGTTATCTTTTATCTTCTTAATTCTTGTTATTTTATCGTTCTCACTCCTAAATATTTTTTTTACAGTCAGTAACCCTTTGCATCTTAGTGGCTTTATTGCCTTGATTGGTGTGAAATGATTAAAAAAAAGTGTCAATTCCCAACATTTGATACATTGTATTTGATATTATTAGTAACCTCGAGATAATTTACAGTCAACAAGAGAGTGGGTGGTAGGTGTTATGAATGCATATACTAAGGTTAATCTCCGCTTGACAACAGAAGAGGTCACGTGGGAGTCTCGAGTCATTTTGGGGAAGCAGGTCAAGAGGTCGACTGACCCAGTTACCCTTAGTAACAGATGTCTAGACAGAATCTAGACAGGGGCCTGACGTGAGGTCATGAAGCAGCAGGAGCTGGAATTCGAGCCAGATGCAGGACACGTACGAGTTAGAAAATTACTTGGAAGTCAGTTGCTGTCTTGTCTTTGAAGGAGCAAGACACAAAATCAAAGCACTGATAACTTATGAACGGAAGGAGTAGATTCATTTTGGTAATGACGGAAGTTGTCCGATTCATCATAAGCAACTCCGGATAAGAAATATAAGGATGTATATTTCTGTTCGTTAACTCCAAATTGAAGAAGATAAATCGAGTTTTTTATCACAGAAGAGACAAGGAGATTTGTGTGCAGAGACTACAGCCTGTGTTTGAAGAAAGAAAAGAGAAATCAAGAGAGAAGAAGAAAGTACATGTCTCTGTTGCAGCCGGATTGTGGTTGAAGCTGAATTGGGTAAAGAAGAAGAGAGAAAGGAAAGAGAAGACAAGAGAGAAAGGAAAGAGAAGACAAGAGAGAAAGGAAAGAGAAGACAAGAGAGAAAGGAAAGAGAAGACAAGAGAGAAGAAGAAAGTATATGTCTCTGTTGCAGCCAGACCGTGATTAGAGCTGAATTGGGTAAAGAAGAAGAGAGAAAGAGAAGGGGAAACACGAGAGAGAAAAGAAAAGATAATAAGTGGGAGAGAGAACTGAATATAAAGATAAGTGACTATATTTTTGGACCCGTGCTAGAAAGATACATATGCATCCACAAACTTTATGTTATCGCAAACACCTTTCCATATGTTAAAATAGATATATAAATCCTATCCCCATCTCTCTTTGGTTATGCGTTAATTTCTGCATTCGTAGTTATTCGTACTTATTCTTTTTCGCATCCATTCGGGTTCAGCCGAGTTTATTTGGATTTGGGTGTATTTTTGTATCCCCAACGTAAGCCTTGAGATTGTGGTTGTCGGACACTTTACTCATGCTCATATTTCTTTTCTTTTATCTTAATATCTTGTGTATAAGTGTAAATTAAAATTCTTACACCAGAATTTATCACGCCTTATTGTTCATTCTTGAATTGTGGATTGGTATATGTGTTGAAACCGAAGCGAACCTGGGAAAAGATTATTGTTTGATTATCTCAATCGAACAGTGTTCTTTAAAATATTTTGTTTACTAATTGTCCATTTGTCATGGTCTGGAAGAGATAGTCTGTATCTTTCCACAGACGTGATGATGTATATATCTTCTGGTCGGCGTATGATTGCGTTCCTAATTATTTGTCGAGTAGGGCGTATGACAGTAGGTTATATGCAAATATTACACTGTTTTATTTAAGGTATTTGAGCATCTATGGATTTTACTATCTGCAAACATTTATGGAATCAGTTCTCTTGTAGAAAGAAAAGAAAGAAAAAGAATTTACATTATATCAGAGCCATTTATAAAAAGGATGGAGAAAATTCTGATATAAAAATTATAAACCCAACAGAATCAGAGGTATTAGTGTGAAAAATTGTTTACCTACAACCATTTACATAGTATTTGGTATTATTAGTAATCTTGACATGATTTGGGGAGATAATAATGTTGTACGAATACAAGTCCTACTAATTAACATAGTTGAGAGAAGAAAAGATTGATGCCTTTCCCAAGAGTATTTACATTTAAGTGAATATAACAAACCTGACTAGAATTGGCACTTGGCTCTCCGAGTTCCAATTTCATATGGTTATTTATTATACCACCCACGCATCCAAGCTTACAGCACCTGGAATACCCAAGTGGTTACTCATCTAGGTACTGACCAGGTTCAACATTGCTTCAATTTAGTGATTATATGAGAAGCAGGAGCATTTCCGTTAAATTTGTAAAGCACGTCATGCTCTACGTGATGGTTCCTTATAGGATAGAGGTTCGATTCCTGTCGGAGGACACATATTTTCTATGAAAAGTTCTTGGACATTAAGGCCGGTAAATGTTGTTAATACTGTTTATTATAAACGGAGCATTTACTTAAATATTTGTATCTATAAAAAGAACGTATAAACTTAAAAAATGTCTTAAAATAATTGTCGGACTTTGTCCATTTCATAATATATATATTATATATATATATATATTATATATATATATACACACACACACACAAACACACAGGGTGTATGTATGCATGCATATATATTATACATATATATATATATATTATACACTGTTACATCAGATGAGACGTTTTATTAAACGTTAAAACAAAATGTACAATTTTGTAGTAGTTACTTACATATTCTGATGTAACAGTGTATAATAAATAATATTAATTGCTCTACTCTTGTATTGAACCCTGTTTTAAATTAATGTTTTGAATGTTGCAATTTTATTCTTCATTCTTTTAGATTTGGATATATATAGATATATATATATATGTGAAACTGAGAATGAATAGAATCCAATTCCGATGTTCGTAATATATGATGACTTTCCAGTCCGGCCAGTGACTTGCATATCTTGTAGCAGATTTAGCACTCATCAGCAGTGGCGTTGGTTGAGACAACAGACACGGTGTTGGCTTCATTGTGAACTTTCATGTGATGCTTCAAACCACCAGCTGATCGACATACTCTAGAGCAGTGGGAGCTTGAAAAGTTTCCATCCTGGGAGTCAACATCCGGTATGGAAAGGACAACAAGTGTAGTAGGATTGCTTTCATGCAATTTCATGTGATTAACCAGGTCTGCCTTTGACAGCAGGGTAGTCACATACCTCACAGACCCACACATCTCCACAATTGGCCGGCAGATATTACCATTTTCTGCATGTTCTCTTGAGCTTTGCCCGATCTTCTCTGGCTATTTCAAAAGGTTCAGCACCCTTGGAAATCACAGCCCTCCACTGGCCACAATCAGATGCTAGGGACTATCAATCATCAACAGGAAGACAAAAATACGCCAAACTCTCTTTGACACTATCTTGAAACCGGTTTTTTTGTCTTGTGCTGTGGTCTCTTGCCAGAAAGAATCTCATCATAAAACAGCTGTTTTGGAAGTCTGGCATCATCAAGCCGAACAAGATGACCAGCCCAACGCATCTGGTTCCTAATCACAATTGCAGCAATGCTGACTGTTTTGGCTTTGGTCAAGACACCTGTATTTGGAATATGACTGTCCCACTTCAGGCCAAGAATATGTCTGAGACAGTGCTGATGGAATCTTTCAAACTGTTTTATATAAGATTGACACAAGGTTCAGGTTTCAGCAGATGCTTTAGTTAAAGTTAAATCACCATCCTCCAGAAAGTGTGCAACTAAGTTGACTTCATCGGCTCCCTAACAAATCCATCCCTAACAAGAGTTCTGACTTGGAATCTTCTCAAGTTGAAAACTTTTTTCAGTTGTTCGGAATCTGATACAGACACCTGTATCACAGTCATGAAAAGCATATCAGAGTACAGCTGTCAGGTAAAGTGAGAACAATGTTGGTGCAGGTATATCACTCTGCTTTACTCCATTATCGATTGGATGTTCCTCTGAGAGCTGACCATTGAAATTGACACAACCTTTCATACAGTGATGTAGTTGCTTGAACTTTTCAATAAAAGCAGGTGAACAGTCAAATTTTCCGAGCACCTTCCAGAAAGCCTCAAAATTCAGTGAGTTGAAAGCTTTAGTTAGGTCAACAAAAACCTAATAAATAAATAAATATATATATATATACACACACACACAGGGTGTCTCCCAAAAATTGATATCAATTAAAATGTAAATATCTGAGTAACTACATGTCGCAGGCAAATGTTGAACAATAAAAAGATATATTTATCAAAATTCAAACAAGATATTCAAAGGGATTTAGATTTTATAACCAATTTCACAAAGCTTTACAAATGTTCAATATGCACACCACCTGTGACATGACACACGTCAAGTTGGTAGTTCAGCTTGTGCCAAACATAATGTAGCATGTTTTGTGTAATATTCTCCAGCACCTTAGTGCTTCTCTGCCTAAGTTACTCTAGGCTTGTAGTCCTTTCACATAGCCCCATAGAAAGAAAAATCACAAGGTGAATACGGTGGCCATTTCAACAGCACATTGTCATTATGACTAGCATCTCCAATCCATCTTCCTGGTAGATTCTCATAGAGATAAGTCCACACAGTCACACTTAGTTTTTACACATTTTGTTAAAATTTAAGATCATTTGAGTGAGAACTGGCTATGTTATTAGACTACAAAATGATGTTATATATATATATATATATATATATATATATATATATATATGTATATAGACAATATTAGTGGTGAATATACACATACATATGCAATTATATATACACATACATATATGTATAAAAATAATTCCAAGAGGATATGATCCAGGTAGAACTCGATGTCCAGGACAGAGTAAGGATATAATAAAAAGACTTAAACACTAATATTCCATGGTCATAATTTATTCCATTGGAATCGTAAGAACGATCCAATTCATCAGACCTACAGATTCAAAAAGAAAACAGAACAACAACTCCGGGAAAAATTGATGAGAGTATGTGTGGGGGAACCTGTGATCTATATAGAGGGGTAACAGATGAGATATATATATATATATATATATATATATATATATATCTCTATCAGGAAACATTCGAAGGACTTATCTCCAATTTCAAGTTTTGCAGTTGGGGAACTGAATGAGATTGATTGAGCTGTGCATCTAGACATGTTGGTTGATAGAAATTTAAAAATTTAGCATTCCTATATTTCTTAAAAGGTGCATAATTATAGCTGATGTTTACATTTATATCTCTCCAAACTATATATATATATATATATATATATATATATATATATATGAGAGAGAGAGAGAGAGAGGTTACACAACAAAATTCAAAATTACCTCATATGGGTGGAGGTATAGATCTACTTCAACTAACAAGAAGTACGTCAGTCATATTCAACCCTGGCATATAGACTGTGTTTGTGTCAGAATTAGAAATTTAAAATTTAACTTTAAACTATTTTTAAATCTATGAAAAATGAGATGTTAAATAGGAACTAAAAGAGGGCCTTCATATAAACCGAATTTAATGTCATAAGGTTAATATCCGGGTTAATTTTAGAAAACTTCTTCCCTTTAAGGCTAATACCTTCAACCCTCCCCGCTTACCACCAACTCAGGCATTTCATCTGATTGAAACATTGAAATGGATATATTCTGTATCAATTTTTCAACAGCTGTCAAAGTTACATTTCTAATTCTGACATGAACACAGTCTATACACCGGGGTTGAATAAGACTAACGTACTTCTCGTTAGTAATAATAGATCTGTACCCTGCCCCATATGAAGTAATTTGGGATTTTGTTGTGTAATTTATATACTCTGTTATAATACATTGAGGTCTTTTTGTGGATCAGTTTTAATATTTTATATTACTAAGATCCACTTGGATTATATACCAACAGATTCATTACCTGTACTATATATATATATATATATATATATATATATATATATAATCCCATCAATAAGAACATTAGTCTGATTATGCCCTTTTAAATGATGGATTATATTACATAGAAATTTTCCCACTTTGTCATTCAACTACCTAAAGTTATCAATATTTTCAAAAAGACTTGATGAATAAATACGTTTAATTTGCTGTACTCACTCATAGAAGGAGCGGCCATGACTATTCTGGAAAACACAACTTGGGAAATTCCTTTCACTGCAGCATACTGCAAAAAGAAATAAAAGAATTACTGGAGATATTTCCAACAACAACTTTGTACAACTTGTTTTTTAAACTTCATCAGGAGAAAAACAAGAAGGAAATGAAAGCCCTAGTCTATTTTATTTTTTTATAGACTATATGGAGTGAGGACAAAAATAAACACCATGACAGTCAATCATCAAATGACAAGAAAATGGTTTTTGAATTGGAGGATCCATGCATTCTTCCTATTTAATGACTTAGTTCTTTGAAAAGAAATATTTAACACTTTTGACCAATGGGTTGTGCTCCTCCTGACAAAAAACAAAAAAAAAAAAAAAAGATGCTTTGTGATCCTTTTAAAGAGTATTTAAGTAAAGTCACTAGAAGGAAATAGCCAGTAATGGATGGCAACAGTGCACAATGTGAGTTCAAAGAGATTCTCTTACACATTCGCCTGACTTCCTCACCAAGCTACTTGACACTTACACTCTTCCTTGCCAAGCTATATGATACATACACTCTTCCTCCTCACTTTCTCCCTTGCCTCTTTTTTCACACACATACATGAGGAAATCACATTTCTTTTCATTGAAAAAAACAAATACAAACAAGTAACATTAACTTTTAAATTTAGTTGTGAAGCAATGAAAATAAAAATATTTCATATTTTTATATTCTGAAACTTTTCTTATGGGTTGATTCAAATCCGCAACAACTATTCCCTGCACATTTACAAACGCAGATGTGAAGAGATGGACACAGGCCATCTAAGCACTTCATACATCATCCCAAATGAATCTATCAAGAGAAAACAATCTTGTTTTCTCTCCCAAGGTCAATGTACTGATGAGTGATGATGATGTCTATGCTGATGACATAGGTATTCATAGTTGGGCTAAGAATGATCTTGAACAGAAAATCAACATCCTCTACCAAGTATTCCAAGAAATAAGACTCAAGATAAACCTTTCCAAAACAGAAACTATGACTGGCATTAAAGCAGCAATGACACATATTGTGAATCTAATACTAAACACTTCAAATACCATGGCATATGAATCAGTAATGAAAAACATTAGTATAGAAATTGAATATAGAATACACTGTGTCAAAGGTAGTTTTGCTCAACATTGCAAAATGGTAAAAAACAACCTGAAAACTTGAGTCATGTTTTTAAATAGCCTCATCACATTGAAACTTCCATATGAATGTCATGTGTGGGAAAATGAAATAAAACCAATAAATAAAATAATAATAAATAAAAAAAAGAGAAAAAGAAATAATTTTCCTATGATGCAAGTTATAAAAAAAAAAAAAAAAAAAAAAAAAAAAAAAAAAAAAAATGGAAAAAGGTTTCTGGTTACATGTACAATTTTAAGACCCCACTTCTGGAAAGGGCAGAACCATTCTCTTTCAACTTTCCAACAAGATCATTTGGATGTGTTATCAGCAGCCCTATTCACGAAGCAGAGATTTGGCCATCCCAACTCAGCTTGAGGCTAACTTGAGCTTGATCATCTTTACCCATTCTTATCTTTACTTCCCATAAATTATTTCTGAACCAAAAAGGAAAACAAACATACTCAAGAGACATTTAACTTTGTTTCAATACAGTTGACATAAAAGAAATAAAGTTTTTTTGTATGCTTCTATCTTCTTTGTTTATATATTAAACAAGTACCTTCACCTACAAAATACCCACAAAATTCAACAACCTTGTCAACATCCACACATGCATGGCACCAAGCTGACTATTAAAGAATAAAAAACTATTCTGGGTTCATTTTTTTGTCCAAATATGTGAATTTGTTTTGTACATGCTAAGGTCTAAAAAGATCACTATATAAAATTCACTATTTTTTATCCATAATGTTGAAGGTGTTAAAATTATTCAACATTTTAACAAGAAAAACAAAATGTTAAAAATTGCCACAAAACATTGTTGCTTTATCTAAGATGGAATGACTTATTATGACATGTCTCTAATTTGTATTTAGACATTGTATTTATTTTCAAGTTTTCTAGTTGAATTGTTCACCTATATTGCATATGATCCATTACTGTACCTAATTATGTTACAATAAACATATAAATTTTATATGAATTCTACCTTATGGAAATTGAGATAGAGTAGGGGGCGCCATATCATAGATTCAGTGGTGGTGGTGGGTGTACGAGACTGTTGCATTGGCCTTCAACACACTATTTTTTTTGTCAATGGACTTCAAACAAATAATACCAGAAAATGATAGAAATAATCAGAATATTTTACCTTGGAAGTTGTAACTGGATTTTTGTTCTCATCATAAACTGTGATTCCATCAAGAATTTCACTAAATTAGAAAAATAGCAGAAATTGTTATCTTTGTAAATATACATGTCATTCAATATCACTTTAGAATGGAGCGGGGGGTCAGCAAACTGTAGGCTATATAGAATATGCTTGTATTCTTAAATAATTTCTTTTGTATTTGTATCATTGAGGACCCCTGCCCTCTATCAAAGATTGCTGTTTCAAATCTAGTTGGAATGACTGCAAAACCATCCCCTACCCAAATTTGTAGATAAATTGTACCGATGCATGCTGGGATTTCTTCCTAGCCAATAAGATAAGTCACTTCTCGGTCTCATCCACCATATTATTGTTCATTTTTGCCTTGAAATTAGAATACTGTGATTACTTGTCTGTATCTCTTTTGGGTGTTAACACCCATTCTTAGTTTTAACTTTTTACCTTATTACTGTTGCTTTGCCTACTTTTGTCTTGCATATATATATATATATATATATATATATATATATATATATATATATATATATTGTTTGATCCATATTATTTTTGCCTTGTTCTTTTCATTCTTTTGTTATTGTTTATTGGAAATGTTGTCAGTTCTGTTTGTTGGGCATTTCTGCCAATTATCTACAGGTTACGAGCCCAGAAATAATATCTTTTGCAGATGAATCATTGATGACACACCCCTTCATCAAATATCCAATCAGGAATGGCCAACCTGAAGTTCAATGACATGTAGAAAAACAAGTTGAAAGAAAGTTAATTGACTTTTAGAAATGCCTTCCAAGTGAAGGGTATTTGTGCTATAAATATTTTATCTGACAATATCAGTATTTTGGCAAATTTTGTGGTGAAAGGACATTTTTAAAAGAGGAATCCTGCTAAACTGGAACATAGGCCAGATTTCACTGATCAAAATTTACAACCAATTTTTATAAAACAAAGCAGAAATTTTGAACCAAGCTTTTAACTCAGAAAAAAAGAAAAGAATTCTTAACATTCTTATTGTTTCTTCATTTTTAACAGTACCACTGAAAAAAAAATCATATTTATTCACAATTAATATTTCATATTTAATATGGTTTAAAATAAATGATTAAAAAATGTAATATTATCTTTATATATATATATATATATATATATATATATATATATATATATACACACACATCATTTTCTTATTTATTATAACATATGAGGATCTAACAATTATATCATTATCATTCATTACCTACACATATAATTTCATTATATTCATAAATTGTGTACCATGAAGTCTCCAAACAGCCCTCTTTGGGTTTTGAATTTAGAGTTTTCCTTCTTTTAGACTGGTTGCCAACCAAGGCTGAAGTGTCCAGAGCCCATAGCTGAAGAGAGAAGAAATAGATTCCTACCTTTCTCAAGCCTATTTGTGTGAAAGCGAATGCAATGAAGTTGAGCTTCTAGCCATTACACTACCTACATGTTCATCATATATTAGTCTTACTTTGAGTTTGTTCTCCAAAATATTGCAAATCTGGCCAAGTTCCAAAAGAATTACTGACTCCAGCTCCGTGGAACAATTTAAAGATCAGTCATATGTGATACACACTTGGAAAGATAATGTCTCTCTCGATTGATGACCAACTAGGCAGAGATTTTCCTGCAGTAAGTTGTCAACCAAAGTTACAGGACCCAGTATATTTTGTTATTGAGATGTGATGGATTCATACCTTTCCCAAAGGGTATTTGCACTTAAGTGAATGTAACAAACTGAGAGAAATTCAAACTTGGCTCTTGGACTTCACCTTTTGAGTCAATATCCATTAACCAACAACACACATTCACAGATATAATTATAAAAACATTTTGTTATTTTGGTTAATTATATATTTAAAATAATTTAATAGTTAATTATATATCTAAAATAATTTAATAGTTAATTATATATCTAAAATAATTTTACATATTCCCTGACATAAGTAGCACTGGAGAAATGTTTGTAATTTCCAAAAGAATTTAATATGATTCCAATACAACTATCACCTTTACTGGGTACAGCTGAAAAGTTCTCAGTTCAACCAATTCTGATATTTGAAAGTGAGTTGGATTAAGAACTTTTCAGCACACATGCACCTCTATGCGTGTGTGTGTATATATATATATATATATATATATATATATATATATATATATATGTGTGTGTGTGTGTGTGTGCAAATATATAGAAAAATAGAAAAGTTTGTGTGTGTGTGTGTGCAGGTATGCAGAAAAATAGGAAAGAACACGTTAGGTAAATAATCCGGAGTTCTTTAGTATTTTTGTTTTTATTTTTAAAAAACAGTGCTCAATACAAAAGTAGAGCCTAAATTATGATTATTTTTAAAAATAATAATAATAAAATAATTATAATATATATATATATATATATATGTAAGTCATGCTACCATGCTACTGGTCAGGGATAATATATATAAATAAATTGTTTAAATAAATCATGAATTTTCATGTGGAAACAAAGACTTTCAAAATGTAAAGCCCACTCAATGTTTGGCAAAATTAAATTTTGGAATCTAATTCAAACAATATCGAAATAGTTTCACCTGAAAATGAAACTGTGAAAAAATATAAAAATAAAACCTTATTCTAATGTTTGATTATGCTTGAAAACATTCTTACTATTTATATAAATAAATACAACAAAAAAACACTCATTCCTCCCTGCAGCCAGCATAACTCTTGGTAACATGACACTAAGAGAGGAGAGAGTCACTTCCAAGCAACACTTCGTTTCTTCTGGTATGCACAAACATCCAGCATAGCAACCCATTGATCTCTGAATTATAGTACAAAGCAATCAACAACACAGTATCAGTACAAGTTGTACTGTTAGTACGATGACTACTGTATCTGTTAACTTCAATTTTCCTAACTGTAAATGTTACAAAATTTATTTTAAGTTAAAAATGACCTCAAGAGTTGTGTAATTATTTCTAAAATAGTTACAAATAGAGTCTCACAAGAACAAGAGAAAAACAATTATTTCAAATCTGGTTCACTTCCCCCAAAATTTGCTGACTCCCACTTTTGAGAACAATTTACAGATATAATTATAAAAAAAAACATTTTATTATATTGATTAATTATATATTTAAAATAATTTAACATATTTTCTGCCATAAGTACCACTGGTTACATAATTTCCAAAAGAATTTAGTATGATTCCAATATAGCTACCACATTTACTGGGTATGGCTGAAAAGTTTTCAATCTAACCAGTTCTGATGTTAGGTTGTTCTTTTTTTAAAGTAAGCTTTGGGTGCTTTGATTAGAAGAAGGCAATGGGAAACTACTCCACTATCTTTCCCAAGAAGGCATGGCAATTCATAGATAAACAAGAATACTACATAGCGAGTCATGATTGTCCTGAGGGAAGAAAAAGCAATACGCCTTGGGTGTCTTGATGTGAAGAAATGAGTAGCAAGTTAGTTTCACAAGCCATTATTATTGTAGTGAGTCTTATTTTCACTGGGTACCAAACCCTTGGAGCCTAGTGGCCAAATAAGCTAATCTTAAACATTGCAAGGAAGTCATGGTTAGCTCCACAGGGAGCACTGTTTGTTCCTCTATGTAATTACATACTGCTATATACATCTAAAGTTTTGTGCCTCTACCGTAGAACAATAATGAGAAAACATGTCTTACAAGCCATTGCTTCTGTAT
Source organism: Acanthosepion esculentum (assembly GCA_964036315.1). Classification (NCBI taxonomy): domain Eukaryota; kingdom Metazoa; phylum Mollusca; class Cephalopoda; order Sepiida; family Sepiidae; genus Acanthosepion; species Acanthosepion esculentum. The sequence goes on from OZ038506.1 coordinate 9,129,603, forward strand.
GATAATCCTGATTGGGTACTCCCAAATTATGGCCTTGTGCTAAACTACTGTAAGCTTTGAGAATATAAATATAGTGTCTTGTATCTTGAAAGTGATTCTAATTTAGAAATTATTTTTTTAAAACTCTTCAGTCAACGCAAGGCTTACGGCCACATCATATTAAAATACTAGTTTCCATACAATAACTAAAGTTAAGCAACAATGAGCCTGGTCAATACCTAGATGGGTGACTACTTGGAAATACCAGGTGTTGTGAGCTTGGAAGTGTGGGTAGTGTAATGGATAATGGCTTGGAATTGTTAACTGGAGAGCAGAGTTACAATTCCAGTTGGGTTCGTTATATTCACTTACATGTAAATATCCCTGGGAAAGGTATGAATCCAGCTCTTCTCCCTCCCCACCAGCTATGGGTTAAATAGCATGACAGAGTGGGTCCACTATTCTTGGTTGGCAACCAGTCTACTACAGAAAGAATTGGCAAAATCTTCTGCCTAGTCAGTCCTGAATCAAAGAGATATGATCACCTGAGCATGTATCACATGCCAATTGACATCTCTTGTTTAGATGTTATGCATCTCAGACCCAGACAAGTAGTTATAAGTAGAGGATAGGTACTGTGGATAAATAGGGAAAGGCAAAACCCTGATGCCTAAATACATCAGTTTTTGCCAGGTGATTTTTTAAAGCATGAAGCCGTTTATTATCCTGCAGCAGAATTGACCCTTTTTTTTTTTATCATGTGCTAACCGGAATGATTACAATTTTCAAAGCATCGGTTCCAAATCATGATGCTAGGAATCTGACTGGCTGTAATAGATTACTTCATTACAACACTGACCAAAGTCAAGAGGACCTTTTTTTGAATGCAGATTTATTTTGTGGAAAATGTCAAATCATGTAAGCTGCTGATCATGGTTCAAATCGTGGTGGACTTGCTTCTACATTTTCTTTGCAAATTTGTCTGAGGTGTCTTCTGTTGTATGGACAATCTGAGGCTTTGCTCTCAAGGCTAAGTGTTTCTGTTTCTAGATGAGCCTGTTTTAAATTTTTCATTTTTGAGGAATGACTTGGAGATTCAGATCCTCAGAAACAAATTTTTTGAACCCCTGGTGCATGGCCAGTTCTAAAACGGATTGTAAGCACTTGATTTTGCAAACGGCTTTGAATTTGAACTTTTAGAAAATAATTATACAAAAATTGCATTCATTCATCCTTGTTTTAATGTCCTATCAAAAAAAAATCAGGTAATCAAAAATATCCAACATAAAACAGGAAATGTCAAACTTTAAAATGGTACATAGATTCCGAAAGGAAATGACAAGATAATTGCACTGATGCATTGCAAAAATGACCATTTGTTTTATATTTAAAAAGTAATAATTTTGCATCCTGGACTTTGCTCTAAATGCTAAAGTGTTTTTGATTCTGGATGAGCTGGTCTTGTTAAGTAATGAGTTGTTACCATCACCAGTCTCATCTTGGAGATTCTGATCACCAAAAATAAATTTTTGATTTATGAAATACTAGCAGCCATACCCAGCTGGTTGATCAGAAAAAGTGTTCAATTAGAATGGAACAAAAACAGCATTATGTTTAAATGTAACAGAGTCTTCTTCAATTACTGTAAAGTACTTTCATTAAAAAAACATTTTGAATTAATGCAGTTACTGATATAACAGAAGTAGTCTGTATTTATTAATTTGTTTTCGCAGTTTTTTGCTAAATGCAGTGGCATAGAAATAAAAATGAGGTATCTTGAGCTCGTCATGATGTAAGTAACTTACCAAGTTTGAACAAAAAAGTTGAATTTATTGATTTTTGATTGGCTTTATCGATTATTGATTATTTTACACTAAGAACCTATCTCTTACATTGTACAATGTATGTAGCAAGTTTGGTCAAAATCGGTTGTTATGGATCTCGAGTGAAAAGGTATCACACAGACAGACACAGAGACATCCTCTGTTTTATATATATAGATGAGGCTTTGTGTTATTCTGCAGCAGAGTAGTCTTTTTTTATTTACCATGTGTTAATCAGAATGTCTGCAATTTTTGATGCATCAAATCATAACAACAGAAACATACCATGATGATCTGATTGGCTGTAATGGCTTTATTGCAAGATTACCAAAGGGTCAGGATCGTTTTGCATGAAGACATGTTTTGTGGAAAGCAAGGAGAAGTAAGTTAGTTGACATAAAGAAAGTCATGTTTCTGATTATTATACAGGAAGTACTTTTCATCAAGGGTCAGCATACAATCAAGAAAAGGGTCAATTTTGAAATGAACAAATAAAATGCAGCAGAAACACTCAAACTGCTGATCATCACTCAAATCATGTCACCTTCTGCATTTTCTTTCACTTTGCCAGTTTGTGCCTGATATCTATTAACTATTTCAGGAGGCTACCCCTAGATCGCACCCACATCCTGAAGGGAGATGGCACATAGAAGATAAACTTATTAGATTGAAGTGAAAAGAATTATTGCACTAAAACAAAAATGGTCACTTATTTAGTTACAACCTAATATATACACAAATATATATCCATGTTTAACATATAAAAGTATCTGTTTATATTTCCGAGATAAGGTACTGTAACCGTTTACACTATTTACAGTGTTTGAACTATTGTCCTCATCTTTATTGTCATATTCACGGCGCTTAGGCCATTGTATGCTTTATATGGCATTAAAGATGAAGACAACAGTCCAATGTAGTGTAAATATAAAAGTATATACATATATATATATACAAGAAAACCAAAAAAGTTCTGTCCGTTTTTTGATTTAGTCATTGAATGAAGTTGAAATATATACGAAATGCGTGTAGCGATTGTTTTCAAATTCGGACAGACGGAAGTAGGAACATCAGGAGTTATAAAAAACACGTGCACCGTGCCCGGCCATCAGTTATAAGCCAGACAGCTGTGAGAAGGATGGAAGTGTCTAGAGATCTCGTTCAGGGCTGTTTGCTTTATGACTTCAAAGTGGGCTTATCAGCAGCTGCATCAAGTCGCCGCATATGTCAAGCGTTTGGGGATAGTGCTGTGGATGAACATACTGCAAGGCGTTGGTTTTGAAAATTCAAGTCAGGAGATCTGTCTCTCCATGATGAGCCTCGCAGTGGACGACCACAGGTCTTCAATGACGGAGTCCTGAAGGTGGCCAATGAAGAGGACATAGTCTAACATGTGGTGAACTTGCAAGACAGTTCAACGTTTCCGATGAAACAGTTAGACTTCACCTGCACCGTCTAGGTAAGACGTACAAACTGAGCAAGTGGATTCCGCAAACGCTGTTGGAGGTCCACAAGGGACAACGAGTGGCAGCCTGCGTATTGCTGCTTTCTCGCCACTGTACCGCATCCTTATTCAATCGAGTGCTTACCAGTGATGAAAAGTGGGTTCTGTACGAAACTCTCAAGCGTTCCAGACACTGGTTGTCTCCTCAGGATGCTGTCCCTCACACCGCAAGACCGCCTATGCACCCACGCAAGTTTATGCTTCGTGTCTGGTAGATAGGTCATCAAGTGGTTCATTATGAACTGCTACCAACTGGCCAAACCGTCACTGGAGACCTATACTCACAGCAATTGAAACGTGTGCAACAGGCATTGTGCCAGAAGGAGCCAGCACTGGTGAATCGCAAATGTGTGCTTTTCCTCCATGACAACGCCAAGCCGCATGTCGTGCGAGTGGTCAGGGATACCATACAGCAACTTGGGTGGGAGACTTTGTGCCATCCACCTTATTCACCTGACCTTGCGCCATCCCATTACCACCTCTTCCACTCCCTGGATAATCATCTTTGTGGGAAATCCTTCACGAATGAAGCAGACTTGCGCAAAGCCCTCACGGACTTCTTTGCATCAAAACCCCCCCCGAGTTCTACCGCAAGGGCATTGAAACGCTGGAGACACGTTGGCAGAAGGTGCTGGATGCCGATTACTTCGAAGACTAAATATAAGTTACACATACTGTGAAGCATTTTCTTTTTTTCCTTTAAAAACGGACAGAACTTTTTTGGTTACCTTGTATATATGTAAAAAATGTTTCTTTTACCTTTGTCGCATCAGTGGAATGTTTACTATATTGGCAGCCGCCACTGCTGCAAAGGGGACAAATCTTTGCATCAAACCCGACGCACGCTGAAGAAAGACAAGCAGAGAAGAAATTTCAAACAAGGTTTTGGAAATAGAAAAAGTTTTTAGAAAGTAAATTTATGAAGAAATAAAAATAATATATATAGTCAAAAGGAAAACTGGTTTATATATTCTTATCTTTAATCTTTATGTGACTGGCTTTTAATCACAATTAGCTTATCACTAATGCAACAAGCCGCAGAAAGATGAAAAACAAGAAACTGTCTTAATTCATATAAGCTTTGGTATCCAAATGATTACGGTATTCTCCTTGAAAGATGAACTGTTAAAGATATAAATCTTATCTTAGTTCATTTCAAATTCTTGCAGTTAGATGACCAAAGAATGATTTGGTTAAATACAGGGTGGTTACAATGAAAGAATGAGTTCAATAGTTTAAACAAAACTTGGAATTTAAAATTATGACAATGCGATCATCAGCAATGCTGCATAGAATGAAGTCAGAAGAAAAAAGAAAATAACAGTGTAGAGTGAGTGGCCATCGTTAAATGTAAATAAATGACAGAACTGTCCAACAAACAGAATTGACAAAGTTTGCAATAAACAACGAGAAAACAGGGCAAAACTAATATAAAACAAGCAAACAATATATGCAAGGCAAATTAACCGTAATAAGGTAAAAACGTTCACAAACTAAGAATTGGAGTTGACACACAAGAGTAAATTCAGATAAACAAACATAGTGTTCTGACTTCAAAACAAGAGAGACTGGGACCGAGTCAGATGAAACTGAGAACTGGCCTGTTTTACTGGCTAGGCAGAAATCCCAGCATGCATTTGTGTGTTTCTGTTTATAAGTTGGGGAGGGGGAAGTGTTTTGCAGTCATTCCTAGCAGATTGTGAGATTTTCTGGGGAGTGAGTAGCCAGGGTCAAATGCAAAATAAGTAACAGAACTGTTCAACAAACAGGAATGACAAAGTTTGCAAGAAACAATAACAATAATAAGAAAAAGGAAAGAACAGGGTAAAAAATAACGAAACAAGTAACCAACATATGCAAGGCAAATTAACAGAAATATGGCAAAAAAGTTGACAAACTAAGAACTGGGGTGGACACACAAGGGCAAATTTGGATAAATGAGCGTAGCATTCTGACATCAAGACAAGACAGACTGGGACTGAGTCAGATGAAACCGAGAATCGGCCTATTTTATTGGCTAGGAAGTGTTTTCTGATTTCAAACCAACAAACAGAAAAAAAAAAACGAATTGCCACTTATGAAAAACATGTATGGGTATCCACGAAAAATAATGTTTGAAGTAATAAAAATATAAGTGTACTACTAGATTGGCAAGTAGGTCTCATCATTTTACTGTTGAAATAGCTAAATGTAAGCATAACTTTTAACAGTTTCTTTTCTCACACTTCTCGTCTGAGGAACACTCTTCCGGTTCCTTGCTTATAATCTTCAGAATTTTAAATGCAGTATCAGCCACCATCTTCTGTCTTCCTGAATTATGTACTTTTATAGTCCTATTTTCTCGTCTTTCACACCTAGTAATCCCCTTGATTGGGGGTGAAACGAAAGAAGTAACTTAATTAAAAAATACTTCAATTTGTAAAAAGGTGCAAAATGTCAGAAAATAAAGCAAGCCAGTTTGGTTTTTATATATATATATATATATGTAAAAACCGATCATACTACCTTGGTTTCAACCTTTCGATATCTCCAGGTCATCTGGGCTAAATAATTTCCTAATGTGTTATTGCTTTATTATTTACAAATAAATAAATAAGTAAACACACAACATAATAGAAGGGGAGGATAAAAGCAAAGGTATTGAAATTGTATCGAAGGTGGATGATATGAAATGTATATGTTTTCATCCTGGTTCAAATGAACTCAAAAGGAATTTTTGGTGTGTATGCATCATGTTCATTATTTCTGATACACACAAAAAAATTCTGTTTTTATTTTCTTTTAAATACTACTGTTTCCTGGTCTAATTCAATGCTGAATAATAATTATATATATATATATATATATATATATATATATATATATATATACACACACATACAGAAATATAGTTTTAAAGTGTGCTATATTTATGGGATAAAGTGCTCAATGCCTGAGATAGAGCATATGTAAATATAAATATAAAAGTGAACATTGAAGTCAACACTCAGATGTGACAGGCTGTTTCATGCTAGATGCAATCATCAGGCCGCAATATATATATATATATATATATATATATATATATATATATATATTGCAAATAGCCTCTGACAACTAAGTCCAGCTCCAAGCTAGAAGAGGGGTAAAGTCAGACCACTGACACCTCATAACCAGCAGTCTATCCAATGGAAGGTAAATCATGATTTTTAACCTCCACTGCCTTACAGCCATATTCGAATGCAGATAATGCTAGTGGAATGCTGAAGGTGATTGGCTGTCAACACTGGCAAACTTCTGCAGCCAAGCCAGCCCCAAATGTAATGACCCTTATTGCTTTGGATCTTGTCAGTACAACCAAGAGTTGGGGTAGCCGTGTGATCTGAGCAGCACACAACAGCCATATACTATCACCCAAACCTGGGCCTCAGAGAAGTCGCTTTAGTCTCAACACCAAAGAACTGAATTTTGATCAAACCTTTATCTCATGGGATAAACAGATGCCTTATATATATATATATATATATATATATATATATATATATATATATATATATATACTAGACTCTCCCATTGAATTCGATGTATGAGGGTCAAGCAGATCAGTTCCTAGACAGTCTGACACCAGCACAAGAGATTTGATTATAGTGGTGAAGGTTTTGTTCAGAACCATCCACACTTTTTGAAGGGCCGAATACAGAGACTTGGTGCACTATGTGCCACAGGTTTCCCAAACGACCCTCTGCAGGTTTTGAATTCAGAGTTGTCTTCTCCTAGACTAGTTGCCATCCAAGGCTATAGAACCCAATCTGTCCTGCTATTTACCCATAGCTGGAGGGAGAAGAAGAGGATTCACACCTTTCCCAAGGTTATTAGCACGTAAGTGAATGTAATGGATTCGACTGGAACTGGAACTCAGCTCTCCAATTCCTCAATCCAAGCCGCTATCCATTATGCCACCATGCCTCCTTTTATATTTATATATATATATATATATATATATATATATATATATATATATATATATATATATATGTGTGTGTGTGTGTGTGTGTGTGTATATGTAAGCTGCAATAATTCATTTAAAGATGTTTTATTATATTCAACTTGAAAGATTTGTCTCTTAAATTTTTTATTAAATTTTTTATTGAATTTTTATGTTTAGGTTTTATTACAATTCTAATCATTGTTTTTTAAATAATAATTATTACTGAGGAGTGAAAGTATTTAAAATAATAGCAGTGTCAAAGGGAAAGCCATCTTTTTGACACTGTTTTTTGCAGGCCCGAATGCCCAAGTTTGCCAGAATTGGTTAAAACTAAAAATAGGTGTAGTCAATAAATGCTTGGTATAATTGGTTGTGTATTTCCAAGTGATAATGGCAGTTTATGTTCAAGCTCAGTTAAAACTGAGGATTCCGAATGCTGATTTTCCAGGTAGTTAGACTCCTCACATTGGAAAATTGATGCAACACAATCTTTCTATTCCTAATTCACTTTGAAGCTATACATTAAAAGTATCAATAATGGGAAATACTCCTTAGAATTTCAAGAAGAAAAGAATGCTTTTGTTTTACTTACTCTGGCTAAATAGGTTTTTAAACCCAGAGCAGCAACAAGGGCACATGTTGTTGAACTTACGTAAGCAACTGCTAACCGCCTACAAAAAAAAAAAAGCCAGACTTTTAAAAATTCTGAAAAAAATAAAGTAGAGTAGCAAACATTCATTCATTCATGTGTTCTTAAGGAATAGAATATTTTTCTCCATGTATTTAAAAAAAATAAAATTTAAAGAAAGATAATCCAGATTTTTCACACAAAGCAACCAACAAAGGTAGCTTCTTTGTGTGTACTTGCAAGAAAAATAAAACTATAAGTAATATTTTCTGGATCTTCCAAACTTGGCAACCAACTAAATAAGAGATGATTTCTTTGCAACAATAAATCTTCAGTGTTTTTGTATCTTATTAAACCTTAGGAGACGACAGGTCCAATCTATTGGCCGAAAAGTTGAATGATGAAGAAGACGGCCCAGGTGATCCATCAGCCTGATAATACAAGACTTGAGATTAGCTGGCTGGTCTTTGTACCAGCCAGTCAGATTGCTTCTCACATTTCTTGCACATCTAGGCCTTAAAGTGGTGGTTTCTATGATAATTTGCTGCGTTTTTATATAGATTTTTTTTTGTTTTGAGAAAAGGGCTCTGCCTTGTTGGCAATGAAACTCCAAATGAAGCTCCATCTCCCAAGGGTTAAAATAAATGCGATAAGTATCTGTACAACTAACAGTTTCACAAAGATGGAACTGATGAAAGAACTAATGATAGAATGGTCAAACCGAAATTTTTATGTGTACGTTTTTTTTTTAAACAAAATTCTGGAGGCTAAAGAGAAGCTGCCAACATTAAATAAAGTATCTTTCTCCATAGGAGACCATATATTGAAGTGTGTTAAAAAAAAAAAAAACCATAAAAATTCAAGATTGACCATCGTAAATGATGTCACCTTGAGTGACTTGAAATTGGTTCCAGTAAACATGAGAAAGGAAGGATTAACCAAAAAAATTATTGCAAAAATATACACAAAAACACAATCCATGAAAACAAATGTTGCAACTTTCGTAAGTATTTGTGAAAAAAATAATATAAAATATAAATTAATATGAAGTTTAACAAATTTAGTAATAACATTAAACAAATAATTCAGAAATTTGAAAAATTTAATAAAATTCTGATTGACAGAACTTGTTGATATTATTCAACCAAATATGTTTGAAAGAATTATTGCTGGCAAAGTACTATATATATATATATATATATATATATATATATATATATATATATATATAAAGAAGGACGGAGCAGTGTTGAGGATGAAGACAGGCCTGGGGGGCCTACAGAAGTGAGGTCTCCTAAGGTGATCGAATCAGTCAATGACCTCATTCAGTCTGACAGAAGGGTGACAGTGGATGACATTGCAAGGACTTTGAAAGGCATAAAAAACAAACGCAGGGATCATCAGTCAGAAGGAGTCATCTTGCATCATGACAATGCAAGGCCTCACACAGCAGCCCAAACAGTGCAGACCATCAACAAGCTGGGCTAGGAACTGCTCCCTCATCCCCCTTACAGCCCAGACCTTGCCCCTTCAGACTTTCACCTTTTTTGTCTCTTGAAAGCGTTCACGAGAGGCACAAAGTTTAAAAAGTGATGATGAAGTCAAAAGTGTTGTGAGCGACTGGCTGAGACATCAGTCCAAAGATTTTTACGCTGAGGGAATACGGAAGCTTGTGCACAGATGGAAAAAGTGTGTGACAGTGCTGGGAGACTACATTGAAAAAAAAAAAAAAAAAGTAAGCTTCTATCTGTATTAGAAGTCCTTATAACGAAAAATTCAAATTTATTGAATGACCCTCGTATATATATATATATATATATATATATACATACTGGGTGTGATGGGTAAATTGTTACCATTTTATATTTTTAATTTCATGTATGCAAATTGTTTGTTTTTGATTTCATTAACGACACAGTATAGTAGGGTCAGTTGGGCACCGTCTATGAGAAAAAGAACATCATGGCACAATTCACTCTGCCAGAAATTTAGAAACGACATGCATTCACACCAGAAGCTCCGGTACGAACATTTCAGAGTGTTTGTGTGTCAATCACAGGACAGTGCAGAGGATTCGGAAAGAGTTGGATGAGTCTAATGGTGATTATGAAGATACATCAGCTCAGAAAACTCACTCTGATCATTCTTATAAGAAAAGGACTCCCAAATTTGTTGTTGAGGGCCTTAGACTCAACACCAAGGCCTACATCAAGTGACTTGAGGAGGTAGTGCTGCCCTGGGTCGTGGCTGCTAGAAGAACCTATGTCTGGCAACAGGACTCTTCACCATGCCACACAAGCAGGAGAACCCAGTCATGACTGTCAGACAATTTCTGTGACCACATCACCCCTTACATCTGGCCACCTAACTCCCCAAACTGCAAACCCCTTGATTATTATGTGTGGGGTGCAGTTGAGCAAGAGACCAACAAATCTCTAAAGTCAAGGATTATGGCAGTATTAACCAACTTAAAGAAGGAGACTGTCCAGAAGAGATGCAGGAGATTCCGAAATCGTCTGGAGGCCATGGTTGAAGCCAATGGCAATTTTATTGAATAAATTTACTCTTTAGTATTTCAAGATATTTTTGTGTAATTTTGGTAAATATATCTGTTAAAATGAGATGTCAGTGTTATTTTCATTTTTGCGTAATTTAGATGACAATTTATCTGTCACACCCTATATATATATATATATATATATATATATATATATATTATTAGCTGGCCACTTGTATTCAAGGATACCTGTCTACTAGGGTGGCTAGCCAATCCCCTAATGCAGACTCTCACTCAGGCACATTTGTGTTTGTTCAATACTCACAGAACCAACCTATAGTTTATACTGCAACTATGCTGTGCAGACCTTAGTTACAGTTTCTGAGAGAGAGCGTGATATCTAAAATGATCAACAATCTGAATAACACCAGCACACTGAAACCCTCGGTCACGATGACTACTGATGGCCCCAAGTTTATCGTCTACCACAAGGCTTGGGTCAACCTGTGGTACGTTTTTCAGGCACTTTCCAAAGGTGACACACGCTGGGATCTTCCCCCCTCCAGATCGATAACATCAGGAAAGTATCCTTCCTGACAAATCGACCATGGTGAGATTCAAACCCGGGTCTCATGGTCAGAAAGCGAACGTTCTAACCACTCGGCCATATATATATATATATATATATATATATATATATATATATATATATATATATATATTCCTGTCTGAATGATTGGATTTCTCTGTGTCCTTGGAAACAGGAAATTGTGAATTTATATGTGTGTTTAAAACTCAGTAAATTTAAAAATAAGTTGTTCCAAAATTCGCTTGAAGATGAAACAGAACTAAGGCTTTTAATTTAATTATATAATTAAATTTGAAGTTTTTAGCTTCAGTTTTTGAAACATGGTTATTACTGTGTAGCGAAGAAACCATATTTTAAATCAGTTTATATATATATATATATATATATATATATATATATATATATATATATGATGACAAACATATTCTTTGTATGTTTTTTATTTAGTTGACATGCAGTGGGGAAGCATCCTCTTGGGAGTTGGTTCCACAAAGCAGCAGTTTGTGGGGAGAAGCTGCTGAAGTGGAACGTATCTCACTAATGGTATATGAAGGGAACGAGGGTGGATCACTACAATGTGCATGGCATTGTGGGTCTTAGCCATGTGGGTCTTAGCCATGAAAGTCAGAATCCACAAGGATGCAAGGACACTTTCTGACCCTATCAAGACTGGAAAGTGAAGACCGAGTGTGGAAGAATATGAGAAAATGTAAAAACATTATAATCATCTCATCATAATCTTCAGCGTAGTCATAATAAAACATTAAAATTAGATATGTTAGAAATATTACCTTTTATCGTTATTTACACTATTTATATTCAGACTATTGTTCTAATGTTTTTTTGTATCACAATGTTTCAGTCATTGTGACCTCAGGTGTATATCAATCTGGGTAACCTACAGGGAACTTCAAACTGAACTCTTTATTTTATCTACAGGGGTAAACTGTTCTCGTTCCACTGCTCATGTCTACAGATATCATCTCGTTCTTATTTTTATTTAGCACTGTTCAGTTTAGGACAAAAAAAAATTTTTTTATCTTTTTATTTTTCATTTTTCATGATTAGATCATGTGCATTCTATGTCACAAGATGTGAATGACAAAATATTTCAAAAGATAATACTCACTTCTGGGAAATATCAGATGCAGCATTTCGGTTTGTATAGTTGACTAAGGCATTAAAAGACTGGTTTGCCCATTGCCAGAACACAACGGCAGATGTTGTTCTGAAAGAAATGAGAGATCAATAAATAGAGATATTTACAGAGTTTCTTATTGGCAATGAATACAGAATCTTTCAAGCTAAGTAACAGTAATAGGTTTTATTTGAGATCACTTTTGTCTGACACAAGGCCAATGTAACTTGCTTTATTTTTGGTAATTATCTGATGAGTCTAAATGGAGAAAGAGTTTTATAAGTGTCAACTTGTCATTGGTTAAATGCAGAACTTGAGATTAATGTTACCTTGGGGAAGACAGAACATTAGTTTGGAATGACTTGTTTTTTTGGGATGACACTAGGATGATAGAATTCTTTTTTAAATTAGAATTCTATGATAATCATTCTAAAATTTGTTTCTTAAAAAGAAGAATACATATAACCCTTTTTTCTCACCAGCAGTGATGGGCTTTTAATAAATAGAACATATATACACACACACACACACACACACACATGTATTGCATATATTTTGGCAGCATGATTTCATTAAGACGTCTCATTGGATAATTTAGACAAGTTTTGTCTACTTCAATAAGATCCTCTCATATTCACAGATAAGCTTCTTAGTATCTTTATTAAAGGAAGAGAGAAAATTACCATGTTGATACATATTCATTTATTCTGAGTACTTTCAAGATTATCACAATGTCATCATCAGGGTGTCGTTTTTTTACGACAAAATTGTTATGTTCATCTAAAAAATAAAAAAAAAGTAAAAAACAACACCCTCACTAGGTGCTCCATACTTTTGGCCTTGTGCCACATCTAAACTAAGCTTAGAAAATCACCATTGTAGCCATGTTTTGTTGAAGCAGGACTGGGATTAATCTCCCACAAAGCAAAGTGGGTCCTGCCTGACAGAGGATCTTAGTTTACATTTCTTCATACTGACCTCATTTTATCTCTCCCCATATAGTCTAAAATAATTTTTAAAGGTATTTTTATTAGTTATAAAAATTTCTTATAGGAAACCACTGCTAAATCCTATCCCTGATGTTGTTCAACATATATAGTGAGGACATTATTCAGGATGTATGGGAAGAGAAGGCGTTTGAAGTTAAGATCAGTGAGAAGAACATCTGGTTTGCTGATGATACAGCCCTTTTCTTGACCCGATGATGTGACAACAAATTGAAAATGATTCCAGTGCCCAGAGAGGTCTTCTGCTAAACACCAAGAAGAATTACTACGAGGCATTGTTTTCGCTATTGCTAGCTGCGGATGCGAGTCATGTGCTTTGACCAAGAGGGAAAGACACTGGATTGATGAATTTCGAGATGTGGGCATATCGCAGAGTCCTTAGAGTGCCACGGGCAGAAAGACACATTAATGTGGGTACTACCATCAGAACGAGCTATGTATTGTGAGAGCAGAGGGCACTAAGGAAGCCCCATTACTTTGGGTATATTATGTGATGCAGTAGATTCAGTAAAGACATTCTGCTCGGCCCAGTGAAGGGCAAGTGATGCCAGAGAGGACCACCCTTGGTTTGATGTTATTAAGAGGTGGAATGGAATGATGGTTGCCAAGGCTGTAATGGTAGCATCAGGCTGGAAGAGATGGATGGGAGTGGTTACACCAAGTATCAGCACTAAATGCACTAACTGAATAAATGAATGATATCAATTTCAATAATTTATAATTTTGAAAAGACTGTATACAAAGTTATTTTCTTTTTTTTTTTTTTTTACAGAGAGAAGAAATGGAAAAAAAGTTATGTATCCAAGAGACATACTTGTAGAAAGAGATCATACAACCAATGAGTAACATTCCTCCAGGAACTTGGAAAGACATGCGACCAATAAAATTTTGCAGAGCTCCAGAATCAGGATGGAAAGCAGACAGGGTCAGCTGCTGGGCATTTCGGATTTGTTCATGAGTGATTCCAGCAGGCTCTTGTTTTCTCCTGAATAATAATAATAATAATAATAATAACAACAACGACAAAAAAAACAGACACACACACAACATAATAATATCTGCCAGAATTTCTGGGAGGAGGAGTTTATATTATTCACATGTGGACTATTGTTCTTATTGTTATTGTTGTCACAATGGTTCATGATGCTCATGGGACATGAATTGGTTCATGAATTTGGTGAAACACTAATTGTGAGTCCAATCTCTGGACTGGGGAGTGAAGTCTTGGACTCAGTGGAAATAGGGTGTACAATAACTGAGCAGTACTAAAACAGACAAGACGAGATATACCTAGACATGGTCTGTAGGGTGAGAACAGTTTACCCCCATAGGTTAAATAAAGTGTTCAGTTTGAAATTCTTTGAAGGTAACACAGATTGACAAGCACCTGATGAAGGCTGAAGGGCACAGCAGATATAGTGTGATAACAATAAAGATGAGGACAATATTTCACATATAAATAATATAATATATATATATACATTATATGTGTGTGTGTGTGTGTGTGTATATATATTATGTTATTCATATGTGAAATATTGTCCTCATCTTTAAGGGTTGTGGGTTCAAGTCTTTATTTTTGTGTGTGTGTGTGTGTGTGTGTGTGTATACACACAGACACACACACACACACACACAAAAATAAAGACTTGAACCCACAGAAGAGGAAAACAGACTTAAATAGAGAAGACGTCATTTTACCTTCAGGGGACCTTTTTAGCCAACACTTTATAAAAAGGTAAACGTTGGCGAATAGAACAAAATAATCGTAGGCACACATGCAGGAATAGCGAATAAGGAGGGGCAATTGGAACACAATTAAAATGGATTTTAATTGGAAATAAATTGACGATTAAAATAAAAAAATAAAAGGTTCCAAAAAGAGTATAAAATAGAAAAATTTTACTCATATTCCCCCTATCGTCAATTTATTTACAATTAATCTATTTTAATTGTGTTCCAATTTCCCCTCCTCATTCGCTATTTGCAAGTGTGCCATGGATTATTTTGTTCTATTTGCCAATGTTCACCTTTTGATAAAGTGTTGGGTGAAAGGGTCTCCTAAAGGGAAAATTACATCTCTCTCTCTCTCTATATATATATATATATATATATATACATATATATATATATATATATAGTTCTAATTTCATGTACCACGCCTTTCAGTACAAAGAATTAGAACAATCTACCATATGGATGAAATAAAGGGATCAGTCTGACTGAAATTCCAACAAATATCACCTGAAGAAGGCCATGATGTACAATGGTCGAAACAGTGTGAACGTGACAATAAAGATGGAGACAACTGTCCAAACAATGTAAATAATGTAAAAAAATATGTTTACTTCTTTACAGACAGATCAGGGTTCATAATATTACTTTAAGTTGTCTGAAGATAATAGTTATCTTCATCTCAGTTATTTTTTTTTCTTGCAATGTCTTTAAATGGTATGACATTTGGTCTTTGTTATGGGATCTTACCTGTAACAACATAATGAACTCTTCCTGGTACTATAAAGACTGCGCCTCTCAAGAGAGACATATAGAATGAAGTGGAACGAGTCGAGACAATAGTAGTTCACTCTAAACCAGACTGACAGTCATACTAACACCTTTCAACTTCTTGTATTATTATTATTCTGTTGTAATATATCTTTGTTATTCCTACACTTATGTTCGTGTTGTTCTTCCTTGGTCCTAACCTTGGACCATAACCTTGGACCATAACCGTGGTGCAAGGATATTGGACCATAACAGTCTTCAATTTAGATTATGTGAAGTCAGGACAAGTAAAGAGTTACAGACAAAAGAAACTCAAAACTCAGTTATATTATTGGTTTTGACCTGGCATCTCAGCTTCAGTTTCCCACCACCATAACGTTGCCTCTCTTTGCCTTTTCTATAAAATACTTTTATGGTAATTGTTTGGTTGAGCTCTTCACTATGCTATCTGGCCTTTATGAATTTAATGGCCGTACTAGATTAGCAATTAGGTCTCATTGATTTATAGCTGAATTGGTTAGATATAACCATAAATTGTATA